>OW052220.1:234222364-234662739 GCA_932526605.1 Nephrotoma flavescens
GAAAGCTTAAGAAAGTTTAGCCATAAAGTTATGGAAACGAACGGGAGGTTCTCATTGCAGT
Organism: Nephrotoma flavescens; assembly: GCA_932526605.1. NCBI lineage: Eukaryota > Metazoa > Arthropoda > Insecta > Diptera > Tipulidae > Nephrotoma > Nephrotoma flavescens. The sequence goes on from OW052220.1 coordinate 234,222,426, forward strand.
TTTTTCTAACTTCCACTGTTCTCAATTTTTCATTCCAAAAAAGACTTCTGGTTTTATAGGACCTCAATCTTCCTGACCTGCTATGGGCATATTCAGAGGACTGCCTGTCCAACCTGTTCTTGATATTACTGATTTGGAATAAACCGGAGTTCAACATATTTTCCGAAAAAAAAATTTTTTTGCGGGTCTAGTTGAATTAGAAGATAGGTAATGTATATTACCTATCTTCTAATTCAACTAGACCCGCAAAAAAATTTTTTTTTCGGAAAATATGTTGAACTCCGGTTTATTCCAAATCAGTAATATCAAGAACAGGTTGGACAGGCAGCTCGATCTCGTATTTTCTTCTGATGCTAATAACTGCACTGCCACAAAGTAACCTAATCCTTATAAATATTGACTTTTGTAATCCATCGATTTCAATCACTTTTTGCTACCAGAATGGCCACGCTGGGTTGGAGCCAGAAATATTGAACCGTTTCAACTTTCGCAATGCTTAGTTTACCTCAACGATAACGAACTCAACGATCTACTATGCGGACACTATTGATTTTACCCCTCTCTTAAATAGTAGCAGCGTTGTGTGAATGTAGTAGTATTTTTTAAACAAACGATTGCCAAAATTTTTAAAAAATCAGTCTAAAGATCGCCATTTTAATTATTCTATGGTCGACAATGAATTCAGTAGGTTTGCCAATCGCGAACCCAAAACGGTTTTGGCAATTTGTTAATCTAAAGAAGACATCTAGTCCGTCAAAAATTATTCGAACATGTTTGCATATTTTTTGAAACTTGCTTTTTCTAGTAATGATTTTGAGCCTGGCGTGAACAATGTGATGATTTGATCTGAAATAACTGTGTTAGTATTAGGAAAATTAACAATACGATTTTTCGTTCGAACCAGATGGTTTGCCGGCAGTGGTTGTAAAAAGATGTGTTTTCCCAGTTGACTCAACTGTTTACAACACTTTTCAAAAAATCGCTCTTTTCTGAAATTTTCTCTAACACTTTCTGATATTACTAACTATAGACCGATTGCGAAGTTGTTCCAAGCTGTCTGAGCGTGTCTTATATGATACACTTTGCTTTTCCTGCAGACCTTTGTTCTCTATTTCCCAAGGAATCATTATGCTCAAATTTAAAGCAATTACATAAAAAATACTTGATATAAAGTATCAATCAGATCATCCGCATACCTCAAGGTAGTCATTTGGGACCATTGCTATTCATTCTGTCTGTAAATGACGTTGACTGCGTTATTAATAACTCGGTTGTCTCTTTTCTCAAGCTTCTCTTAAATCTTTTACAAGTCTAAACGGCTTTGCAATCTGGTGCTCAACGATTTGAACTATGAAGATCAAAAAGTCAATCCATTACTATTCTCGCAAGCGCTTACTCTCTCAAATTGGAGATTTTTTACATCAATATGGATGTTATTGCAAGAGCATCGTCTATTCGGAACCTTGGTGTTATCTGTGATAGCGAGTTAAACTGTAGGTAGAATATTCGTTAAATGATGAACATGAAAAACTGCGCACTTGTCTTTGGGCGCTGGTTTAATGAATTCCTTGATCCATCCATTACGAAGGCGCTCTTCGTTACTTTAGATCAACATCTGCTCGATTATACCAGTCAAGTTTGGTCTCCATACCACAATATGCGCGCATACATCGTATTGAAGTAGTGCAACGAAGATATCCGCCAAAAATCGACAGAATGTACCTATTTATCTTAAAAGCTGATTACAAATTTCTGGTCCAACCACATCAAAATACAGCTGAAGACAAAACTGGCCATTTATTGCGGGGCACCACTTACAAGTTTTAAATGATTTTAGGGGTAGTTGGAATGTGGCCAAGGATATATGATTCTAATGCTGCACCAGCACTTGTAGCACAATCCAATGAAAATGGTCTGGGATATTTTACAAATTAATTATAACATCGGCATAGTTCAACCCCCCAAAAAATGTACCCGTAAGGGGTGGAATTCTTTAAAAATCAAATTTTTCGTTAATTTTTGTTGTATATTGTTGATGGTGCGGCACTGGAATTTGTTTACAAATTAATTACAATGAAATGTCACATTAAACTACTCCAAATGGGAGCAACCGTTGAAAACCATTATATCGTACGAAGGGCGATACTAGAAGCTTTTACAAAATAAATTACAATTTCAATCCTCAAAATCTGCCCCTACAAGTGAAGCTCAATATATTTCTCAATATTTCACAATATTTCTCTGTATATATTTCTTGATAGACTTGCTATAAGTGTAACAACCTACCCCCAATTAAAATGAAACAGATCAGTGTGTACAAAAAAAGGATACGCATGAAATTATTTTAATAGCCCAAACCCAAAAAAATCGATCATAATGTATCGAATAACCTTCCTGTACAAGAAATGAGTACCCCTGAATTTATTATCCAACCCACACCCCGCAACCCTCCAGCAAAATATGACATTTAGGCGAATTAGGAATTGACATTTTATGTAATATTAGTAGTGTAAAGTGGCCGGTTCTGGACCATCCCAAGTCTCAAAATGACGTCATTGGTGACGTAGTCGTTTATGCCGCCAAAAGAATTCATTTAGGCGCTAAAGTATTACGTAGTCGTAATCCGATTTGGAATGAAAAGCAAACATGTAGGCGAAATAAAGCAAAAATTTGTGATCGTACATGATTGGAAAAGCATAAATTTAGGGACATGTTTGTCATCGTATAAAATGAAACTACGACATTTCATTAACTGTTGTTGTTATAAAACAATGATTGATTGTTCTTGTTATAAAACATATAAATTATACAACAATAGCGCATCAATGTCGTGTGAGGAGCATTATACCTGAACACATTATAAAAGAAATCGAAGAACAATTTGATGATAGCTGATGATATTAAAACTCATTCACTTTAAAAAGTAAAACTGCTAATAGAAATATTATTAAATATTTTAGAAATTTTATTAAATGCAATAAAGTTTTACAAAATGTTTAAAATGTTAAAAATAAAATAGTAATTCATTTTTATTTTATTATTGTTGCAAACATTTCATAGATCATCCTCGTTCCACTCCTGATTCCAACTGCTAAATAAATCGGTCACTACATCATCGAGTTCAAAATTCGTTCGTATTTTTCTGGTATGTGGATATAAAGCAAATTTACGAACGAATCGTACGCAGTTAGATATGTATGTGGCATGGCTTTTACGCTAACATATATCAATTATTGTTCTGTTAATTCTCATTCGTAAATTGTGCTAAGTATTATAGTAGTATACAGCTCTAGATAAATGTACCAAAAAATGTTATCATGTTTATAAAGTATGTATGTCTAAAAAATCATAAAATTATAAAAAGTAATTAAATGGTATAAAATTTGCCAACTTTTTAAAAACATACAAATTTATTGATAAATGACCAAAATGTCTAAAAATTTAAAGTCCCTAAGGTAATTTAATTATAACAAGTTATCTAAAGACATTTAAGGTTATAAAAAGTTGTGAAATATATTAAAAGTTATAAAAAGTTATAAAAGTTATGAAAAGTTGTAAACTTTATATAAAAATATGATATTAAAATTTATAATAAGTTTAAAAGTTATAAAAGAAACGTGAAAAGTTATAATAAGTTATAAAAGATATTAAAATTATAAAAAGTAATAATACATTTCAAAAGTGTTATTAAAAGCTAAAATAACTAACAAAAATTAATAACTTTATAATAAAGTAACAAAAAAAAACGTTATAAAGTTGCAAAAATGCAATAAAGTTGCAGCATTTATTTTTTATATAACCGAGAGCTATTATCAAATTTGATATAAATTAAAAATTATTTAAGAATGTGACGTAGTCTTTGATGTGTCTTTGAAACTGCATGATATATAATATGAAAAATCAAGCTGAAGTTCGATTAAATGGTAATTTCGTTGTGCGGTTGTTATTATTATTATTTGATTATAATATTTTTTTTGGTAGGCGGACAATCAAAAATAAATAAAACCACTGAATAAGACTTAACTGAACAATCAAATAAAAACAGGATAATAAATTTCTTAACTAGTTTAAAGTGAATGCAATAAAACTGTGACATTTATTTTTATTTATAAACGACAGGTATTAATCAAATTCGATGTAAAGTGAAAGTGACTTATGATTTTATAGTTTACTATAACCATAGAGTAAGTAATGTTATAAAGAGTAACAAAACAAAGGAAAAATTGTTATCAGAAATGCGTGGGTTGCGCAAATTTAAATGGGTTATACAATACACTTGCACAACAATTTTTTATTTTATTTATATCGAATATTGTCATACTCGTTACTATTGATATAAAACGATAAGAATTACGGTAAATAAAGATGTGTAAATTTTTGTTTAACCCATTTATATTACATAACCCATGCATTTTTTGATGACAATTGTTTCTTTGTATCATTACTCTTTATAACATTATATACTTTTTATTATAAGTTTGATTCATATTATCAAGTTTGATTCAAAGATGAACAATACATTTGAGTTGTCACAAGGCTGAAAAAGATGATGAAGAAGAAGTTTCATATAAATAACTAGACGGAATGATGTGCTTGAACTTATATTTTATGAAAGATATCACATCGTGTGAATAATATTCAAATTCTTCAGCGCTCATTATCACTTCAACAGCAGAAAATTATCCTAAATATCTATGATTTACAAAGAAAACATCTGGTTTTCATCACTTCATCAGAAATTGGCTAAGACGAATGGAATGTCGTAGTTTGATTTTAAAAAAAGAAGAGAGAGAAAAATCTATACAGTATTTTATATTGAGCCGACAAACATGTCCCTAAATGTATGCTTTTCCAATCATGTACTATCCCAAATATTTGCTTTATTTCGTCTAAATATTTGCTTTTCATTCCAAATTACGCATACATTTGTGTTTTTTGGTAAAGTAGGCGAACGTCTTCGTAAATGTTAGCGTTTCAATCTCACTTGCTCCTAAATGTATTGTATCTTTTACCGAAATGTACCTTTTTCGAGCATCTACGAGTACGTTATAGTTTATCCCCTAAATGTATGCTTTTGACGTCATAAACGGGGGAACGTTGGGACTTGGGCTGGTCCAGAACCGGCGAGACGTAAAGTGTTTATCAATAATGTTAATATGATTTTCTGAAAGGTTTAGATTAGGACTATCTATACTCCAAACAATTTGAAAAGCTATTGTTTTTGACATTGTTGTTTTACTTTTTAACTAATACATACAAATTTTCGTTTTGTTTTTTGGTTTAGGATTAAGTTAGGTCTAACTTCAAAAGCGTGGCATTTTACCAGCTTAAAAAGAGCAAATACATTTGATTTTTGCAGCTCAATCTTAATTATGACAATTCGGAACAAGATCTGCTTGACCAGACTCTGAGTGAAATTGGGGCAGTCGTCGCTATTGTACTAGAACAATAAAAAAGGCGAGGGATCTATTTGCCCATAAACAGAAACGAAAGACTTGTGGCCTAAAAAAAATGAGAGGACCTCAAAATACGAAAATTTAGTGATTGGCGTACTAAAATTCTAGAACGATGTTATTTAAACATCGCTTTTCATCCCCCAAACTGCATAACTTATGTCATGTCCAGAAACTTAGTGCAATTACAAAGTCTGCGATAGCGGTGAACTATACAGTTAACAATTCGCCTTTTATTTATTCAAGAGGAATGGTATAACTTAACAGTCAAAAAAAAAACTATTTTCCAACTTATCAAACTAAATACCTTTAAATTTTTCCGACATTTACCAAAACGGAAATTATACACATTTGAAATATTTTTTCTCCATCTATGGATAAATTTTCATTGTGCGAACGTGTGGAAATCATGAAATAGTGATAAACTGTTATCTTTTATATCATAAAAACTCAACAAGAATTCAAATTGCTTCGTTTTTTTTTGTCTTAAACTTTGAATATAATCTCTTAAGGAATTTTCTTCTTTTATGTATGACTATGTAAGTATCTGTATGTAATATGTATATATGTACCAATATTCCTTTTGTTATGTATGAGATAAAGATATAAAAACATTAAGAACAAACCCAGAATGAAATAGATACAGACAAAATATTTTTGGTTTGGATGTGTATTGTGGATGATGTATGCACGAGTGTACGGTGTATTACTAATACAAAGATATTTTGTGCTTGGTTTCAGAAGTCGAAAAATAGTTTTTTTTTGCCAGATAAATAAAATATGGATAAAAGTTCTTGTATATATATTTTGGTAGACGAGGAGAGATAAAGGCAGAAATTAAGATGAAATTTGATGGAATTTTTCTGTATAGCTCCGTACATTTCTTATTTATTAAGAACAAGATTACATATAACCCATTCAAATACGCTACTAAATTATAGATGAAGTTACGTTTAATTTTACTCTTGTGCTCAATTCTAGAATATCTAAAGAAATGGAATCGTTTGCAATTGTTCAATATTCATTAACCCGTTGAGACACCCACACACATCACCGTTCGAGTATTAATATGGAGAAAAATCTATACAGAATTTTATATTGATCCCGAATGATAATTTTTTACTTTTATTTTTTTTTTTGTCTGAGGATGGTAATGGGGTTAAGATGTTGCCGGTAGAGTGGAAAGTTATAATTGGTGCTTGATCAAAATAATTTGTGAACCGCAAAAATAATTACAGTACGGTACTGCGGCAGCGGCGGCATGTAAAACGCAGAACAATTAAATTGAAAATTTTACGAAATTGCTCTTGCATATAAATTTAATGAAACTGAGCAGTCACAATAAAAATAAAATCGTTGCGTTTGAACAAAGAAATTTAATATTTCGTTGTTTGTAAAATTACTGCATAATTATCGGATTTTTATTCGAATTTTCACACAGACGTTTAATAAATAACAGTTAGTACCTTTTCTAATTTTATTTTTCATGATACGAGTAGTCGTTACTATTTCAGAATATTAATCATTCTCAATTGATTTTAATTGAATATAAATATTTTAATCCTTTTGTAGTTGATCGATGCCTAATTTAAAATCATTTTAATACTTGTTCCGGGATCTAATTTTCCCGCGAACATTAATTTCTTCATCATATTTAGGGTGTCCCGTATTACATTTAAAAGATAGAGAGAGAAAAGAGACCACCACTCTATCTTTTTTAAAACGCTGAGTCACACTAGGCATCAATATTTTTAACACCTCTGTAAATTTTGAGTTTGATGAGGTAACGTAATTACACCTTGTAATTATTGTTTATGTAACGCGGGCTATGATTTCAGTACCCTTTATGAAGCCTCGGATTTAGTTCAATGCCCATACTACTGCAAGTGCTTTTCGTTTAATGGTGGTGTAGTTTCTTTCCATATCGATTAACAAATGGCTTGCATATTCTATTGGCGTGTTATCTATTGGCCTTTCCTTCAGTCACCACGATAAACGAATTCTTAGGATCCATTTATCGCAAAATCGGAGCATCCGTTAATAAACGCGTTAAATTTTCAAAAGCAGTATTTTCAGCTTCACTCGTGCATTTTTCCTTGGCAAATTTGTTAACTGTCGAGTGACATTCGAAAAAATGGGTGTAAATTTAAGCATATCTGATAATAGTTTTTTTATTTCAACTTGTATAAGACGGAATTTTTATTTTATTTTTATTTTTCTCAACAACAAAATATGTAAAGGCTAACCGTTTACGCCAATACGACCATATGGCTGGTAATGCCCTCTTAGTCATTGTAAGCCCTTACTATTACCAACTTGAACCAATATAGTGACTAATTTTGTTTTCATCTTTAATCAAAACAAACAATTATTACCTATAAATCATTTTACTTAGAAAAACAATTTTTAATCATTTATAGCACATCCCCAATAAAATTTCTTTAACTTTTGCTTTACAGAAAAGTAGGAAAAAAAACTTGAGAAAACAAAATTTTTTTTCTCAAGTTTTTTTTCAGACTTTTCTGTAAGGAAAAAGTTAAACGAATTCTATTGGGGATGCGCTTTTATTCATACGCAGAGTACAAAAACAACAATTAAATGAAAAAATCTGCGATGGATATTTTATTGTTGAGAAAAACAAAGTTTCCGTCTTATACAAGTTTAAAAAGAAAAACCTGGGATGGAATGAAATAGTATTGTTTAAGGGTTTTTATTTTGTTTACTGGGATGAAAAACTGGGCTAACTTCACATGCTTGTAAATTTTCGAGGCTACGAACAGGTTTGTAAAACGGCGCGAACTTCTGATTCTTTGATCGCTGTTTTCATCATGTCCAAAATTGCAGACACCTTGCTCGGGTGAGTTTTTATTCCATCTTGTGTTACAACATTCCCCAGAAACAGTACATTACGTCGAAAATATGACACTTTTATAGATTACTTAAATGTAGATTAAAATTATTTGAGATCACAATTACGTATACCATATAGATACGCTAGAATTGTAACATGTCGCCTTCGCATTTTTCAACCTGAGCGGCATTCTCTTGAACCGATATACCGGCTCACACTCTTCAATGACATCGTGTTATCAATCATTTTATAAATTTCTTGTTTTAAAATTGTTTTACGGGGTCCAGGCATTTGATTTTGCGCGATGGCTACGGGGAACTGATTCGGATCTTTCATCTTGATAACATGTTCAATGAATTCAGTTAGGACTGACCCTGGCTCAAAATTATCAGACAGAGTTGTTAGAAATCTTTCCACTTGACGTTTATCGTCCGCCGTTATTTCCACGCATTTATCTGGTCGAAGTTCGGTTGTTGCAAAATCTAGCAAAACAGGTTTTTGGCACGTTTCGAATTTGAGCAAATCTAACATGACCCGTCTGCCAGCTTGACGTCAACATGCTTTCCAGTGAACAGAAGACCCTTCTCTTTAAGAATGTTTTGCAATGAGACACCAGCGATACTTGCTCGGAATGCTGTATCTATAGCAGACCGGTTCCGTTGTTGCCTAAAATGGCGATGCTGAAAATACAGCCTTAAACAATTTTCTTTGGTGTGATGGCTCTGGCTCAGTCTTTCCTCGTTCATGCGTAAGTTTGTCTTCGCTTGAGTTCGCCACCTTCACTTCGTTAAAACAAGTTCTTCTGCTCGGGCCTATTCTTATAGTGTGTCGGTTAGTTCGGATTCTTATTAACCCGAAATTAATGTTCAAATATTAATGTTTCTCACAAATTTAAAATGTTTAAATCTTTTTAACAAATTATTCTTTCTTATTGTTTGAAATTATGTCCGTTTACTAAGATGAATATTTCTTTGGTCTTTTTCTTTATATCTGTGCTCATTTTATATTTGTTGTCTTTTGAAATATCCTTGTTTGAAAAACGTGTTATTATCCGTTTTCCGAATTGTTTCGTAGATTTATATATTTTATTTTTTTAGTTCCACTCTTCCTCATTTGGGTAATTATCATGAAATTCAGTGTCTGTCACGCCTGCCGGAACCATATCAGCCGGAACCAAACAACTATGGCACAAGTAGCACGATGCATTGTGCATTATTGTGCACTAAATGCTTTTTCAGCCGGAACCTTATAATTCCGGCCGGAACCTGATAAAGCCAGCCAGAACCCTACAACAGCTATATCACTAGTAACACGAAGTGCACTATATAATTTTTCATCCGGAACCTTACAAATCCAGAAATGTACGATTTTTCGGAAAAGAACCTTACAAATTCAGCCGGAACCATACCCTATACATACAAACTAAGTATGGCACAAGTAGCACAATGCATTGTGCACTATATAATTTTTCAGCCGAAACCTTACAAATCCAAATATATTTGATTTTTCGGTGGAATTCCAGCCGAGAACGATGGTATGGTACGTAATATACAGTCAAACTAACTATATCAAAAGTATCACAATGGATTTTGTATCATTGTGCACTATATGCTTTTTCAACTGGAACCTGATAATTCCAGGCGGAACTTAATAAAGCCAGCCAGAACCATACTATAGACAAACTAACTATGCTACAAGTAGCACGATGCATTGTGCATCATTGCGCACTATTTAATTTTTAGAGATGGAACCTCATAAATCCATAAATATATGATTTTGCGGGAAAACCCTTACAAATTCAGCTGGAACCATATCCTCTACAGCCAAACCAACTATGGCACAAGTAGCATGATGCATTGTGCATCATTAAGCACTATATGTTTTTTGGCCGGAACCTTATAAATCCAGCAATAAACGATTTTTCGGGGAAAACACTTTACAATTTCAGTCGAAACCTTCAGTCAAAATAACTATGGCACAAGTAGGAATACAATACATTGTGCAATATTGCGCACTATATATTTTTTCAGCCGGAACCTTATAATTCTAACTAGAACCTGATAAAGTTAGCCAAGATCGTACTACAGCCAAACCAACTATAGCACAAGTAGCACGATGCATTGTGCATCATTGTGCGCTATATTATTTTCAGCCGGAACCTTATAAATCCAGTAATATAAATTTTTTTTTGGACAAGTTCGGCTGGAACCATACCCTCTACAGCTAAACTAACTATGGTACAAGTAGCACAACTCATTGTCCTACTTGTGCCTTAGTTAGTTTGGCTGAAGAGGATATGATTCCGGCTGGCCTAATTAGACTCCGGATGGATTTAAAAGGTTCCGGCTGAGAAAACAATTAGTGCTCAATGATGCACAATACATCTCATGCCATAGTTGGTTTGGCGGTAGTATGGTACTAGCTGACTTTAACAGGTTCCGGTTAGAATTATAAGGTTCCGGCTGAAAAATAATAGTGTGCACAATGATGCACAATCCATTGTGCTTCTGATAGGTAGTTTGGCTGTATATAAGGTTTCTACCGAAAAATAGTGTAGTGCAGGACTTGTAAGGTTCCGGTTGAAAAATTATATTGTGCACAATGATGCACAATACATCGTGCTTCTTGTGCTATAGTCAGTTTTTCTCTAGAGGGTATGATTCTGGCTAAATTTGTAAGGGATTCCCCCGAAAAATCGTTTATTACTGGATTTATAAGGTTCCAGCTGAAAAATTATATAGTGTACGCACAACGATGCACAAATTGGGCTACTTGTGTTATAGTTGATTTGGCTGTAGTTGGCTGTAGTATATAATATGGTTTTGTATGGCTTTATCGGGTTCTGGGTGGAATTATAAGGTTCCGACTGTAAAAATATATAGTGCACAACGATGCACAATGAATTTTGCTACTTGTGCATTAGTTTGTTTGGCTGTGGAGGGTATGGTTCTGGCTGAAATTGTAAGGTATTTCCCAAAAAATGTTATATTACTGGATTTATAAGGTTCCGGCTGAAAAATAATATAGTGCTTAGAGATGCACAATGCATCGTGTTATAGTTGGTTTGTCTTTAGTATGGTTCTGGCTAGCTTTATCAGGTTCTAGTCGGAATTATTAAATTATACACAATCGATTGTGATACTTGTGTAATAGTTATTTTGACTGTATATTACCAAACCATCGTTTCCGGCTGGAATCATAAAGTTCCGTTGAAAAATCGTATATTGCTGGATTTATAAGGTTCCGGGTAAATAATTATACAGTGCACAATGCATCGTGCAACTTGTGCCATACTTAGTTTGGCTGTATCGGGTACGGTTCTGGCTGAATTTGTAAGGTTCTTTTCCGAAAAATCGTATATTTCTGGATTTGTGAGGTTCCGACTGAAAAATCATATAGTGCACAATGCAATGTATTACTAGTACCATAGTTGGTTTGGCTGGTCGGCTTTATCGGGTTCCGGCTGAAATTATAAGGTTCTGGCTGAAGAAGCATTTAGTTTACAATGCATCTTGCTACTTGTGACATAGTTGTTTGGTTCTGGCTGATATGGTTCCGGCTGGCATGACGGACACGAAATTCAACTGTTTTATCGTCATTTTTTTTATCTCACGAGTCTCCGAAGTTTCAATTAGCCGATTATGATGCGAATAATAATTTTTAATGACGGAAATCCAACTTTGTGTTTATATTCGAGAGTTTTCCCTTTATCCCTAATTTTGACGAGAAACCCCGATAAGATATTATCGTAATTTTTATCGTAAATCCAACGAAGTTTGTTATGTATGTATTTATAAATATGTATTTTAATCAGTTTATCATCGTTAAACGTAATTTTTAATTTTGCTTGATTAAATATTTCACGATATTTGCCGTAAAATGATGTCCGTAACGCCATCAGCCAGAACCAAACTAACTATGGGAAAACCGGAACCGTTTAAAACCTGCCAAAACCAGAGTTTTACCGCAATCGGAACCATTAGGAGTTTACACAATCAGCTCAGCCGGAACTCCTACAATAGCAGCCGGAACCATATAATGCCAGACGGAACTATACCATCTACAGTCAATCCTACTATGGCACAAGGAGCGCAATGTATTGTGAATCATTATGCACCATTTGACTTTTCAGACGGATTTTTAAAATTCCAGCCGAAACCTTATAAATCCAACCGGAATTATGGTAGCCAGAACCAAATCAGTTATAGCACAAGTAGCTTAATGCATTTTGTTTGACGTTATGATGTATGTGAATCGTTCCATTCGCATTTCATTATAAGAATTTATACGACTTCTAGAATATCCTCAGCTGACCCAAACCCTTTTTTATTCCAATAATACATAGCAAATTAGATAGGTCTGAGTGACCCCTGTATGTATATACTAGTGATTATACTATACATTATTGTTATCTTTTTCGCTTATACGAGCGATAGGGGGGGGGGGGGGGGGGGGGTAATTTGTATCCACGAGAAAATAATAATTTTCAAGTTAACTTTGACTATTACAATCTGCAGCCGAACTTGAATTTTCCCGAGAGAACGATGGTTTTATGGTAAGCTGGATAAACTATTTACATAAACTAATAATCATATTGAATTAACAATTAATTCAGAGATTTGCTCTGTCAAATTCGGTGTATATATCCACTAATACTATTTATTAGTGTTTCACGTCCCGAATCTCCCTAATGACTCACTCATTGTGGTCATTGCATTCATATTTATATACCGCGCCTTTATATTCGAGCTCTATCACAAATTTTAGGTTTTGTTCCACACTAATTCTGCTATAATCTCTGCAATACCACAAAACTGCCATAAAACTACATCAAATGCTACTACTTAAACCTAGATGTCGCTAATCCTACAAAAAAAAATAACATTAATTTATTAAACTTTAAATTAGGAATTTAATGAGATCGTAACATGTAATTACCAAATTTACATGTACATTATGATATATAGTTATGAGGTGTAGGATGTGAGTTATAAAATTACCTTCAGTACATTGCAATTATTTTTTTAGCAAATTTTTTATCTAGAAACTCTAAAATATATATTTTTTTTATTTATTTTCAGGTAAAAACATTCGTGCGTTTTATAAAGGTGTGGAAATTGTGTAAGTTATGAAATTATATCCATTAAAATTCCAGCAATGAACATTCAGCCATACCATATATATACCGTAATAATTTCCAGACTTCCTTCCTCCAATTTTATCATCACATATATAAGTCAATTATAATTTTCATTGTCAATGCGCGATGCCGCTAATTTTAAACAAACCATTTTTCTTATTAGTTTTATTATCTCAGCATGAATAAAACATGGTTTAAAGTTCATCATCAATGTTAATTTAAATATACATACATATATGTAATGTAATAAAACTATAATTTATTCAACGGAAGTTTAGTCACTCCGCCGAGTCGCTAGATATGTATGCAAGAAAATGTGGTGTATGATAAAGTGACGTAGAATAACATAAGACATTGACTCAAATTCCAATCGAATATTTTTGCTTTCTTTTATGTGGCAGTGTGAGTGTGTGTGCGCTTCTCTCATATATATGTATATAATCTCATCTCGGGCAAGTGGAAATAAATCATTTCTGTTCAGTCACTGTTGTAATCCCAAAAAATAGTCTATTACAATTTGATCCCTTATATATTCCACTTAATACGATTCGTTTGGGAACAAGATGAGGTCTACAGATTTTATTTTTCCTAATTCGAACTCAATCAATCAAATTGTACACGAACACGCACACAAGACAACGAGAAAAATAAAAGTTGGATTTTAAACAAAAATGATAATGGATAAGATGCTGGGTATTAGATTCGAAATGGTTTTTTTTTCTTATTTTTTCTCGGTTTGTATATTATTTGCGGTTGGTCTAACAAGTGGGAAGAATGTTGAACGAATTAGGGATTAGAATTTTAAATTATGGTGTGTATACGACGAGATGCGGTTGCCTAAATTAATATTTCGGAAATTGGGTAGCTATAGGTATTGAGTTTGTAATGAATAGTTGATTTTATAGATGTTTGATAAATAAGTTTTCGAAAAAGTTATAAAGATTAAACATTTTACTCATTAGTGGGTTACAACCTTATGAGGCTAACCAAAATAAAGAAATTAGTTTTCAATATCGACAGAGACGAGCAGCTTAAACGTAATTTGGAGTTAAGTCTGGACAAATAATGAAGGAGCGCCACCTTTTCTAAAGGAGGACGAACGCTAAAATTTAACTCATGGGGTATTTAATGGCTGCCATAAGGCGGGTGGCACTACACTAGATAATGCTTTTATTGAAGATAACTCAAATATGGCTGTAAGTATATTAGTCAAGGCAATGAAGCAAAAAAGTTCGAAATTTTTTGAGAGCAAGACGGATCGGCATGCGGTTTTTTGCATTCGCTTTCAAAAATTATTTGTAAAAACTGCCCCTATTTTTTTTTAACAAACCGGAAATTGCATTGCTGCAGACAAAAATGCATTCAAAAATTTTGGCTTTTGGAAGATTGGAGAACTTTGTAAATAAGAGTCAGAAATAGCCCCACTAGGGTTCCGGGGGGTTTTTGAGGTCGCTGATTACGATAATGATGTTCAAATTGGCCCACAGCCGACCTGGAGCTCAGGGACGCCGATGAACGTCATCTCCGTGGGTCTCTCGTGGGCTTTAACCCCCCGGACACCTGGTGCGCCGGAACCTGGATGCGGTCGTCATCCCTGAGAATTTTCAGATTTTCGTAAATCGCTCCAAAATTTAAACACTAGTATTAGTAAATTGTTCAACCAATCCGACATTGAAACACAATAAATGATCCGTGGCCAATTAAGTAAAATCATTATTGAAAATTTGTTTCCCATTTAAAATTGAAAAATTAAATTCTCAAACTAAACGATAACTATACGAAAAATGAAACAATTATGATTTTAAAAATTTCCAAAAACTGTTTAAAGAACATTGAGAAATGAGTCAAAACCCAACCTACGCCAAAGTTGAACTTCCAAAATTCAATAGTTCTGTTCTAGAAATCAGTTTAGATCATACATAGTTCATTCAAAATTCTCCCACAGTTTGAAGAAACTCTCTTGGATTTAACCAGGTTAAATAAGGCAAAAACCTCAATAGGTGGTCACCACTATAGACTCTTGGCTATCGATGAGACTAATATTTTTAAATCATGCTTGGTCCATTCAAGATGCACACGCAAATTAAAGTAATTTTCTTGGCATTAACAGGGTTAAATAAGGCGAAAACCACCCTAGTTCATACATTGAAAGACAAAATTTCATTACTTCCGTTCCACTATTTTGTCATTCAACGTATGGCTTGACTTAGTTCTAATCTATCTTAACCATGTTAATACCAAGATAATTTATTCAAACTGTGAGTGCATCCTCAATAGCAGTGCATGATCTAAAATGTTTAGCCATGTGGTCAATAGCTTATAGTGGTTCCTGAAACGGAAATATTAAAATCTTGCCAATCAGCTAATGACCTTTGTGGTTTTCGTCTTATATATTCCTGTTAATTTTATTTGATCAGGTTTTATGACATCTTCGTTAATGCCGAAATTATTATACGGTGGAACACCAGTTGCATTCAAAAAAAGCATAATACCTCATCTTAACAATAGTTATTAAAGTTATTTGAGATAAACAGATTCCCCTATCTGTAATGCTTTCAGCTGAACTATCAAAATTTTAAATTTTTGTTGATTTGAATGACTTCGTTCGTCGGTATCGTTTTGATGATTGTCCAAATCTCAAATAACTTTAAGAACTATGATGAGCGAAAGTGATAAACCTTTCTTTGGGCAATAGTACGCATCTTTAATAATCACGCATTACACTTCATTGAAGATGCAAAAAATGTACGATACAAAGCTAGAAAATAACGTGTACAAATGTACGGAAGAAATTCCAATTGATCAAATGGCGTCACGTTTAATTAATCGTCGATAACCCACCCACAAACATATTAATTCCCGTCCTTTTTATTCGCTAGCGTACAACAGGACTTGAAAAATTCAAAATACTAGGTTATGTTACATATGGCTGAACCAGCGAATCAGTAATATAACTTGTCAAACCCTTACGCAAAATGACGAAAGTTTTTTGTTACGGAAAATTTGACTAGTTGACTAGTGCGGCTGTAACACAACTTGTCAAGTGCTTTACGCACACAAATTTTTGTTTGTTTAATTTTCATTACGTCAACTAATTTTTAATGGATAGATGGATTGGCGGATGTTTTGATCCGGTTCAGTCTCAGCCTCATGAAACAACATTAACAGCACTACCAGCATTACGTTTACTAGATTTCAAATCGAAATTTGTGATCAAAAACAAAATTCAGTTCAAGCTTACCTGGAGCATCGAGGCCATGAAATGTAGCCATTGTTACTCATTATAACCAACATTTTCGAATGGAAGCAATTAACGCAACTAATGGCTCAACATAATGGCTCCGCGGGAGGAGGCCCCTTTCAACAATTTTTATCAAAACCGTTCGAGCCGAAAGAAACACAAAAAGGGAATCCGGCGCCTCCATCGTTTATCAAATTTCTTGAAAGTAGTTTGAGCTGAGAAATTTTTATTCAAAGGAACCCGGATCCTACCGGAGGACCCCTTGAACCACGAGTTTTTGCGTAATCAAGAGTTTGATTAATTAAGTATTCGAACTGAAAGGAACGCAAAAAGCGAACTCGGACCCACCGTTCCAGCCTCTACTAAACGAATTTTCCTGAAATTCAGACTCGGGACTCATCAAAATTGATACCTGGTACTGGAAAACCCACTTTTAACCATTTTCTTCGAAGTTGTTTGAGCTCAGGAAAAAAAAATTAAAAAGTAATATGAAACCTCTCTTAGCAAATTTTTTGAAAGTTGTTTGAGCTATGTCAAAAAATTATTAAACACATGTCTCACCCGAGGATCCCCTAAATGACTTTTCCTGAAACCAGAACCCATCGCAATTGATTCCTGGTACTCGAAAACTTTTCAATAATTTCCAACAAATTTGTATGAGCCGAGATTTTTTTTTTAAAGAATTTTTGCTCCCACCGGAGGACCATTTGAACGACTTTTCCCGTAATCGGGATTCATTGCAATCGGACAGAACCTATCACAATCGGTTTTTTAAAAGTAGATTGTGCTGCAAAAATAATAATTTAGAAAAACGAACCCAGACCCCATCAGAGGACTCCTTAAACGAATTTTAGCGAGACCAGAATCCATTGCTTTCGATTTCTGGTCCACTTAAGCACCTTTTCAGGAGATTTAATGATAATTGTTCGAACAGAAATGAAAATTAGAATGAAATGAACTGGTCCCCATCGAAGGAGCCTCTAACCGACCTTTCCCAAATTCAGGACCCATTGAAATCGATTCCTGATACGAAGTCGTTTGAGCTGAGAAAATAAATTAATATATAGCAATCTGGGTCCCCCAGAGGACCTTTCAAACTAATTTTCCTGACATCAGGATCCAATGCAATTGTCCGAGGCGTTGCCGAAACCATGGATACAGGCGTAAATATAAATAATATAAACGCACGGTGATCCTCCACTATCCTGGTTCATCGCACGTTCCCTCCAGTTTCGACATACTATTATTGGAAGATAGTGTTCGACGTTGTCGCGCCAGCGTATGTTGATAGCACGCTTCTTTTTGGGTCAGTAGTTGTTATAGGAATCTTTCAACGTGGTCCAGCTATCTAACTGGGCATGAGTTTAAATTCTTCTATGTTGTTAAAGCTATGGTCGTTTTTTCCGAGATTTGTCTTAATGGGTGCCCCTTGGTGTTGATAACAATTTTGTTTTGCTTTTGTGCTCTTGGTATCGTTTGGTCTTCGGCCAAGAAGCATGATATATTTGGCATATCCAAGAATTTGGCCTTTCTTATTGAATGTGCAACGTGAGCTTCCATTTCAATACAACTTTTCCTTATTACTTATTTGAGTGCCATATTAAACAGGACATACGTATGTGCATCCCCTTGTCGCACACCAGGATGTTATTTCAAAAGAGACAGATACTGCGCTTTCTACTACGATATTACCCATAGAGCCAGATGTTGTTAGCTTACAGAGAGAGATTCTCTGAATTTCCTAAATATTTGAGTGCTGGTGGATGGTAATATTGTACTCCCAATATTTCTCTAAGATCATCCTTAATGTGAAACACTGAAATAACATTTTTAACATTTAAATCTGGCTGAATTTTCTAGATGGCGTTCGTTGTGTTAACTTTAAGGGCATCAACTAAAACCCAAAGCTATAGACCCAAAGGAAGAAGTCTTACTCTTAAGGAGTTAAATCGCACGATATCCAGTTTAGGCCACAAAACCCAAATTTGGCCACCAACCCTCGAATAGTCAACTCGGTTGGACGATTGTGTCAAGGATCAAAATCACGTAATGCGTGGTACGTTTGCACCCGTTGTTCAACGCTATGATAACTTGCCATGCACTACTGAATAATTCACAACATAATTGACAGATGTTACTTTAACAACATGGCTGCTATAACATATCAAATTTCGAGCGTCCCTATTGAAAGACCTTTTATATCCAACTACTGAACTTTACTCTAATTACCAATAAGAAAACGAAATTCTAGTTGATAAAATGTGTTACAATCAAGGAACACAAATACGTTAATTTAATAGAGTTAATCCCAAAATTACAGAAAAGCCAAAATAATGGTACACACACACACCGCAAACAAACGAGAAATTTATTATTTTATTCCTAATTTTTGGTGGCGAATATTCCCTACTTTGCTATATGCAGGTACCGGTGGTTATATTTACTTTTGGTTCCGTTTTCTTTCCGTTGGTTGTTGTTAACTTAATTTTTATTCTTTTATATTACAACACCGACGAATTTCGTCTTACACCATAATACTTTTTTTTTTTTTTACTTTAGGTTCGTATACGGTTTTCATAGCGTACGTATTCCAGTACATAAGAATATCTTTCTTAATTCAACTTTAACTTAAGTTTATGACCGTTATTTGTTGCTGTTATATACTCGTAGTAATATTCTATGTGTTTTATGCTTCGTTGTAATTACATTTCATAAATTATGAGTTTCTTATTTTATTTTATTTTGGTGAGTTCTTTATTTTTGAAGACGCGCGATGGATGAGGAAATAAACTATAATATGCTGTGTACAGTGTTCAAGGGGAGCGGGCGAGATGAAGGAGGTAGTTTGTAAAGTTTTATTAGACACATTCTATACGGGAAAAAAGTAAATTATGGTATACGAAAACTACATAATTTTATTTCAATTATTATTTTTTGTGCTGCTTTGCTTGTCTTGTAGGTACATGTTGTAATTTTCGTAATAAAAGCGAATTGTAATAAAGAATTATTTAAGTCACGTTTCATTTATTAAACAGTTCGTTGAACTAAAGATTTCTTGTCTTCCAATGAAATATTAGATTGTGTTTTTTATTGCAAATTTATAATTTTGATATTCTCTGCAGCACTACAACATTGGAAAACGCTGCCAAAAAAATTATTGTTATTTTGGAAAGAGTCCATATTCAAACACAAGTAGTACTTTCTTCATATATGTACATCAGATTTGGAAGCTCAAGTTCTTGACAAATATTTGTGTTTTGAAGAATATCTTCATTATAATCCTAAGGAAAATCTCCACTCATGAACATTTTAAACTCATCCCAGAGAGCTAAAACGCCCTCCTCCCTCTCTTGCCGAGGATATTAAATTTCTCTCGCTTCATTCAAACACTCACGAAACCAACTTAACAGTCATTTAAGGTAAATTGTTTCGTGTCTAATTGAATTTCGTCATTCATTTCACCGGCCGAACAATTTCTATGGCACTACAAACCAAGACTAATGCTTTAACTAGCGAACACGTAGAAGCTTCAGTTGCAAGCTGTTTAGACGATTTCGGCTAGTGCAACGAAAACCAAAATTTTTAGACTTCTTATCAAAACTTAACAAGTGATCCTTAAAAGTTGGTGGTCGTAGCAGTAAACAAAATTGTCCAAACATGTATAAGTTAACCTCTTACATGGTTTATGCCTAAAGCTAATGCGGTTACTTAAGTTTTTGTTTAAATACACGGATCAGGATGAACATTTGGACAACTTTCAAGAGCGTTCATAATTTTCGTCCGTTATGGGTTGCAGGGCATTGTAATTTGTTATTTTGGAATTATTTACATGTTGATGACAATGTCGATAATTTGAAAAAGTATGTAGACAATTCGTAGCCAATGGAATACGTTTTTTTCTTGTTTTAATTTCTTTCCGAAAATAACGTGGTAATTTCTTTTCGAAAATATAATAATTTACAAAAAATGTTAGAGCTAAACTGAAATCCTCCGACGTCTTCATGTTTTGCTACATGTAACCCTCCAAGAACACCATTCGAAGAACATGGATACCACCCCTCAAATTACACGGTTTCAAACTACACGATTCTCGTTGATTCTCTTTTATTTTGTAAAAAAAAAAATTAAAACGTAACATTTTTTTTTATTTTCACACTCTCGTTGTTTGTAGTCTCGAACAACACGGTTTCAAAGAACACAGCACGAATTAATCGTGTTCTTGGAGGGTTTCTTGTAATATTATGTCATAACTTTCAGTTCTGGAATATTTTACCATCACATTTTCGATACTTTATCGAAGTGTGTCTCTCGTTTCATATCATTTATCAGACTGATGGATTGAAACATTTTAATGTTGGGCTCCATTTCTGTTGGGCTATAATTTATTTTCGTTACTTGAAGGAAATGTGGAAAATAAACTATATACATAAACAAAACGGTTAATGGCAATCATTTTCTTTCTATATCACCTAGGACCCCCTAGCATCTGTACGCGATACGTCGACTATTTACTAAAATTTGCGATAGGGCTACTATGTACTAAAATTTGTTTTCGCCTATTGATTGGGAGTTTGTGACTATTATGACAATTTCTTCAGAGCCGACTCGACCAGTCCTTTGGATAACCGATTTTGGGACAACCATCAGTGATCGTATTTGCGTTCGCGAAATTAAATTATTTTGTTTTACAAATCTAGGAGCAGTAACACAAAGCATTTTATCAACCATTTGAATTGGTTCCGGAATATTTGGGCTAATATGAGTCTGTACACACACCCACCAGTTCAAAATTGGTTTCTCGTATATCTCACGGTAAATTCGTGTACACCGAAAGAATTAACATCATTAAATTAACATTCAGTAATAACATTTCGGGGCTCGTTGGTCGTAAAGCTAAACTACTACACTGGCATCGGTGTAATCTACTTCGTGTAATCCTTCGTCAAGGCTTCCGGAAAATAGGAGCGTCATACAACGATTTTTCTGCATCCAGCGTTTCTACTATAGAAACTATTAAGTTTAGGTCTGATCCAGAATCGGGTAGAATCCTGAACGAATCCTAATAATTACCCCTTCACGGATTGCATAAATAATCATAAATCTTACTACACGAGACTAAATTCGGGTATAAGTGAAATCCCCTATGTAATATGCCGCCGATGTTGTTACAACTAATTTTACTTTGCCTGCCACAAATCTAGTTTAATTTTTCAACCATAAAAATATCCAGAGATTTCAAATTTAAATTTAGTATTGTGTGATAAAGAATACAATGAATGATGTTTTCAATGCCGCTGAGGTTTATATTCTTCTAGTCAACTGGGATTTACAGCGAGCCTTCGGTCGTCGTTTATATGTATTATGAACCGAAAAACCTTTTAAAATTTATCAAGTATGGCGTTGAAATAAAGTCCTCCATCTTGGATGGATGATCCATTAACAAATAAATAATATTGTTTACATTATTGACACAATTTTTATAATTGTCTATATACATTGTCTACACACGTAGAATATTAATTAACTACACAGTGAAGGCAATTTTCATTACAATTGGGTTTGAAAATTTCAAAACAAGCATATTTCTCTTAAAATGTGGTTTCAGGTTGTGTAGACTGTAGACTATATCCATAGATCTTAAGGATCGAACAAACTCATTTACACGAGATCCAATGGTTTTCGAGGGGCGATTCGGGTTCAGCGCCCCAAAAAACCCCATACACCGATTTTCGGTTCGCTTTTCTCGATCGTGTGAGGAAAATCCTCGGAGACGATGTTTGGGCCCAGGTTCCGGAACTAGGAGTTCGGAGGATCGTTTTCGACGTGAAATTTGAATTAAGCGCCCCAAAAAACGCCCCTACAATGGTTTTCGGCTTGTTTTTGCCGATGTCGCCAGTGAAATTCTAGGGGATGACGTCCGCGTCCAGGTTCCATCGCACCAGGTGTCCAGGGTGTGTTCGCCGATGCAATATTTGAATTCAGCGACCCAAAAAACCCCTGGGCGCCGAGTTTCTCTCCTTCCCCGCGTGATTTTCAGAAGAGTCCCACGGAGATGCCGCTCATCGGCATTCCTGAGCTCCAGGTTGGCTGTGGGTCAATTTGAACATCATAATCGTGATCAGCGACCACGAAAACTCCTGGGAACCCGAGTGGCGCTAGTTCTGACTCTTATTTACAAAGTTCTCTAATCTTCCAAAAGCCGTCTCAAACAATGCATTTTTGGCTGCAGCAATGCAATTTCCGGTTTGTTCAAAAAAATAATAGGGGCGGTTTTTACAAATAATTTTTGGAAGCGAGCCTTTCTCTCAAAAACTTCGAACTTTTTAGTGCTTCATTGCCTCGCCTGATAGGGCAGTAGCTGCCATCTTTGCATTCGAGATCGTTGTACTTGGCGTTGAAACTCCAGAGTTGGCGGTGTCTAACGTGCGATTTGTAGCTTACTCGCCTGATTTGAATGTGGTCTCACGGTCGACCGATTTGTGTCATCGGCCTTCTTAAAATGATTTTTTTTGCTTTTTTCACACATCGTGCATTTTTCTTGGTAGCAAAAATTTGACTACTCAAATTTTTATTTTTCATCACCACAAATTTTTACAAATGAAAAAAGGGATCTGTTTCATAACACCATACGTTAACTTAATTTAATTGTATTACTTATACCATAGGTAGCTGGTAAAGATAAATGGTGATTTTCGTTACACCCTCTCTGAATCGAAGCTCGTCTCGGCTCGTCTCGATAATTCAGAAAAATGAAACTTAAGTAATGAAAACGGAAATGTGTCCGAATGTCGCGTATTTTGACTGCCTCCTTGAATTGGGCCTGACTGCCTCCTTGAATTTTGCCTGACTGCCTCCTTGAACAAACCTCTGGTTTTAGATGTAAAAGACCCTTCATTAACAATAGAAACTTGATTATTATTCGTCCTTAATAAATGATTGGGTTTTTGTATATGAATCAGAAGGGGTCATTTAGATTACCCTCAATTGACCTTTTCCGGCATCAGTTATTGACGAAATATTATTTAATTCACGAGGAATCTCGCTTTTTACAACCGTCTCAGGTGGTAGTTGTTTATGATTGAATCATATTTTGACTTGGTATTCGAACATGAATCGTTTTGAGATTTTTGGTAAGAGCAGCTCGCGTGTATTTCTTTTACTATTAACAGTGAGATACAACATCCGATTTTTGTCTGCTGCGATGTCTGATTGGATTTAGAGGAATATCGTTCTATGAACCGTTATACGCAATAATCTGTAATACGTAATATACGTAAAAAAAATTGTGAAACCATTCTTTGGAATGTGTAAGTGGGTTTTTATTTAGACGATATCGCCAACTTTGAACAATAGCTTCTGTTCGGTGTTTTTTTTACACCTTTCATGACTTTATTCATTTGTAAGGGATCTTGGTCGATTTGGGGAACAATTTTTTTTCCTTTTATCTCCGCTCTAAAATCATGTTCAACATCCATCCATTGGATTATAATGACCTCATCCGAAAGAAATTTGATATTTTCATATTACCTACCAAGTTTCATACTCTTCAGTTGTGAAAGGCCTTCGTTCTATCCGATTTATTTATTTTCCAAAATCATATCCGCAATTCATTTTGTAATCCTATGTTTTACATACAAAGAGAGTTGAATCCCAATCGTATACGAAATGTGTTTGCATCATGTAACCTGAGCGCGATCTGCTTCAATTGATAAATCACCTAGTTCTATTATAGAACGAGACAAAGGAGTTTCCCGAAATCATGATTCGTTGTCTTTCATGACACTCAAAAATCCTCTCTCTCAAATATTTTTATCAAAATTGTTCCAGCCAACCCTTTATGAGAAACTTCTAAAAGAAATTTTCCGAATTTAAAACTTATCACGATCGAATCTTAGTATTCGAAATACTCTCACTCATAAATCAGGACACATCGCAATTCATTGTTTTCAATTGGAATTACTCTTATATCATCGCAATTTTTATGAAAAAAGTCTGAGCCGAAATTTTTTTTAACAAGGATCTCGAGATTACCCTCTAAGCTAATTTTCCCGAAAACAGGATCCATAGAATCAGTGTCTGGCACTCGTAAACAGGAACTCACCAATATTTATAGAAATCGTGTGAACCAAAAAAATAAAAGGTATGATACGAATGCTACAAACCGCTATTGTTACTCATAACAATCAACATATTCAAAAGGACGCGATTAGCACAATCATAAAATATGTCACCGTAACGCAACCGCCATCAATGAATTTGATAGAACATAACACTAGACATCTAATTAACGGAAAACATAAAACCTACCGCGACGCAACATGGCGCAAAATCATGCAACATTGTGCAACATCACACAACAACCCTAACTAAGGTGCAACATCAAGCAACATAATGAAACATCCCGCAACAATGTGCAACGTGGCGCAACATTATGTACATTATGCAACATTACGCAACATCACACAACATCATACAACATGGTGCAATTGAATGCATCCTGGTGTAACATGATGCAATATGGGTCAATTTGGTGTAATATGGCGGCCTCTTCGGATCACCCTTAAATAAATTTTCCGGAAATCAGAACCTCTTGTAATCATTTCCTTCGGATTGGAACCCTTGTCTTGCCATATTTTATCAAAATCGTTTAACCAAATAAAATGTTTTAAATGGCTTCAAGCTCAACCAAGAACCTCCATAAATAAGGACTCATTGGAATCGATTTGTGATACTCGAAATCCACCCTTAACAATTTTTTTCGAGAATGTTTTTCAAAAAATGCGACCCGGGCTCCAACGGAAGACCTCCTAAACGGTTTTTTCCGACATTAGCACTCATCAAAATCGATTCCTGGTTTTTGACCAAATTTATCAATAACGTGCGACCTGAAAAAGTAATGGAATCCGGCCTTCACCAGTGACACTATTCTGGTTTTCCCTGGGAATTGGGACAAAATGTTATCATAGTATATTTGTCCAAATTTTATTTTTCTAGCCTACTGAGAGAATAAGTTTCGTGTAAATATTTTCGAAACAAAATTAAATGGAAAAATATTTTTCCCTACAAAAATTTTGTGGAAAAAAAGTTCCCAATTAACTTTGTTTTGAACATGTTTGCACTAAACTTAATCCGTCAGTAGGCCAGAAAAAAACAATTAGGACAAAAATGATATGAAAATATTTTTCCCAATTCCTAGTTCTCAGGGAAAGCCAGAATAGTGCCACAGATGGGTTGAAATGAATGTTCGCGGAATTAAAATCAATCTGGCACGTCAAATACCCCCCCCCCCCCTCCTCCTCCCACCTCCTCCTCCCCCCTCCTCCTCCTCCCACCTCCTCCTCCCCCCTCCCCCTCCTCCTCCCCCCTCCTCCCCCCTCCTCCCCCCTCCTCCCCCCTCCTCCCCCTCCTCATGTTCTATCATCGTTCATCACAATCGATTATTGGTACTCGGGAAACTCCCTCAGCAATTTTCGTACTCAGGGTCCACTGGAGGACTGCCTAACCAAATTTTCCTGAAACCAAGACCCATCGTAATTGATTTCTGGTGAAACTTGAAACTTCCTGGACAACGTCCTATTTACATCAATAAAAGTTAATCACACGTCAAATAAATATCCCACTAAAACCAGCCAACCTAACAAGGTTAACGACGTGAAAAAATTATTCAAAACCTTTTCGAAATTATGAATAATTAAATTAGCAAATGTTTTAATTTTCGATTTAGCAATATTTCCACCTTGATTAATTGTCCAAATTGCATCAATTTATTATCCATTCACTTAAGTATCGTACTCGTAAAAATAAACTTTCACGTCACTCCCTATGTATCTTTATTTATGGTATATAAAGAAATCAATTATTTTAATCTCATTTCAAAAATCGCCACAATAACACAAAACACACCACGTGGCGCGTAAACTAATTATATTTCATTTACATCACGATGCGAGTCTAAATGTCAATCATTGATTCGAAAACTTTGATAAAAGTTCACCCCAAAATTTCACAGTACAAAAAAGCTTTGCGTTTATACGTCATTGGTAGTGGCAATACTCGTAATATTCAAATTTTAATTTTATTTTGTCTTAACCTTCGGATTTGGATTTTATTGCAATATAATATTCCATTTTACCTTTCTTATACTTGTTATAAAAAAAATATTTTACTTTCGTTTGGTACAGCGTCGTTGTGCGATTTTTAAATAAAATTTAAATTTACAGATTTTATCTCATCATGAGATTAAGTAATTTAAAATTTTTATAGTATATGTTGTTGGATTAATAACTAATTAACGGTGTGAATACATTTATTGTGTCTCGGTACGGTAAAAGCTCTCGTGACGCGTCTAAATCGTGTATAGGTTGGCGGAATAATTGTCTGTGGTTTGTTAATTATTTTTATATGTTTATATTTAAATCTCATCATCAAGTACAGAAAACGTATTTCATTTCTCCGAAAGACGTATTAAAATAAAATGTGGGCCTAACAATATTTCTCATGGTGTATAAAATTGTTGAAGCAAAACATTTTTTGTATAGTCGTGCATGGTAGAATAAATATTTTGTTCGCATGGCACGCAAAAAAAATAAAAAAAATATTTCACATGAAAAATAATAATTAAGTAATTTCTCCAAAAATATTACAAAAATAATATTTGTTATCTTTCAAGTGACCAAGCATAAAATGTACATTAGCAAATAAAAATTATTTTGTGTTGCGTACAACACATTTTCTGATTGTGTTGTTTTTAGTCTATTAATGGATAAAATAATTTAATGATTTCTCACTAACTGTGAGCTATATGAATTATCGTAACAGAAACGATCATAAGCTCAAAGAGCCAGAGATGGGCGTAACCGAGTTGTCTATTCATTGTTACGTGATCGCTATTTACGATTAATACCTGGTACTCAGCTGAAGTGAAGTGGGATTTTATATGTAAAAAGAGGTCGGTACGAAATCTCGAATTACAAAAGACCGAATTATCAGAATCCCGACTTTCAAAATCCCGACTTTTAAAATCCCGAATTTCAAAATCCTGTCTTTCAAAATCCCGACTTTCAAAAACCTGACTTTCAAAATCCCGGCCGACCGACCCCTGGATGCCCGAATTCATAAAAAAATAAAAAAATCGGGCTTTTGAAAATCGGGATTTTGAAAGTCGGAATTTTGAAAGTCGGATATTAAAAATTGGTCCGTTGATTTCGGGATTTTGATTTCAGGATTTTGAAATGTGGGCAAACGACCCCAACCTATATAAAAATGACACAAGCGTAAACGAAAATGAAAATTTCACTACTGAATTTAATTTTGCGGTACGCAGTGCAGCTTGGAAAGTTGGTATTTTTACTATTATAATATAGATGTCTCGGTTCTCTCTACACATTTTGCATTGCATTTTAATCCGCAGGCACTATAAAAGTAAACTTAAATTTTGACCTTTCATCAAATACAGAGCTGGGAAAAAAAAATTGGGCAAACAAATTTTATATTGCAAATTGGAGCCTTTTTTGAAAGCAATTGGCTTATTGTTTCATTTTAAATACATGTATGAATGAATTTTTTGAAAAAAAAATTACCTGTAATTTAGGGGCAAAATCCCGAAAAATGGCAAAATATTCAAAATATGTTGATTGAAGTTAAAGTAATGGAATAAATTAAACACCTATTTTTTTTTTATTGATTTATAGAAGTTCTATCTTTAATATTAGTATTTTGTTGGACCGCCATTTGCTTTTATTAGAGCGACACACCTCCGATTCATTGAATTTAGTAAATTTTTCAAAGTCGTAGGACTTCTAGGCGCTTTTTTGCTGCTTCTTCTTTCTTGCTACTACTTTTTTACCTTTAAATGAAGAGATAAGAAAAAAACAAGTTTTTAACAAATTATTTATGTTTATATGAAAGCCAATTTTTATATCTAAATTCAAATTTAATAATTATCAACTTTGGCCGTATGGCACGGAGCGTTGTCCTGTTGAAAAATAAATTTGCAAGTCTCGCCAAAATGCTTTAACACAGATGGCTCAATTTCGTTGTGTAGGACCTGCAGATAAACAGCTACTGTAATGCTGGAACTAAGGAGGCACAATCGACCGGTTTCATTTCCAGAAAAGTATTCTCAGACCTGCACTTCTTCATTTTTCGGTTGAAGTCTTAAAAGACATTCATTGCTAAGCCTCTCGCCCAGTTTTCTTCTTACGAGAATTCTTTGATTTCCAACATGCAGCTTGAATTTTGATTTATCGGAGAAAATCACATCATTCCACATCTGTGGAGTCCAAGAAACATGCTCGTCAAGGACGACTAATGTGAATTCAGGCTTTTGGACTGGTTTAAGTGCTCTTAAACCAGCTTTAACAGATCTTTTCCTCACTAAGCTGGCTGAAATTTGTTTTCCGCTGCTCGCTCAACATCCCGTCTTATGTCCGATAAAGTTTTAAAACGGTTCCGACGACACTGTATTCCACGCGACAGTACTTCACCTTGTTTTTTTTTTTTTTTGAAAAAAAAAATTCCACATCAGTTGCGGGGTTGTATCGCTGTAATAAAAACAAAAGGTGGTCCAACAAAATATTAATATTAAAGATAGAACTTCTATAAATCAATAAAAAAAAAAACAATAGGTGTTTAGTTTATTTCATTACTTTAACTTCAATCAACGTATTTTGAATATTTTGCCATTTTTCGGGGTTTTGCCCCTAAATTACATAATTACATGTAATTTTTTTTTTAATTACGTCATACATGTATTTAAAAGAAACAATAAGCCAACTGCTTTCAAAAATTTTGTAATTTTAGCAAAAAAAAGGCTCCAATTTGCAATAAAATATGGTTGTCCAATTTTTTTCCCCGCACTGTATTTGATGAAAGGTTAAAATTTTAGTTTACTTTTATAGTACCTGCGGATAAAAATGCAATGAAAAATGTGTAGAGAGAGAACCGAGACATCTATATTATAATAGTAAAAATACCAACTTCCCAAGTTGCACTGCGTACCGCAAAATTAAATTCAGTAGTGAAATTTTCATTTTCGTTTACGCTTGTGTCATTTTTATATAGGTTGGGGTCGTTTTCCCACATTTCAAAATTCCGACTTCCAAAATCCCAATTTTCAGAAGACTGATTTTTTTAATTTTGTTTTAATTCGGGCATCTGTGGACCAGCCGTCGCTACAAGATTGCTTTTTCGCACTGGCTTTTGCTCGTCATTGCGTTCAACATTCGTATTACAGCACACAAAAATTGTCTTGGTTGGAATATTTATAAACGCTTCACTTCTTCTGTTGTTAGAGAAGCGAAATGGTCTTGATGATTGCCCATGGCTTAGCTGGGGCCTAGTATGCCGCAAGAATCACTAACAGTAGATGATTGCTTTCGTTTGCCTTTGGGGCTGTTCTTTCAGTTTTTTGTTTTTCATTGTGGACTGCGAGTTCTTTCCTTGCGTGGGTGTTGTATTTTGCGGTGTTGGTTCATGCTGTGTTTTATTTCTATTTTCGACTAGTACTGATGAACAGGATCACTTTTCCCGGAGTGCATGTTAACGTGGTTTTCAGATATGTTTGTTAAAGTAAGCTATATATATAAAATATTATAGCTATAACTATATACACAATTGTGTTTGTTGTACTTGAAGTCAAGTGAAACTTTTTATCAAAAACGCCATTACATACTATGATTTTTATACTCACACATTTGTGTGGTTTGAACTTTAATAGAGCCATTTTTTTTTTTTTTTTTGGTTGAAAAAGGGATATACTGAGGACACCTATAGACTTAACCTTTCTAATGCGACATTGCTGACTTTCCGAAACAATTCACAGCATAGGATTTTTTTGAGTAAAACTCATTCATTGAGTTTGTTTAGTGGTACCATTTAATCGGCCAATAAGAGAACATCGCAAGATTTGTACTCAAAAATCACTCAAATCAATAAATTATACTCAAAATTCTTCCAACTTGCATCCGTTTTGGAATGTCACTGATGTTATTTGAAAGGTTAAGTTCATAGATGTCATCAGTGTATAATGAAATTTTGGTACAAGCTCTACGATGTGTTATTGGTCATTCAACGTGTGCTACTCAATGGATTCCACGAGTTTTACTCAAAAAAATCTATCGGACCCATCCGTTGGAAAACCAAACCTGTTCTATTCGAAAGGTTATGTTTATAGCAACCATCCGATAATAGTAGCATTTCCGTATAAACTCTGCGATGGTACACTTATCGCATATTTTCTACTCAAAATTTTTTCGGTACCAATCCGTTAGGTATAAACTTACGGTGGTCTGTTATTGTCAATGAGACTTTAAAATGTGACACCTATTTTTTAAATAAACGAGTTTTATTTAAACATATTTCTGGCGATGGGAAATTTAATTGTTTGAACAAATTTATTATTTACCTGAAATATTTAAAAAAAAAAAAAAAAATTGTGTTAGACTATAATTTAAATTTTTTTGCGTTAACTCGACATAATATGACTCAATTTTAAAATATGCCTTTCCGGAATATTGAACTAACCGTTCAAATTGAAAATTCAAACGAAACATTTATGTTTTTATATAGACCACAGCTTCTAAAGAAATATGAAAATATACTGATTGGTACAAAAAAACAACAAAAAGCTTCCACTCTATAGAAAACTCATGAAAAAAAGGCGGAATCTTACGGCTCTTATATTTAAGATGCTCTGCTATTATCCCAATCGAAGAGAATGCCAAGCGCACTTTATCGAAAATACCGCATTGCAACATCATCCGCATAACCAACCGTCTTGAAGTCGCACCCTTCCATTTTTCATAACAGGCTACCAAGTTCCAAAGAAGAGGGGAAAATACCCCACCTTGCGGTGTCTATTCAAAAAATTTCTATTGCAGGAGCCATCCAGGCTGGCCTTCACAAATTCAGAGCTACCTGGAAAGTGAGTTAGTTATGGTCCAAGAACCATAGGACTTAGAGATAATATTTTACGCAGCGCAGATGTCTCTGAGGACTCTTGTATTTCACTACAGTATAGCCTTCAGGCATTCGTTTTGGCATTCGAATAGCTTAACCATCAAGTGCTTGTGTTGAATCAGGGGGTTTGGAACCAATGCCGTTAGTGAATTATTTAGAATAGTTTTAAAAATATCCCGGTATGGTTTCCTCCAGTTTCTATAGCTAGGTTTTCTGATGGGTTTTGTCTCCAACTCAAATTGGAGATAACAATGATCAGAAAAGGAATGATCCTCAGACACATTCCGAATCACTAAACTATCCTATCTAACTATTTGATAACAGAAAGAAATTCTGATTATTTTTAGCAAAATTGTAGGAACGCATTTTTCTTACCTACTTCGCGGATAACAGTTGACATCTAATAGTGCTAATCCCGACAATCTAGTCATCAATGATCCAAGGTTCTTAGACTAAAACCATGTCTATCTCCTCTGCTCTTAGTTTTTATGCTCTTAAGTTGCATTGGCGTGATGGAAGTTAATCTGCAGGAACCTTAACATTGAGTTTGCATCTTTACTTCAACCTTGACCACAGTTGCGTCAGATACCTCCTCTGACTGAAATTTCTACGGAATGCACGAAGTAATCTCATCGAAGAGGACATTTCCGTATCTTTAGAGAGGGGCCTTTACCGGTATTGGCGCCCTGTAGATGTCACCCTTGTCTTTCTTATAAATTTAAGTGTAGCTGCAGCCACCGACTCAGTATGTAATGTGATAATTGCTTACCTATAATCAACCTTTGGTTCTTCCTACATGACCAGACGGTGGTCGACAGTTTATTATTGCTAATTTGTGGCATTTCCAGAATTTTTTCGGTTCTGGATCTCTTCCGGATATCCTCTGTAGCGACTAATTCTAGCCTAGCACATGGCCAGACTTCACCTTAGCTCTCTACAGTCTTTTTATACAGAGTTAATTTAACACGATTCCAGTGCCATCCTTCGCCCGGGTAAGCCGGAGCTGATCGACGGTTTCCCTCCTAATTTTTGAGAAGTGGTGGCTAAGGCCTTCTCCACCTTCCTCCAATTGCTGGACGATATAAAGGGGTTTTCAAGGACATAACAATTTTGTATTTAAACAAAACACAGAATAATTGAGATTTTGGGCATCCAAATATGTACAAAGCGTGATCATTTCAACACTCTATATCTGGAACGCAACTAACGATTGCCAACTGTGTGCCTCACACCCCATTTTGGAGAACTTTAGGAAGCTGCAGTTAAGTCTGTGAAACGATTCTTAATAAAGATTAAAAGCAACATTGACTTTTGAAAAATTACCGATAGTTATTTCACTAGTAGAGGCTTGCTTAAATTCAAGACCACTCGCACCACTAACCACTGATCATCCCACAGATGTCATCATTTTAATTCCTGGACACTTTTTCGTCGGCGCACCGACACGATCAAATCCACAGGAATATTTTTACTGAATTTTAGCAAATCCATACGACAGATGAAACACAGAGAACCGGACCTTCATAGTACAGCACCAAAAAATATGTAATCAAGAAAAGAACGTAGATTAAGGCTGCCTAAAAACGCATAATAAGTAGTTCCAAGGTAGAATTTTTGTAGTGAAGGCAATAACGTAATAACAAATGTTTTGTGGAATGATAGAGGACGGAGAAAACGTGTAAGCTTAGAAAAATGTTTCACACTTCCCGTTAAAATTAGTTAAAACAACACACCACTTTTCGTATTTCGTAACGCGCCTTACAGTTATCGCATCGCGTATATCGTTCAACTTTTCAACTTCCGTGACACACTGTATCTGATTGCGATTTTATACCATTTGAACTATTGTTACGCCCGCCATGTTGGCCGGCATTGTACAGCTACTTTTAGGCGATTTGATATTGATTAAAGTATGACTTGCATTATCAGTGCATGTACCGTCTGCAAATCGTACGATGGTTTTTTATTACGTTAGCGGATTTTGATGTACTTACTACATAATACCAAATTTCTCCCGATTTTTTTTTTCTTGTAGAGAACACACATTTTTTTTTTGTCAGTCAGTCTATCGATGATAATCGCTCGAGGCATTAAGTTAATAACATGCAAATATAGCAAGTGCGGTGCTCTAATTAAAAATTAGCAAAAATATACTATAAAATAAAATAACTATAAAATTATCTAAAACGGGAAGTCAGTCGCCGATGAGGGATGTGGTTTATTCTTTCGATCAAAAGTGATCTTGGTGTTTTTTTTGGTTACGCATACGAAATGCCGTTGGCTCTGGCATTCAAAATATTATAAACGCAAGATTGTGATCGGGTAAGCAAACAGAGTGACTCAGCTAGAGGTAGTCAACCACTAAAGGAAGGTTGGTATTTCGTCTGTTTCGGGTTCAATAGTTAGCAAATCTTATGAGCGGCAAATCTAGTTTTACTTGCGCATTGGTATCAATCCCACCCCATACCCTGAGCTTTTGCCGGCCAGTGATAGCCGCTAACCACTGCTTCTACAGTGGCGCCCACGTTTGACGTAGGAACAAGTAACCCAATAAGCAAAGGCATTAAACAAAGGCATTATGCCGTGTCACCTGCAAAAGAGAATGAAATTTATGAAGAACTGGATCATTGGAAGTTATCGAGGAGAGCCATAGTTCTTGGAGTAGTCCTGTTACCCTGGTTCGAAAGGCAAATGGCAAAGCCCGATTGTACCTTGACGCAAGGAAATTGAACGCGGTCACAGTAAAGGATGCTTATCCCCTTCCTCTCATCGATGAGTTGCTGGGGTGTCTTGACAAAACACGATTTATTTCAAGTCTTGATTTGAAGGACACCTTTTGGCAAATACCATTAGATGAGGGATCGCGAAATAAGACAGCCTTTGCAGTTCCCGGTCGACCGTTGTATCATTTCACCGTTATGCCTTTCGGGCTCTGCAACGCGCCACAAACAATGTGCCGTTTAATGCACCGTGTTATTCCACATCAATTACATCAGCAGGTCTTCGTCTACCTGGATGATTTGTTAATAACATCAGAAACATTCGATGAACACGTGCAGTTATTGACTAGGGTATTGAAATAGGCCAAATTAACGATACATATTTCAAAAAGAAAGTTTGTGTTGCGGGAGATTCGTGATTTGGGATATATTGTTGGTGATGGCATGAAGAAAGCGAATCCCGATAAAGTCTCCGCTATTACGGCATACCCGGTTCCTAAAACTGTAAAGTTTATCCGTAATTTTTCCGAAGTAGCCGCCGGACTTACTAACTTGTTAAAGAAAAGTAATAAATTTCTGTGGGACCAAACCGCCAATGATACCTTCGAAAATCTGAAAACTTCATTAGCACCATCGCCAGTTTGTGATGCCACAATGTGATGCCTCAACCACAGGAATCGGAAGTGTGCTGTTCCAAAAAATTGATGAAGGTTTTGGAACGTCCGATAGCCTACGTTTCAACCAAACTGAACGCTGCTCAGCGACGGGGTCCCATTTGAAACGCGATATTTTAAAACGCGAATTATCAAAACGCGATATTTCAAAACACGATACGGTACAAAACGCGATATGGTACGAAACGCGATATTTCAAAATGCGATATTTCAAAACGCGATACGGTACAAAACGCGATATGGTACAAAACGCGATATTTCAAAATGTGATATTTCAAAACGCGATATTTCAAAACGCGATGTGGTACAAAACGGGATATGGTACAAAACGGGGGTTTAGGATCGGGTTATATCAGGCGGGTGAAGGGGAAATTTAATTTCAGTTTATAGGAATTTAAAAATCGATAGGAACCATAGTATATAGGATCGGTATCAGGTGGGTCGCTGCGCTCCCGCCGCTTCGCAACGCATATTCTGTACCATATCTCGTTTTGAAATTTCGCGTTTTGGAATATCGCGTTTTGTACCGTATCGCGTTTTGTACCATATCGCGTTTTGTACCATATCGCGTTTTGAAATATCGCATTTTGAAATATCGCGTTTTGTACCATATCGCGTTTTGAAATATCACATTTTGAAATATCGCATTTTGAAATATCGCGTTTCGAGCGGATCCGTCAGCGACGTTACTCGATAACCGAACTGGAATATCTCGCTGCCGTTGTGTCCTTAAAAAAATTTCGACAATATGTGGAGGGATTCCCCTTCACTATTATAACGGATCATGCTAGCCTTAAGTGGCTAATGGACCAGCGTGACTTATCAGGTAGGCTAGCTCTCTGGAGCTTAAAGCTTCAAACTTACGATTTAACTATCGAATACCGTAAATGTAGTAAAAACGTAGAGCCGGATGCGTTTCAAGGCAATCTGCAGAGGAGTTGGTGATTACTAAACTGTCGTGGGAGAATTTAATTCCCTCTATTGATCTAGACGATGTCGCGTTTAAAAGCCATGCCTTTGCAACTTGATAAATACGATTGCAAACCAACGAAAGTTAAACCCATCTTTACGTGTTTCTAATGAAAAAATTTATTTCAACCCAATGAGTACTCCCTACGAAGCCGAAACGGATATTCCAGATTGGAAGTTATACGTGCCAATCGAACTAACAAACGAATTAATGATCGGAGTTCATTGTCCTCCAAAGTCCAAATGCAGCCCACCTGGGTTTTAATAAGACCATCGAGATATTGCGCAGGTATTATTACTGGCCATCCATGAACCGTGATGTACTCAATTTTATTAGATCCTGCGTAGAATGTAAAACTTCTAAAGCTGCGAATTATATAACTCGCCCTCGCATGGGCGACTTTCTAGGACCCTATCCACGGTCTTGTTCCGGTAATAGCTATTTATTTATACTCCTACCCCAATTTTCGCGGGTTATTCTACTAGAGAGACAATTTTTAATTTATTTTCGGTGTCCGAAGTTATTTTCAGTGACAATGGAAGGCAATTCATTTCAAAATTCTTCCAGGATTTTGTGAAGAAGTACTCTATCAAACACGTTCTCACACCAACGTACTCGCCGTAAGCAAACGCTTCGGAGCGAATCAATCGGTCTATTGTTGCGGCCTTGCGTTTGTACCTTAAAGATGAACACCGAAATTGGGACCATTATGTCGATGAAATTAGTTCCGCCTTGCGTAATACTATTCATCAGAGCACACAGTTTTCGCCTCATTATCTGATGTTTGGCCAACATTACGTGGGCCATGCGTCTTATTATACCTTACTTCGCCAACTACATGAACGTTCGGGGAAAGACATTTGCATATCAAATATTGACAGACTCTCGCTGGCTCAATCCAAAGCTGGAATCATACAGCCGACATGCAAGAACATACAATCTCCGCAGTCGTGATCGTAAATTTGAAATTGGACAAACCGTCTATGCTCGAAACTTTGTTTAAAATGACAAAGCACAAAAGTTTGCTGCAAAACTAGCTCCGAATTTCGTCGAAGCAAAAATAATGAAACCAATTGGTAATGTGGCATTTGAGCTGGCTGATAAAAATGGGAAATCGTTAGGCGTATTACCATGTTAAAGATATAAAATCCAAAGAACCATCGAAATGAAGTATTTAACATTTATCAAAAATGTAGCTACACAAATTGGCAAAAAATAAAAATGTAGTTACACAACTTGACAAAAAATGCAGTTGTACAAAAGCTAGAGTTAAACAAAATTTACCAAGAGTTTAAATATCCATATGTAACTTGAACTAAATAATTTAGAGTGAATTTTATTAATTAATTTTTCCAATTTAAATCTATGTGAATATTTTAAATAAAATATTGAATGAATTACTTTACCATCATGAATGATGAATGTGAATATTTTTGAATAAAATAAATTTTTTTGGTTTTGAATTAACAAGGATTTTAAAATATAGCTTGTTTAGTTAAAAACGTACAATTTGATGGCAATTAACACAAATTTCTATAAATGGCTAGAAAAATATGAGTATTCTAGAACTTTAGTCTTGCAAACGTTGTTTATTTGAGATGGCATATCGATGCGACCCTCTGGGAATTTTCTATCAATTTTACAATAGTTGAGAATATCCTGAGGGTCGCATCGATATGCCGCATTTCTCAAATAAATCACGAAGGCAAGCCTAAAATTCTAGAATACTCATATTTTTCTAGCCATTTATAGAAATTTGTGTTAATTGCCATCAAATTGTACGTTTTTAACTAAACGAGCTATATTTTAAAATCCTTGTTAATTCAAAACCAAAAAAATTTATTTTATTCAAAAATATTCACATTCATCATTCATATTCATTCAATATTTTATTTAAAATATTCACTTAGATTTAAATTGGAAAAATTAATTAATAAGATTCACTCTAAATTATTTAGTTCAAGTTACTTATAGATATTTTAACTTTTCGAAAATATTTTTTAACTTTACCTTTTGTTTTTAACTACATTTTTTGTTAAATTGTGTAACTACATTTTTATTTTTTGTCAATTTGTGTAGCTACACTTTTGATAAATGTTAAATACTTCACTCCGTTAGCAAAACCCTGAACTTTTTATTACAACTCGTTTATTTTTATTAACATTAGAATTTGGGCAGCCTCTTAAGATCAAAGTACCACTCTAAATTTTTTTTCAAGGGTTAGTTTTGGTTGACTACATCATGACGTCCACACTCGTTGATAAGAAATTGGCACTCTATAATCTCAAAACCGCACAATTCCCCCTCGTATATAGAAAATACTGAAACATTCAACTTTGCATACCAGACCGGAAAATAATAAAATAAAATATTCTAATAATAATTTTGTGGTTAATTATTTTATATAATTCATTGTTAAATTTTCCAAGTATACAAAACAAAAAAAAAACAGGTTATTATTTTCAGATTATATATGATTGAGATAAAATACAAAAACAGTTCTCATAAATTTCTTCTTAATCCGAACAAATTTCTTATGTCATCACAAAAGCAAAATTAAATGAAGCGATCAATTTGCAAAATAAAAAAAAAATTAAGCAAAAGAAATTAAATTTTCATTTTTTTCTATTTGATAACATGAAAAAGTTATTATATTTTCCTTAGGACTTTTCTCGACTCGAGATTTTCGTTTGATAAAAAATAAAAAAAAAACACAGAAACGTTTTTTATTGTACAGTGCTCATACCAAAAAAAAAAAAATAATAATAATATAATAAAAAATTATTTTTCCAATCAATTTTCCAATTTTTCTCTTTTTGAGTGTGTGTGTGTGAGTATGTTATTTCAGAAATCACAGAATTGATTTTCTTTCTGCTCGGCTGGTAGAAGCACAAAAAAGAAAATCAAATGAAAACATTTAATGATTTAACTTTGAAGTCGGTTGCGCTCTGATTTATTGGATGATATGATTTTTATTGGAAAAGGATTGATTTATACAGACGAAGTTGGACAAAAAAAAAATAAATAAATGTAAGCCGATTATGTGCGAACATCTGTAAATATATATAGATAATAATATTTGAGGGATTTTTACACTTCGTACACATTGCCATCGCCTAGGCTGCCCGGAATTCATGGGTTGTTTGCACACCCTTTTTACTGTCTTAATTTTTTGTTTGCTCGACTAACAATTCCAATACACACATAACGATGTCTCGTATATTTTTTTTTTCTTATTTCCAACTCCAAGAGATAGAACCTTTATAATGTAACAATGGCCATCATTATAAATATTAATAACACAATAAGAAAAAGAATTCCTTTATCTTATTATTTTTATTATTTGGTTTCTTTCTTCTCTGGGTTGTTGTTGGTGTTTTTTTTTTTTTTTTGATAAAATTTAATAATTTCATTAAATATTTATTTTAATCATTCTAGTTTGTTACTTTCATTAAATTGTACCGACAAGAAGGAAAATAATAGAGATTTGCTGAATGTGATATGAGACTTCATTGTATCGTGTGATATATGTAATCGTAGCACCACCATACCCACATTGGAATGGAATGGGATGTTGTGAATGTATCATTTTTCATTTTTATATTTTGATTCAATTAAAAACATTTCGTAAAAATCTGATATACTCGATACAACATATACACTACGTTTCATAACTATATAACCAAACGATTTTTTTTTAAACTGACATAAAATTTTAACGCCAACGTTAAGTAAGTTCGGACGTACTGATTTATCAAACAAAAACCGTTACTTACCGTAAATTTATCGAAAAACAGATTTATAAAAATTCCTTTGTTTTATAACTAAATACTACCACAGTAGCCTTTTGAAAAATTCGTATCGCTCAGGCTTATACATTTTAAACATTTTTATTTTCGAATAAACTGTTTCTTTGAGACAAATCGGGAGAAGGTTAAACCGTCATTATAATACCGTTGTGTTTTTTTTTTAAATAATCGGCAATAAATTATGGCACCAACAAAACGGGGCAACCCTAAAAAAGATGGCCTCGAGGAATTTTTGTAAAAGTATTATGCGAATGCCGTTTTTACAAAAATCAGGGTGCTTACGCAACCTGAGTTCTGACTAGAAAATTCCAATTAGGCTGGCTGGATGAGCAATTTGGCAACATATTTGAGGGGAATCTGAGTCCAAGTATCTTGAAAGGTGTGTTAAAAATTCGTATGAAATTTGCTGTCCTGGCTAGGAAATTCCAATCAAACTGGCTAGATGAGCAATTTAAGCAACTTATTTGAGGTACTAATGGAACCTGAGTACGAATCTCCGCAAAGGCGTGTTATTTACCGTTTGCCATTTTTGCTTAAACCCAAAATCTCTCTATATTTAAAAATGACGTGTGTATTTGTAACATTAAAACTCAAGAACTGCAGCACCGATTTCAATAAAAATAAGTATATGTAAAAATAAGTATATATGCTGTGAGGAGTGATTCTGTAATTTTTGGCCGAAAATGGTCCACCGTCAGTAGCAGCTTCCATATGAGTTTTTTTGCCTTTTGCAATTATATTGAAAAGTATATCATTTATTAGCTGAATGACCCGGTGTTGTATGGGGGAAATTAGAATTTTAGACCTAGAGGCCAAAATTTACCAAGAATGCCTAATTTTACCAACTCAAACACCTTCTCGTGTGCGTGCGCGCAACTACTAAAAAATTTGCACGAAGCTGCAGCCCTGGTTTTTCAAAAGCAGACACCTTCATGGGCACAAAACAACTCACCAAAATTTCATCGTAATCGGATGAATAGATTTTACAGACAGACTTACATATTTACAAACTTTCATTCTTATTATTTAGAAGATTTTTCTGCAAATTTTGTTATAAATGATTTTGATTTAGGATTGCCAAAGGACAAAATTAGAATGCATTTCATTTGCCAGATTTCGCTATTTAGACTGTGTGCCAGTCTTAAGGTAAAAGTCAATTTTAAGAAAATTTTTCGGTAAAATCAATTATTTTTCAAAAACTCTATGGCAAACTGAACGACAAATCTGTCCTAAATCCGGTTTTTACCAAAGTAAATTATTTACGTTAAGTTTGGCACACAACCTTACTTTACAATATTTTAAAATCAAAAACTGCAATTAATCCTCAAAGCGTCTATTTTTGCTATAGTTTATCAGAACAATCCCTTGACTTAAATAACCCTTCGGGAAAATATCGAGAGTTGTCAAATCTCACGACCTCAGTCAATTATTAATGCGTTCAACACAACGCTTGAAGATGGACGGTATTTTATGCATTTCTGACTGGAGAGAAAACGAATAGTGCTGATGGTCTACCACCTCTCAAGCACTCCACGTAGAACTGCCCATGGGAAAAATACGGCAATTCAAGGATTACTCCACACACTTCCAACTATCGGCATTGTAAATGCAAGGCGAACCGAAAACTGAACACGCCTAAATTGAAATGGCAAGTTAGTTGAAAACCTCTCCTTTGTATTTTGCGTAACATTATTAATTATCATCGAAACGACCTTGATAATATTGACGACTTCATCTGGATCTGTACTGGAATTGATCGAGTTAAATTAATAGAATTGGCCAGCGATTTGAATTTAAATTTTTTCTGTCAAAGTGACTCGTTCGCTCAACCAAACATGGATTTGTAATTTGCACCAATATTCGGGAACATTTTCGTGATCAATTCTTCTTTAGAGATTGTGAATTGACAAAAATTAGGTGGAAACGAAATTGGGCCAGTCCGCCAGAACCCTGACTTGAATTTGTCATTGCCAATGTCTAATGTTGTGCTTGGAAAACACGTCCGCCGATTCGTCATTTTGTACCTCGACTCGGATCTCCACAAATTCGACGACCAAGCAAGCGTTTGTTTGAATATTGCGCAACGTTCGATCGTGTGCCAAAATCCCAAATAATTATTTTGCAATTCTGTAACTTTCGCCAATGTTGATTTTTTGAAAATGTTGCACGTCGATTCATTTGACGTTTGCAAATTCAGTGAAAATTTGGGCGCAGAATGAGCTGTTCGTCGTCCTTTCTAACAATGTTGCAGCGGTCCCAGATGATGCTACGGCCAGCGCTATTTGACATAGTGCGCGGATCGACGCAAAATCAATGAAATTAGGAACGATTTGTAAATTCCGCAAGGTTCATCGAGGAAGAAAATTTCCCAGTAGCCGTCGTTGACTGATTTCATCAATCGATGTACGCGGTTTTCTGATGCCGAACCTCATCAGGCACAATCCTCTGTAGAAATCAAACCTCGTTGTGAATCTCCGTGTTAAATTCAAGTTCGGGATTCGCTGTTGTTGGACGCGTTCGATACGAAATGTATTCAGCCATATTGTCTTTGTATTTGTTCCACAAATAAAGTGAGTTGATTTGATACGCAGTAGGCGAAATAATAGCATCAGCGAGTGTACAATAAATGTCATCCTCGAGCAAATGCAAACACTGACAGGCCTTTCGATATGTTGCGCATGACTCACCATTAACTGGTCGTAGAAATTCACATGAAGTCGGCCCACGAATATTAATCAGGAATAAACGCAGGTAAAAACTTTCGTCATAGCTCGGATGAACTGTGTAAATGCGCCCCAATGCATCTGTTGAATATTAATTCACGTATCCAGGAACAAAATGTCCGTGTTTCCGAAGTTGGAATTTTATTGATGATGCGTTCCATGTGAAATATCTCGGCATCTCCAAGTAAAGCAGTTAATGCAGATTGATTACTTGTGCATGTGGTGAAGAAGCTTGTTAGCGGCGTTGTCCCGGGTGGTCGCTCAGCTCTCTGCGCTACGTTTGCTGCCGTCAAATAAACTCGTTGTCCATTTGTCACGTGCACAACTAAATGGACCACAGTGGGATGCCGTTCGTGTATGGAAAATGAAAAGCTTCTCCAAACTGCCTCATCGCTGCAGATATATCTCCCCATCTGATATTGCGAAACTTCATCGTTCTTACTTGCAAACGGGTTTGGTGGACTTGACAGAATTGCAGTACTCAACATTTCAATGTGCTTTGAATGTTTTGGAAAGCAGCGGCAAATACGGAATAATCCAGCTGTTGTCGACTACTACGTTCTTATTTTTGAATTTCAAGGTTATCGCATCTTGTGAATATTCGTGTGCTTCGGGCTTCCAACATACGTTGTTCATGTTAAATTCATGTCACTTTCCGAGGTACTGATTACATTACTCACTTTTGTATTTCGCAAGGTGTGATGGAAAAGGGGTTTTTAAATTTTGGCGCCTATCTACTATCTACGCCTATAATGCTGACATGGGTGTCAATTTCGGAGTACTGATTACATTATTGACTTGCATTTTTCGCAAGTCGACATGGATGTTTTTGTCACCTAGCTACTATCTATCTAAAAAGCCGATATGGTAGTCATTTATGCTTCTAGGAAGGTTATGCTTCTAGGAAATTTAATTTTCTCTTATTTGCCTTAAGTGTGACCGTTTCTTCTTTTGTGTAACCCAAAATTTCAAACAGATACGTCGCTAAAAAATTTCAACTTCAAAAATTTTTCAATGTAACATTTTGGACTTAGTTTTATTCTAATCAACATATGCGCATAAATAAATCATAGTTTTTATTACAAATTTAATGGTTAGGAAGTTCCAATCAGGTTGGCTTGATGAACAATTTAAGCAACATACTTGAGGTGCTAACGGAACCTGAGTCCAAATCTCAGGGAAGGCGCGTTTTGATCGTTTACCATTCTCGCTCGAGCTCGAAATAGAAATTCATAAATTCTTAGGGAATTTGGTGTCCTAGTTAGAAATTTCAGTCAAGCTGGTTGAATGAGAAAATTTGTAATCTATATTAATAAGTCACGGAACGTGAGTCCAAATTTCTGGGAAGGCGTGTTAATGACCGCTTACCATTTTCACTCAAACAAAAAATAGAAGTCAAAA
Source organism: Nephrotoma flavescens (assembly GCA_932526605.1). Taxonomy (NCBI): domain Eukaryota; kingdom Metazoa; phylum Arthropoda; class Insecta; order Diptera; family Tipulidae; genus Nephrotoma; species Nephrotoma flavescens. Next base: position 234,266,366 of record OW052220.1, read on the forward strand.
AATTCTTAACAAATTTGCTGTCCTGGTTAGGAAATTTCAAGCCGCCTGGCTGAATGAACAATTTAGCAACCTATTTTAGGTGTTCACGGAACCTGAATCCAAATCTCTGGGGTGTTAATAGCCGTTTTCAATTTTCACCCAAACTCAAAATAAAAATACAAAAAATCATTTGGTTGGGAAGTTCCAACAAGGTTCTTTGGTTGAGCAATTTAGCAACCTGTTTAAGGTACTCGCGAAACCTGAGTTCAAATCTTTACTAAGGGTAGTTAATGGTCGTTTACCATTTTCACTCAAAATTGAGTGAAATTTGTAAATTGTCATTAACACGCCTTTTCATCGGTGGGACTTAGGTTCCGTAAGTACCTCTACAAAGTTGTTAAGTTGCTCATTCATTTAGTCTAATTAGAACTTCCTAACCAGTATCACTATTCTGGCTTTCACTAGTAATTAGGAAAAAATATTTACTTAGTATTTTTTTTAATTGATTTTTCTGGCATACTATGGTAAAAAGTTGGTGTAAACTTTTTAAAAACAAAATTAAATTGGTAATAATTTTCTTTTCCAATTTCGACACGGAAAAATTAATTCATAAATTATAAAAATTTAGATCAAACATGATGGCCAGAAAATGATAATTTTGACAAAAAATGGTTATGTAAATATTTTTCCTAATTTCTTTTTACTATGGAAAGCAAGAATAGTGCCACAGGACAGCAAAATTGTTACGAATTGTATATGGGGTGATTTTTTGCAACATCTGTAAAAATCAATTGTACTCAGTTAGCTTTGCCATTTCATCGTGGAATGACGTACACCCGAACAACGTTTACAAACTATTGAACTTCGTATTCACAAATGAAAATATTGCTGCTGTAGCAGCTATAGTGTTGATGAAGGTGCATCAAGGATTTTGGTCCGAAGGTGTATAAAATACAGGTCGTGGAACAACTGAAGCCAAGCGACTTGTCACAGCGTTGAAGCATTGGTAAGTAGACCTTAGAACCTCTTGAGTAACATCTGGTTTTACCGAAAAGTTGAGCTGAATCTGACATGAAACCATTGACTTTCCATTGAGAAAACCATTGAGTCGTTTATTTTAGTCGTTTATCATTTTCGCATAAAGTCACGCCTTTTCGTATATTTGGACTCAAGTTCCCTTAGCACTTCAAATAATTCGTTAAATTGCTCATTCAGTCATTCAGAGCGATTTGAAAATATCACTCAAAATTGTTTGAAAAAAAACGGCGTTTTCAAAAGTAAATAAAAACACATTCTGATTAGAAAATAAATGTTTTTCTACTCCTACATCCTTAATCAAATCTTAATTTTTATAATTCTTTAATATTTTGCAAATTTTCTTAGAATAGTTTCCAATATCTTAAAATGTCAGTTTCTTTCGCGAATTAAGTGATTTTTTATCTGGAATTTTACCTAATTTGCTACAAATAATTACATAAAAGAGTAGGTATCTTTTGATACAAAATAATGAAAATATGAAGTATTGGGAATCGCGTAATTCGAATATCTTAGCCAAATTTTAAAAAATTTGTTCTTTTGAACGATTCAATCTTGCAACGGTTTCTGTTCGTTTTACTAAATTTCGAAATTATCTAATTTTTGGCATTCAATTTTTTTTTAAATATTTTTAATCAGTCATTTAACAAATAAAAGAACGATTGGATATATAGTTATGTAACGTACTGTATGCACAAATATGAAAAATAAATAAAATATTTTATTGAAACAAATCAACCAAACCACCTACACTACCTCCATATCTGTAACTTAACTACACATAATATATTATATAAAAGAGGTTAAATGAAAGGTTTCAATTCAATTTGATGATAGTGTTAAAAATGATACAAACAACTATAAATTAAACAACAGAAAGTGAAATTAAATAATTGTTGCCAATTAAAATAATTATTAAGTAATAACGATGTCCATTACGACAGCTGGTTGTAAATATGCTCAGGTCTTCATTTTGTTTGTTCGGGAATTTTGTCAAATTATATTTTTGGAACAGTTATAAAGCGACACATTTCTAGTAGCGGAGTTGCTCAAAGTGCTCAATTTGCATCACAAAGCCAAATCGACTGACATACAACGGAAAGCGTATGTGAAATGCGGGAAAATCAAAAATTTCGACTCAAAAATCGCAAGACGACTCAAAAAATATGAGGATAATCAAATTTTGATTTTGTAAAAATCAGATTTTTGACATTTTCGAATATCCTTTTAAAGTTCTTTTTTATCTGATGGGAAAAGGAAAATATTCATATACTGTTTTTCCCTACATGTATAAATTTCAGGAAAGTCAGACCAGTTGATAGAAGAATGATTTGACATGAATATACTACGAATACTCGTATAAATGGTGCCTACAGTGACTGCAATCGGCACAACAAAACAATTGGCAAAAAGTTACAGCACATAAGCTTGACTACAAAAGATTATATAAAGATTTCTTAAATAAATTTCTCGACAAGTTATAATCAAAAGCTTCGTAGAGCTTGTTAAATACCCGCGATACCCTCGAAATTGGATCAGAAAGACCGTAGTTCGTTACCGCTCAGTCGATGAATATAGCTCCATCGCGTTGACGCATTCCAAGTTCGGGAGCATAGAAGTTGTTACATGCTAGCAACTCGATACAATCGACACGGGAATTAATGATATCACGCACAAACAACGCGAAAGTGACATCTCGGTGATTATATTTACACGTTGCAGTTTAAAAAGATTGCATCGATTCTGGTAAGGCGGAAGCATAATGTACGAGTTTGAAATAATGGCGTATACATGTCTGGTAAATGTAGCATCAGATTGAAAGATCACGCCAAGATCCGAATTGAACTCAATCCGATCAATGGTTTCGTTGTACAGTTGATATTGATAAAAAACAGTCGAGCGAATACGGAAGAAAGCAAGGGTTTTGTATTTACTTAAGTTTAATGGGAGTTTGTTCTTAATTGGCCAACTGCAAAAGCGGTTTAAGTCATCTTGTAACATTTGGTAGTCTAACACGCTAGAGACCCGGGCGAAAATCTTCATGTCATCCGCGAAGAGGAGGCAGTTGGCAAACTTAAAACATTTTACAACGTCGTTAATAAATAATGAAAATAGCCGTGGGCCGAATGACTACCCTGAGGCTCGCCGGGTGGTGCCCGACATAATGGGGAAAAAGAATTCAGAATCCTAACGGATTTCCAGCGATCTAAAAGGTAACAACGCTACCAGTCGATGGGGATGAAATGAAAATCGAGACTCCCAACTTACTAATAAAAATCAATCACATCGAAAGCCTTTGCGTCCTGAAAAAAACCACGACGAGGGCTTTCGTTAAACAAGAAGGTAACTGCAAGGCCCACACTTATAGAACAACGTTTGAATATAATCGGTGGACGACCGTTGTGACCCGCACCCTTACTAACGTCGATAAGGAGCAGTTGATCCAGAACCTCTTGTTCGGTAAATTTGAAATGATCAAATACCATGGAGGTGGAAGTGGTAGGAGAACCGGTGTCTGTCGACCTCGGAGGTGGAAGTGGTAGGAGGAGACCCGGGGTCTGTCGATCAGGCAGTGCTGATAAATTCATTCAAGGATGCATAGTCAGCCATTCTAAAACTAAAGTGAAATTCATTAGAAAAATAATTAGTCGTACATTTAGTATAAAAAATATTTATCATAGTTGGTGTGTGATAAGTGCTCTCACGTCCTGTGAATTCCAAGCACGAAGCAACATTCAAGCATGCAAGACATCGTTGGCAAATAGCACTTCCAGGGATTTGCCTCGACTGTTGCTGAAACGGTTAAGCTGCGCTGTTGATATGGAAGCGAAGTAATCAATGATATTCAATGCTTTCTCATCAGTTGAGGATGAAGAGAACACACCGATGACAGCATTCCAATATATACCCGGTAAGTTAAAGTCGCCCACAATGATAATTTGATCACAAGGACGAACTGAAGGTATAACGGCTGAGTCAATGTAGTTGATAAACGTGTTGTAGACATCCCGGTCAGATCCGTAAGGAATGTAAACGGCGACGTCAACAATCGAGTACAATACCTCGTAGCTAGTCCTATGCATCGTACTCGGATGATGCATATAATTCATTGTAAATGATATTGTATTGAGACATGCAGTCCTTTAAATGCTTGATTCAAGTTTCAACTTCAACACGAGTTTTATTCTCAGTTGTTTCGTTAAACGCCCCTTTTGCACGCCGGTTAATTTTGTTGTTACCACTTTATTTACAACCAAATTAACAATTCGATTATATTATCTGACTCGTTCCTACCAAAATGTTTCTGCGTTTGATTCGTTCCGCTTGTGTTGGTTGTAAAATGAAAATTTACTTTTGTTTTATCATAAACTGATACACAGAAAATTTTGACAGACTAAGATATTATATTTTTTTTATTCATTTTTATGTAAAACAGACTATATAAAAAAAAATAAAATGCGACAGCTCAAAAGCCAAAATATCCTCAGAGAGCTTATAAATTTAACGAGAAAGTTTAAATTGGACGTAACCGTCGTTCTTCTCATAAATGGTATAGAGTGGACCGACTCAAGCCAAAAATTACTGTGATTTCCCAATTTATTAAACTTTTTTAGTTATAGTATCATCTAAGACGGGTCAACCCTTCTGCACTGTTCAGAGGCCGAACTATTTTTGAAAAACAGATTTTTGTTAAAAATCGCCATTTCTGCTTCATAGTCATTTTTCTCGTAAATGAATTATTTTTTAAAATATTTGTAAACACCCAGAAAGCTCCTATGGAAACTGCCACTTGACTGTATACAGGTCACAAATCATTAAGATCTTTCAAGTTTTGGAAAAGCTTAAGTATAAAATTTAATCTTGATAAATCAATCCACCTGAACTGTACATAGGCCGAATTTTTGTTGAGAAACAGTTTTTTATCAAATATCATCATTTACTCTTAAACTTGGAAAACTGTTTTGAACCTTACCTTTCAAAATATTAACAGACAATGAAAAAACTCCTTTGAACGCTGTCACGGCCAGTGAATCGATTTCAGGATCTACTTTGATTGGGAAAGTTTTTTTTTTTTGTCAAAAACCGTCATTTGCGCTTACATTTTGGAAAACTGACCTGGACCAGTATTGTTGCAAAATTGATTAATAATTTAAGTTGTTAGTGGTTTTTCTTGTAAATAATATATTTTTTAAAATATTTGTGGTTTTTTTACTAAATATATATCTGTAGCTTATTGACAGCTTGCTAAGTTATCACTTTATTGAGTTTTTCTTTTGGTGAGAACGGTAACTAAAAAATCGGTACCGATTCGCAAAGGGGTCTGTTGGCTGTCGCTAGTGTGAAAATGGGATAAGTATTTCTAAGCCAGAGTACCTTAGGCATTGTGCACATTTTTTCTCTACCTAACAAAATAAGGGCCAATGCCTAAAAACTAAATTACTAAAAATGTTTTTTTTTCGATGCTTAAATTTTTTGAAATCTAAGGTATTATTGGTTTAACCACCTAGTCTTTTCCACAAAAGATTATACTGAAAAAATCGTCAATCCGCTTTATGCACAATAAGCAGAATTTTTACCGTTTTGGATAAGATGCGACTGCATGTTGAACACGTGGCTGCAAATTCTTCCATTTTTGTGGTTTGCGTGGAATCTACACTATGCCTATCATAGAGTCCGTCCATTTGTTCAGTAAGTCAGTTGTTTAGATAGTTTGGTTAACAAATTGCTGCTCCTAATAACTCCAACTGGAGTATTGATAGTTGATTTGCTTTTGGCACGACCTTACATTTCGCAGTAAGGTTGCTCACTGCCACGTTTCCGCTATGATCAATCATTCCACTGTACGCCTTTTTAGAGGCATCAAAGGATCCCATGATTAGTTCAAACTAATCCTCATGATTAGTTCAAAATTAGGAAGCTGCTCCGTGATATTGTACCATCTTTCTACGATATGACTCTCCATTCTTTCATCCCAACTAAACCCGCCTAACCACAAATATTGAAGTATAGTATCCTTGGGTATATTGTTGCTGGCGCATACGATTCGCCGTATTGATAGAATCACGTGCTTGGTAACATTGTTACGACTTGTTTTTGGTCATAACACGCCTTTTCCCACATATCACTCTTGTTAGTTTACCTTTATGCCGAATTTTACGTTGTAACGGATAGCACTGCCACCTGGGTAGGAACACGTGGTAATGTTGCTGTACTAAAATATGTTTGTTCATGTGGGCATGTGTTTGTTATTTCTCGTGTTTGCCCCTACGAAGATGCCGCGCGATTGGCGGTTAAAGGAGAGACCGAGACTAATGTGCATCGGGTGTGTGCGAAGCAATGCGCTCTTAAGGAATATTTTTCCTTATATGTTTCTCGTTTGTATCAATGTGAAGTGATGCAAACGAGAAACAGAGTAGGAAGAAGATTCTTCTAGAGTGTATTTCCGTGCGATGTTCTTAAAAATCAGTCTCGTCTAGATTATTGATAAGATAAGTTGAGTATTGGTTGCTATACCGGCCAGTTTTTTTTTTGTGAAAGTTGAAAAAAAGTTAAGTTTAAAAATGGAGTACGACCAAGTCTAGTTTTTGTGAAGACGGTCGATTTTTATATTTTTTTTGCGAGCAATGCCAGATTGGGTTTTGCATAAAGCCATTAAAATTAAAACGTAAATTGGGAACGATATTTGTGAATTAAATTTATTTTAAGAATATAAAGTTTAATTATAATTATAAATATAAAACTAATAATTCTTTTATTTCCGAGTTTTAATACAAATATAAATTCAAGTGGTGATTTGATTTTGGTTGGTGGACAAAGTGTTGTGCGTCGATTTTTTATTGAGCATTGGGTATCCAAATTTGAATATCGCTTTTGATTTCATCTTGTTTGTGAATATGGAGGTTCACGAGGACCTAAAGACCATAAATAAACGGAAAAAGGTCGGTGAAAGGTCAGGTACGATTTGTTTTATTTTTAATTTTTTTATTTTTGTTTATCAATTTTAAATATTTTAAATCCCTTATTTTCCAAAATTTTTGTAATCTCGCACCGACGTGCGCTAGTCGTGCGCATGCCCGGTGTACACATTGGTCCCGTTTCAATCATTTTTTTGCTGTCTTCGATTTCCGGTTTGTCGTATTTTTCTCTTGATTTCTCGTTCCTCCATTTTGAGTATATAGGTTTCGCTTTGATTTTGTTTTTTTTTTAAATTTATTTCGAATAAATTACGAAAATTTTTCGGTTTGGGGAGATGATGGGGGGACTTCTCATTCCGTGGCGGGGAAGTATTTGCGGTTCCTTGGTGCCAGCATCTGATTCCGAAACCAGTGGTTCGTATTGTGTGAATTCGAGAGGATGCGCGCACCCAGGCAGCTCTCTCGGGTATAATTATGTGTTCCGTTCGTCAAGTTCCGGCCGACCAATTAATGCGGAACTCGGGTTATAATTTTTTTATTATTTGCGTTTTGTTTACATATAAAATCTCTGTAATCGCGGTGTAAGCCAGGAGCCACGCAAGCCTCAAACCCCACGACCCTTCGCACTTCTCCCTGAGAAGGCCTCGTGTGAGGCCTCTACGTGTTTCGGATAAAATCTGTGAGATGGCAGAAGCGATCTTGTAACAACATGTTCATTAGATGTAGCAAGTTTGATCTTTATCCCAAAATAATATGTTTGTGATTGCCATAATATACTCCTAGGGCTTTGATTATAGGTCGTGGAGTACCATACAGCAAATGAAAAATCGAACCACAACCGAAATTATAACGCAAAATGTTGGGCTCCACTCATTCTTGACTAAGCTTAGGGTATTTTTTTTTATTATTTAATCTTTGCAATCTGTTCTGGAGCGAAGCACTCCCAACTCTTTCGCAGTTCGCTTTTCACGTCCTTACCTTACACAGTCGCCTGCAAAATCGAGGACGTATGGCTATTGGCCCGATTTTCGTATAACCATCTGCACATTGTATAGCTCCGTGCCAGCGTATAGTTGGGCATCGAAGATGGGTGGCCCATGAGTTAATTTTCATCACAAATCGTAATTCGATGATAAAAAAAATCCGTTTTGCATTTTGGACCTATCGGGATTCAAACGGTACCTTCAAATTATAGCGCAAAATAAAATTAATTGACATACAAATAATTTTAGGCTCGTTATGGCTTAATAAAATTATAGCCTAAAGAAATTGAAAAGCCATAATGAGCTTAAAATTATTCGTTTGTTAATAGATCAAGTTTCTCGTTCTAATTTCGGATTTGGTCCGATTTTCAGTTTATGTTACGCTAGCTTTAAATTAAATTACCTTAAGCTTCAAGAAACAAAAGCTTTGTTTTTGTTGGAAGGGATGGGGTCCAAAATTTTTTAATAGAGCATTTAATTTGACTATTTTAAGCCTATACTTATCCACAGAATTTTCTAATTTTCTGCTGGATGGGTTTTACTAGCATAGCTACGTCAGTCCTGAAATTTTATTTTTTCATTTTTAAGAAGTGTGATGTATTCGAGATGCGTTTTTATTCGTGGTAGAAAAAATTATTAAAGTTTTTATTATTAGTTGAAAAATAACATAATTAAAAAATAAATATAAGTATTCTACCAAATGTGGCCCGCGACTGTCCAGTTTAAGGTGTACCAGCAATAAACTAACTACTTTTCATGTTAAAATTCTATCGATCCGTTTATTTTCGAAATTAGGTTAAACAACAACAACAACAACAACAACACATTCACCCTACAGAATGCTAAAAAAGTCAAATAAGTTAACATCTCAATATTAAATCCTTATACCAGATTTGTTATTTATTTTTATTGTTTAGCTGCGTATAAATATAATCCCCCTCCCAGCAACAAAAAGCCAACGCTAAACACAAACAGATAATAAATATCAATTTGATCTTAAAGAAATTATAACCCCAAAATAATCTACCCCGTACTTCCACAAATTGTCTCGATTATATACTGATACGATACAAAATTATTTTCATGTGCCGCACATTGTGCCAGAAAGGCGTTAAATTAAACGTCACACGAGACGGATATTTTCTTGTTGCGAGTATCTAACGATAACGTTAAAAGTAAAAATCAAATTTATACGTGTGAAATACATTAAGAACAAAGAGAGAAAATTATATGCGTATAAGATAAGAAAAATATCTTATTGTTAAAAAAGATTTCGCATCCATGTTTTCGCCCACCAGCCAAAACAAATAATACGAGAATATAATACGCAAAAAGCGAGAACGACATAAAATTAATTAAATTTACGGTACAGCCACCCAAACTAGAAAAATACATAATACAGAAAAAGGAAAATTATTTATTTATATTTGAATTATTATTAAATTTATTTTAATTATTACCACAACGAAAAGGTGACAATCCGAAATGTTTTCTCCATAAAATTTAATTAAATCCACTGTTTACGGTACAACAGCATCTATGATGGTGCAATAACATAATTTATAGATTTGCGCGGCCCCGATATAAAAATTAAGGTCGCACCAACTGCGGAGCTACTTAATCTCATATGGGAATAACAATTCTAATTTATTTTGTAAATATTTCTAAAAATATTTTTTTTTTATTATGATTTTTGAAAATCATTTAACCAATTTAATGACTCGATAAAATACAACAACAACAACGACTAAGTAATATAACTTTCTGTTTTTGAAATTGCTATATAAATATCTACACACACACACATACACACAATCCACAGGGGGGATATCGTGAAATTTTTCACCGTACTTTTAACCATGATCCAATAAATTTTTTAAGGTTAAACGAAAAAAAATTTAATAACCCCAAATTAATTAAATAAAAATAAATTAACCGCACATAGAGAGAAACTTTACTAATTATATAATTAACAAAATAACAAGAAACCCGCAACACGACCCGTATATTATTTACTCGCACTCATGTTACATAATACATAAGCAAAAACTCGTTCTTTCTATCGAGCGTGGAGCGCCTAGTTCCCGAAGAATTATTATTAAAATAATGGGAATGAAAACCACAGAATTTGGTACTCTCTACAATATATATTATAAAACGCATTTACTTAACGCAATTAATCTTTTTATCTCAAAAACAGAACGAAACCAAAAAAAAATAAAAACGATTTTCTTTCCTCCAAAATTTACTCCACATCGAAACTTTTTCTTTTGTACGAGTTACGAGTATGCATGTACTATATATTCGACTGTGTGCGAGTTTTCGCTATACATACACATCTAAAAATTTAGAACAGTGAAACTGTTTGTGTTTAATGTTTGTTTTAATTATTCTCTAAATTCTTTAAACACAAAAACAAAAAGAAAAAATTTATACGATACCACGGAAAAATAAAGAAAATTTCGGCGCTTAATAATAACACGGATAATAGCGGAGGCGCAAGCATTTATTATAATCATCTAACTAATAATGGTTTATCTTTTATCAACTAACAAAATAAACAAGCAAAAAAAAAAATGTGGATAAAATTTATTTATTTGCTGTGTGGCTTGGCCCTATATAATATCCCCGTAAAAAAATTTATGCACATAAAACACTCCCGAAAATATTTTTTCGCTCGTTCCGTTCGTTGTAATAAAACTGACCACGGATAACGAAAGCTTAATCTATTTTATTTATGGTGCTTTTTCCTGTGTTCTTATATCCTAAAGATGTTGGTTTATTTTGAGTACACCCAGTAGTACATATATATATAGAGAGATCATATTCTGATGTTATTTAAAGTGTTTTGACCTTTTGGGAAAAATGTAAAATGAATTGGTGTGAAATACGCATTATACGAAGAGTTTAAATTGACACTTAGAATTTTTAATTTTATTCTTCTTGAGATCTGGCGATTCTAAAGTTTAAGCATTACACAATTTTTAGTTGTTATAAAATCTGAAGACCTCGGTTAGATAATAGATGTCAGTAGTACTGTCAGCTTTATTGTCCACCTTGAAAATGGAGCATGCTTATAGTTACAATGTTCACCGTTTTTTTGAAGCAGCGCCACCTGAAATAGTTTTAATACTTTAAATTATTTCTTCTTCGTATTTATATAGTCCGGCGGTGTATTTAAATACTCTGTAAAATTCTAAAATTAATAAAATTAGTGTTTTCCTCTTAATAATTTTTATAAATTGTACATAACCTCTAAACAATTTTTGAGGTTCGTAATGTTTCTATATTGTGCTCGTGCTGTTGTGACTTCTAACTAACTTTAAATAATAAAAACAACTCATTCTTATCAAATGTGAAATTGCATTATATCACTCCACCTCAACGGTGTTGCAATCTGGTTGATAATAAAGAAAACTAAATTCGTTTTTCATGCGCTATTGCTGAATGAATTGTGAATACGAAAAATACAGTCGACACACGCATTTTTGGCGCCATTTGCTATAGAGTGATATTTAGTTCTTTTTTTCACCGTAGAATCGCGTGGTGTCAATAATTTACAGAAACCAGATAAAACCAATTAAACCAGTTCGAGCTAAAAAAAACTTTGCATGAATTTATGACATTTTAATTTAAAAATCAATCACAAATCAAATGTTTGTATTTTGGCTTTATATTCTAGGTTGCTTTGATGATATATTACGCCATTTATAGAACGTCTTTAATTCGTAACAGTATACGTATTTATTTAAAAACACAATTGAACATAAATGATTCCTTAATTAAAATAGTTCTTAAATTTAATCGAATTAGTTGCAATTTCTATTAAAAGTTAACTTTTAATTTTCGAGGCCGACACCGAACAATACTGTTATAAACACTGTTAAAAAGTATGTTTGTTTATTATTATTTAAGCTTTAGTAATCATGAGAATTTTAGACTCTAGATTTTTGCTGGTTTGCCATTTGCTATACCACCGAAGCCAAAGAAAGTATTTTTTAAAAAATATCTGTCATCTCTACAGCCCAGAGATATGTATTTGTCCAATCGGGTTGAAACTTCAAACATAAGATTTTTTATAAATTAGGAGAACCCAATGATTTTGGTCCGAAATCAGTTCAGCGGAAGTAGCATCTTCGATTTGAGCTTGTTCGGTTTTTGCAAATATTTTGAAAAGTATTTAACATTTACGAAAAAATGATTTTAAAAAAAATATTTTAATTTAAAATTCAAACAAAATTAGTTCAGGTCTTTTTTTAAATTTTACCGGAAATGGCGAGTTTTTAAAAAAAATGCATTCCACCAAACAGACTAGGTGCAAATGAAGATAAAAATTCCAATAAGGTTTGAACAATATTGGTTTAGAAATTTAAGCAATAGTAAATACTTTTATTATACAATACAGTTTTTACCACAAATCCGGTAGGTTCAATTTTTCGGTTTAGAAATGTTGTGGTATATTCGAGATCTAGTAAGTTGGGTTTGGGCCACAACAACTACAGCCTTCCATTTTTTTTAATTTTGAGCAAAGGGGAATATATAAATATGTATGTGTCTAGATTCCTACATTCAAATCCTAGTACCATGGAATTACAATTAGACATTTCTTTGGGAGTTCAGGTTAATCCTGGCCATCATCTTCTTCAACAGAATACTCCCGTCGAAACTTAGCAACTTTTTAATAATTCGTACTTCTATCACACAAATTTTATCGGACTGCATTAGTCAATTGTGATATGTTCAATCAATGCTGGCGATAGAGGTTATCTATGCCCATGTACACGTGGAGTTATATCGGGAATGATTTTCTTTATATTTATTATACAAATGTTTCCAGCTTTCATTGCTTTCTGAGAATAGAATTTTGTTGGAAACATCCAACATTGTTGGTTTACCTCACTTTGTTAGTAGGTGGATTAAAGATATTAAGTTATTAAACACGCGGCATCTTCCGATACGCCTTTATGAGCAAATTATTGTAAACCGAGTTAGTCTACCCACATACACTAATTGAAGCTTAAATTACTAAAGATTTCATTTTGACTAAATATTATATGCTGTGAGCTGTAAACAAATTAGATCAAGTCATATCAAATTGTATCAAATTATATTAAATGAAATCACATTAAATCATATCAACTTATATCGCATCATGTCAAATAATATCAAATCATACCAAATCATATTAAATCATGTTAAATCATATCACATCATATCAAAACATATCATATCAAATCTCATATCAAATCGTTTCAAATCATATCAAATAATATAAAATCACGTAACATCATATTAAATCAAATTACATTAAATATTAGATCGTATCACATCATATCAAAACATATCATATAAAATCAAATCATACATATAATATCAAATCGTGTTAAATCATATCAAATCATTTCAAAACATATCAAATGATATTAAATCAAATCACATTAAATCATATCAAATCATATCAAATCTTATCATAAATCTTATCATAAATAATATCATAACATTAAATAAAACAACATTAAATCATATCAAATCATATTATGATTTAAATTCATGGACTAGAATTTTCACAAGAACTTTTTGATTTTCTGCGGCCATATAAGTTATTTTCAGTTTTTGGCCAATATCTCAAAAACTTCTACTAGTAACCAATAGTTTTTGTTATTTTTCTTAAAGCTTAAGTCATACTGAGACTATATGGAAAATTTTGTGGAAAATTCATGGACTAGAATTTTCAATAAAATTGTTTGATTTTCTGCGGCCATATAAGTTATTTTCAATTTTTGGCCAATATCTCAAAAACTTCCACTAGTAACCAATGCTTTCGGTTGTTTCTCTAGTAGCTTAGGTCACACTGAGACTATATAGAAAATTTGGAGAAAATTCATGGACTAGAATTTTCACTAGAACTTTTTGATTTTCTGCGGCCATATAATTTATTTTCAGTTTTTGGCCAATATCTCAAAAACTTCCACTAGTAACCAATACTTTTGGTTGTTTTTTTAGTAGCTTAGGTCATACTGAGACTATATAGAAAATTTGGGGAAAATTCATGGACTAGAATTTTCACAAGAATTTTTTGATTTTCTGCGGCCATATAAGTTATTTGAGACATTGGCCAGAAACTGAAATCAACTTATATGGCCGCAGAAAATCAAAGAACTAGAATGCAAATTCTAGTCCATGAGTTTTCCCCATATTTTCTATATAATCTCAGTATGATCTAAGCTACTAGAAAAACAACCGAAAGTATTGGTTACTAGTGGAAGTTTTTGAGATATTGGCCAAAAACTGAAAATAATTTATTTGGCCGCAAATAAAATCAAAAAATTCTTGTGAAAATTCTAGTCCATGAATTTTTCCCAAATTTTCCATATAGTCTCAGTGTGACCTAAGCTACTAGAAAAACAACCGAAAGTATTGGTTACTAGTGGAAGTTTTTGAGATATTGGCCAAAAACTGAAAATAACTTATATGGCCGCAGAAAATCAAAAAGTTCTTGTGAAAATTCTAGTCCATGAATTTTCCCCAAATTTTCTATATAGTCTCAGTATGACCTAAGCTACTAGAAAAACAACCGAAAGTATTGGTTACTAGTAGAAGTTTTTGAGATATTGGCCAAAAACTGAAAATAATTTATATGGCCGCAGAAAATCAAAAAATTCTAGTGAAAATTCTAGTCCATGAATTTTCCCCAAATTTTCCATATAGTCTCAGTATGACCTAAGCTACTAGAAAAATAACCGAAAACATTGGTTACTAGTGGAAGTTTTTGAGATGTTGGTCAAAAACTGAAAATAACGTATATATGGCCGCAGAAAATTAAAACATTTTAGTGCAAATTCTAGTCCATGAATTTTCCCCAAATTTTTAGTATAATCTCAGTATGAGCTAAGCTATTACAAAACCAACCGAAAATATTGGTTACTAGTGGAAGAAATTCGGATTATTGTTAGATTTCAACATTTCATATACCGAGTTCCTTTACTTCGGAGATCAATCTATTTGCAATTTTAAGGATCACTTTTAATATTTTATTCCGTTGAGATGTTTTATTTAGTGAAAAAATATATACATAATGAATAAAAAATTTCCGCTGGTAATTACATTACAAAAAAATTCTCTTTAGTGATAGTGCTGCCACTTGCGGCGAGTAGCGTAATCTCTTATTTTCCGCGGTCAAAATTCCGCTATCTTATACAGCATGTTCACGGTTTCGTTTACAGGTCTGCATCCGAATATCAAAATTTTGTATGACTTTTTCCAACAAAAGCAGATCAATGACCTCAATTTCAACTCGAATATTGTTTTTAAGTTGTTTAATTATTTTCAAATAATCCCATTAAAAATAATCCGGGCTTAGTGGCCAACTAACCTCACAATTTCTTGAAATTATGCGATCAACAAATTTTTTGGCAATAAATAGATTGTTGCACGACATGCCGCTTTGTCTTGTTTAAACCAAAGGTCATTGATTGCAATTCATTCAATTTGGGCCACAAAAACCCAGTTAACTTGTTGCGATAACGTTCCCCATTAACTGTATAGGCATTTTCCTGTTCGTTTCAAAGAAAAACGGCCCAACAATGCCACCGGCCCATAAATCACACTAAACAGTGGAGAAGGTATATGTAATCTCCACCAACTCGTGGCGAATAAACTTCTGCTTCGTGAATAACATGAGGATTCTCCGCTGCCTAGATTCGACAATTTTGCTTATTGACAATTTTGCTTTAGATGAAGATTTAAATTGCCTGGTGGTGTCAATTTTTGAGTTGAGGATGAAAATGAAGATCAACAAGCAAAATTGCGTCGTAATGTCGTTCGTGAAATGTTTGGTTCTTGTGAACGATGCCTGGTGGATGTGCTTGGTTCATTAAGAACATTTTCGCTAACAGCTGTCACCGCATCAGAAGTACGAACCGCATGAGCATGTTGATACGGTCTACAACTTTCCACTGAACCAGTTTCTTCAATACGATCAAAATTTTGCCAATTGCCCGCTCAGTAGGACGTCCATGTCGAGCAAAATTCTCACGTAATTTACGAAATGTTGTTGATTTTGAACGATTATTTTCATAATAAATTTGGATAATCAAAATGCCTTGTTAGCAACTCCATGATGATAAATGACATAGCTTTGATTTTTCATATGTCAAAGAATTTCTTAAACAGATAACAATAAGTACTAAAATTCGTCGATTGAAAAAGGACCAAACAATGGCCCACCCTGTATTACTTCTTTAGCTGTTTATTTAAAATATTTAATGCTTATTGACTTTCCGTGGAAATTGTAGCCTATCGTCGTATTTTTATATTTAATTTCTAATTAATTACGTTTTTTTTTTTTATTTTCGTTTCAGGTAATTTTCTAGCACATCACACCGAAAATTCTATTGGATTTATTATTTTCGACGGTTCATAATTATAACGAGGTATTATTATTATTTATTAAGCACCTTTTAATAACTTAGTTAAATTTTACAGTGTTCTCATTTATTTCCCAAACCGTAAAAATTATTTTCGAACGTCAGCTTTCATCAACTACTTTCATTTTTATACATTTCTTCTCTAACCAAATTTATTAAATCACGACATCTTCATTTAAATTAAATTCGTGACTTATTAATTCCATCATTCAACCAATGCGTATCATGTTGAGTGTGCATACATGGTAGAAAATTAAGATGAAAAATATTTATTATTTTAATAATTTTATTTTGACTTAAAATTTAATTTATAGTTTATTTGTAAAAGAAAATGTAAAGAAAATTTCTAACGGCTATAAAAATGAACGCATCTCTCACACTCTCTCTCTCTAGCTTTGTCTGAATATAAACAGTTGGTTTTTATTGTACTAGTCGTAACTTTTAGTTTTACTTGCTGTCTTCTATGATTAATATTTGATAAGAACGAAATTTTTTGGGGGAGCACAGAGTGAGGAGTGTGCAAACTACGACGTTATTCCAATTTTGTGCTCCAAACAAAACGAAAAGAGTTAGATTTTTATTTATTTTCTTTGGCACAGTATTTAAGTATACGATCGTAAATAATTTCGCGTCAATAATAATAAAAAAAAAAAGAACCATGAAATATTAATTTTGCGAAGAAAGCAAACAAATTAAATAAAATTACAGTTTTAATTACTCAGCAAATCATTTATTTGGCCCAAATCCAAAAAACTATAATAAATTTTGTATATTTTAATTGAATTTTTATGATGGTGGGAATAATTTATTAGCGCCTTGGAAAGGGATTACGTACGGCGGGGTACAATTTTATGTATTGCTGTTATATTATCGCTACACCTTCAACGTGACTTTTTAGTTTATGACGTGTAGTTTTATGAATAATTTTACACATTAAATTGACATAGCTAGTTAAAGTAATGAATTTTTAATTTATTAAGTGCGAATTAATTAATAAATGGTTGTTAGTAGACTGTTAAACTATATATTTATACACAGAATATTGAAGAAAAATCAAATTAGAATTGTAAATTAGCATCTCGGCAAAGGAAGACCACTTAAAATAATTTTCTATTAATAGATTCGTTAAAATTAAAATCAGACGCAAATCTTATGTAAAAGGAAAGAAAACTTTTTCATTATACACAAAGAACACAATATGCAAATCCAAAAAAAAAAAAAAAAAAATATGGAAATTTTCTTTATTTAGAATTTGTTCCGATTTGTTCTACACACCAAAATGACAATATATACAAAAAGTTTTTGGAAGAAAATTTGTGTTCGATTTGCTTTTTTTTTGGGAAAAATTTAATTTAAATTTTGAATAAAATTATTTTCGAATTAATTCATATGATACGATTTTTTTTATATTATCCAACCTTTTTGGGGGTAGCATCAGTAGAACGGTTTTTTTTCACTGTGCTGTTCAAGTATATAGCCATTGCATTATGAAATTTACATTTTTATGGCGTTTATACTCTTATGACGTAAAATGTATACGTAATACCATGTTCCTGCTTGCTTCCTGTGTTTGTGTCAATAAAAGGACCTTAATTATAAATGTAAGTGTAAAGACAAAGGTAACCTGAAATGATGCTGTATAAGATAGCGGAAATTCGCCGGTGAACAATAAAAGATTACGTTACTCGCCACAAGTGGCAGCACTTCCACGAAAGAGAATGTGTTTTGTCGTATAATTACCAGCGGAATTTGTTGTTTCATTTTGTGTCAGTTTTTGACTAAATAATCCAGGTCAAAAACCATTTTAATGCTGTAGAATGTAAAAATACTACATTTTCATCTAAAATTTATATTTTAATCAAAAATCAGTTTAAAAACGAAATTTCATAATGATTGGTTATGAAATGGCCAAGTTTAGTCCAGCACGAACAGATCCTAGAATTTTGTCCAAAACTTACTTTAAAGTCCCCGATCAATACTACTATCCAAATTTCATTGTAATTCGAATTAGGAAATGGCAGAATCGTTAGGAAATGGCAGAAAGATAGAATATTGTTAAATTTCAAGATTACATATGCCGAGTTCTTTTACTTCGGAAATCCATCAATTTGTCATTTTAATGATCACTTAGTGTTGGATAGTGTTGCCACTTGTGGTGAGTAGCGTAATCTTGTATTTTCCGCATTAAATTTCCGGTATCTTATACAGCATCTTAAAATGTAATATTGTAACTGTGTTAATTCAAAATATTTTGGAAAAAAAAATCAAATCATCAGAATCGAACCTTATCGTACACAAAGATCGAGAGTTAGAAGAGCTTTGATTTGACAGAGCACCATTGCTATCGCGCGAAACTTTTTGGAAGTATCTCCTCTGTCGCGATCAAGATGAATAAGATGAAGTTCTCAATGTTTCCGTTTTGGCGCCGCAACTTTTGTGATTTCACTGTCGCTCACATAATTATTTTTCTAGGCTTTCCGCGGTCGGCGGTTTCACGGTTTTTTTTTAAAAATCCAGCTTAAAATCGAAATCCGCGCTTTCTACAACCAGTTTGCTCAGATTTTCTTCTTCAACATGAAATTCTACGCAATGGTGATCAAAACCAATGAATTTCAGGAGAATAAAAATTCTTGTTTTTCTTCAAATTTAGAAAGGCTCTTACCTAATATCCGGTTTGATTGAAAAAGCGATTGGCGGTGAGCCTACATATTCCGAAGCTGCAATAAATCGTGTATGGTTTTACAGTTTAAAGTTTTTAATTAAAATCAGGTGGAGAAAGGGGTGTGTAACGAAATCCCGGTTTGTCAAAATCCTGGTTTTTTTATAAACCCCGGGTTTTAAAATCCCGGTTTTGTATAAAAAAAATCCCGATTTTTAGGAAATTTCGGTTTGAATTTTTATAACTTGACATGTGGGAAAGTGGGACTCATAAATGATTTTTTGAAAAAATTCAAAATTGAGTTTGCGATAAAATTCTAGAAAATGGCTAAGATAGGGATGGAATTTGGCCATTACTTAACAGATTTTGTTTTTTTGATAAAGTTGTGAAATATGGCCAGCGCCATAGAACTAGGCCATTTTTTAACCGATTTGGTTGAAATTCGACATGTGGGCCCTAAATGGGATTCAAAAAATGTATTTTAGACTAGGTTCTTAAATAAGGCGGATAGAGATGAAACCCGGGATCTAAATGGGATTTTAAAATGATGTGCGATAGAAATGGGATTCTTAAATGATTTTTCGATAAAGCGGTCAATAGAGATGGAACTAGGCCATGTCTAAACCGATGTTGCTGAAATTCTACACGTGTGATGGAAATGGATTTCAAAAATGATTTTTTGATAAAGTTCTGAAATATGGCTATCTATCTATATGGCTACCGGGATTTCGTAGTACACCCGGGGAAAAGTTGAATCTAGATTATAAAATAACGAAAAGTATTATGATCTAAATATGTTTGTCCCTTGGTGTACATCCGGCGCTGATTTTTGTGTAATCCAGATCCCTGAAAATTGTTCATGTTAGATTCGCATATGACATGAACTTCCAATTGTTGGTTGAATTTGTTGTCTCAAGGCCACTTCACACTAGCTTTTGTTAGTTATTTTGTTAAAAATTGGCGATACCCCGTAAATTGTGTAAGTTGAAAAGTTTAGCAACAATGATTGCTCAGGATCTTTGTTTACGTATTGATGTTTTATTGATTGGTATTTTTGTAAAAATTCCAAATATGGCCTCAACTGATAATGCTGTTTGTATTACGATTACGCTTGCCTTAAGGTTTCCATATCCTTCAATAGCTCGTCGTGTTACAATAAATTATTAACTTTCACTTAAACCACTTCAAGTTTGCGAGCTCTTTGAAATATATTCCTATAAAATGGTTAATTGAAGTTATCTTGAACTAGGTTTGCCCGAACACAACAAATTGAGAGTATCGCTCATTCTAGATAATTTGCTTTCGCTCGCCGTTACAGCTTCAGTCTCAGTTTTAGTTGTCCCTTGTCTTGTTGTCCTTTGTCCTGTTGTCTTTTTTGGACTGTTTGTCACTTTGCGGGACTGTAGTTTCTTCTGTTTGCTTGAAGCAGTGTTTTATTTATATTTTTAGGTGTTACTCACTGAATAGGATCACTATTGTCTCTAGATTCATTAATTATGGGTAGGCTGCATATTTTAACATTACGTTTCTACGTGATATTTTAGAGCATCGGACAGCCTGGATGCTTCTGATAAAATTGTGGGGCCAATTAAAGAACATCAATCTGTTCCTATCTATCAAGGACATTTTAAATTGACAATTATCGGTTGAAAAGTTCAGGATTCTTCTGTACAGCCCATACGAATTTATTGATTGCGATGGTATTTCATACTTCGCCGAAATCGGTCCACCGAAAGTTCCAGCTTCCATAGGAGCTTTTTTAGTTTTTGCAAAATATTTTGAAATTTAAATCAAAAATTAGGTCCCCATTTAACACAGATGGATTGATTGATCTGTATGAAACTTCATACTTAAGCTTTTTTCATAAATTTGGTGATCCCAGTAATGTTTGGCCTAAATCGGTCCACCGGAAGAGGCACCTTCCATAGAAGCTTTTTCATTTTTTGGCAAATATTTTGAAAAATATCCCAATTAAGTTCGGAACAATATCGATGCAGATCAATTTCCTTAAATTTAAACTTAAATGTTGATTTTTGACAAAAAAAAAGACTAGTATACTTTCATTTACGTAGTGAAATAAAGTAATCATGAAAATTTTCGACCTCCAACTTTTTGCTGATTTGCCTTTCACTATATCGCTAAAGTTAAAAAAGTATTTTTATAAAGATCTCTGTCTGTATGTGTTTGGTTCCTACAAACTAAATGTGTCCGGTCGGGATGAAACTTCATACTTAAGCTTTTTTCATTAATTGGGAGATCCCAGTGTTTTTTTTTATCGAAATCGGTCCACCACTGGATATGAAAGCTTCTATCTTATCTTTTTTGATTATTGCAAATATTTTGAAAATTATTTCAATTATGAGAAAATCGACTGTGAAGTAAAAGATTCTAAAATAAATTACTGACAATATCGGTTCAAATCATTTATCCAAAAGTTATAATGAAACGTCAATTTTTGACTAAAAACTGTTTTTACATTTTTTTACATGTCGTAAATGCCGAAGTCAAAAAGGTTGTTTTTTAAAATTTTTTAACAAAAAAGTTCGCTATAATTTAGCAGCCCTGTATTTATGGCACTTAATACTTAATTCTTTTCCACAATTTGGGAGATCCCAGAGAATGTTGGACAGCAAATCGGACGACCGTAAATGACAGCTCCCATCGGAACTCTGGGGTTTTTGCCCAATTTTTTTTTTAAAAGGTGCGTACAAAAATTTACCCATACAGCCCAGATGGGTTGATTGATCGGAATCGAACTTCATCCTTTTTCCATACATTTGGGGATCTCAATGATATTTGGCCAAAGTTCCTAGAAGCCTTTTCGTTTTTTGCAAATATATTGATAAGTATCTCTATTATGAGCAAATCTACAATATTATATGCACTAAAAGAAAAAAAAAATATTTTGATTTCGTTTATGTAGTAAAATAAAGTGAAATAATCATGGAAATTTTCGACCTCGTGTTTTTTGTTGTTCAGTTTCTCGTTCGCCTTGCATTCGTAATGACGATTAATAGATCACAAGGCCAATCAAGGGAGTATGTGAAATAAACCATGAATTGACGTCATTTTCTCATGAGCAGTTGTACGTGGCGTGCTCGAGAGTGAGTAGAACATCAGCGCTATTCGTTTTCTCTCCGGACAGAAAGGCAAAAAATATCGTTCATCACGAGATGTTGCGATGAACGCATTATTAATTGGCTGCCGAGATCATGAGATTTGATTCTCGATTCCTTTCGGAAGTGTTATTTAGAGTCACTAGATTATGCTGTTGAACAAGCAATTTCAGTTATTGATTTTAACCAGATATCGAAATATTCGTTCTTTTGTTGTTCTTTTTCTCATTTTTCGTTTACATACCATATGTTTTTATTTTCAAAATCTATTTTGCGTTCATCAAAAAATAAACAAATTTTTATTTTTATTTTTTACCATCTCGCTCGTACGACAGATAACAAAAAAATATTAATGTTCTCTCTTTACGGAACGAACACATTAAAACAAATTGTTTTTGACCCATTTACAAGAACGTTATTTTTCGTTTTTCAGTTTTCTGTTTGAGCACAAGAACGATATTTTTCCGTTTTTCAGTTTTGTCCTTCTGATGATATCGACTTGAAAATGCATTAATACATTTTCTTTGCATTGAAAAATAAAAATAATTTTGTTCCTTTTTGTATCGCTTAGCCTACCTACTAAAATACTTTTACTTCGATGGATTTGTTATTTGATTTCTTTTAATGAATATAACTAAAAATTTCATACCTTTTAATTAAAGGGTGAAGTCCATTAAATCCGAATGTTTTTAAATTTAATCGAATCGATCAAATTTAATCTGGGACGGAACTCAGGCATTTCTTAGCTGATTATGTTGGGATTTGGTATGTTGGATGGAAATGGGATTCTCAAATGATTTTTGGAAGAAGTTCTGGAATATGGCCACTAGGGAAGGAACTCGTTCAATTCTTAACTGATTGTGATGGGATTTGGTATGCTGGGTGGAAATGGGATTCTTAAATGATATTTGGGAAAAGTTCTGGATTATGGTCACCAGGGAAGGAACTCGTTCAATTATTAACCGATTATGATGGGATTGGGTATGTTGGATGGAAATGGGATTTTTAAACGATTTTTGGAAGAAGTTCTGGAATATGACCACCAAGGCAGAAACTCGATCAATTCTTAACCGATTATTATGGGATTTGGTATGCTGGATAAAAATGGGATTCTTAAATGATATTTTGAAGAAGTTCTGGAATATGGCCACCTAGGAAGGAACTCGATCAATTCTTACCTGATTGTGATGGGAATTGGTATGTTGGATGGAAATGGGATTCTTAAACGATTTTTGGAAAAAGTTCTCGAATATGGCCACCAGGGAAGGAACTCGTTCAGTTCTTAACCGATTATGATGGGATTTGGTATATTGGATGAAAATGGGATTCTTAAATGATTTTTGGAAGAAATTCTGGAATATGACTACCAGAGAAGGAACTCACTCAATTCTTCATATGATGGGATTTTGTATGCTGGATGGAAATGGGATTCTTAAATGATTTTTGGAAGAAGTTCTAGAATATGGCCACCAGGAAAGGAACTCGTTCAATTCTTAACCGATTATGGTGGGAATTAGTATGTTGAATGGAAACGGGACTCTAAAACGATTTTTGGAAAGAAGTTCTCGAATATGGCCACCAGGGAAGGAACTCGATTATTTTTTAGCTGATTATGTTGGGATTTGGTATGTTGGATGGAAATGAGATTCCTAAATGATGTTTGGAAAATGTTCTGGATTATGGCCACCAGGGAAGGAACTCGTTCAATTCTCAACCGATTATGATGGGAATTGGTATGTTGGATGGAAATGGGATTCTAAAACGATTTTTGGAAAAAATTCTGGAATATGACTACCAGGGAAGGAACTCATTCAATTATTAACCGATTATGATGGGATTTGGTATGCTGGATGGAAATAGGATTCTTAAATGATTTTTGGAAGAAGTTCTGGAATATGGCCACCAGGGAAGGAACTCGTTTAATTCTTAAATTATTACGATGGGATTTGGTATGTTGGATGGAAATGGGATTCTTAAAAGATTTTTGAAAGAAGTTCTGGAATATGGCCACTAGGGAAGGAACTCGACTATTTTTTTGCCGATTATGTTGGGATTTGGTATGTTGGGATGGAAATGGGATTCTTAAATGATTTTTGAAAGAAGTTCTGGAATATGGACACCAGGGAAGGAACTCGTTCAATTCTTCACCAATTTCGTCGGTTAAAAATTATATGTATAATTTTTTAGAATTATTCACTTTTACCGGTGATTAAGTATGAAAGTTTCAAATTTTAATAATAATAATGGCGTAATTTTACTTTAAGTATAATATCAAGAAAATCAGGTAAACAGTAAAAATTTAGAAATTTTTAAATGTAGGATTGTTTGTCAACAGTTTTAGGAGGGGAAGCTAAATTTTTCCAAAACTTTATTTTTTCAAAATAAGGTAAGATGTTAATATTTTACTAATTTTTGACGTTAGGATTGTCTATCTTTAGTTTTTAGAAATTGCATTATCTCAATTTCCTGGATGATTTTACTTTTCCAATTCTTTTTTTTATAAAAATCATGTTTACTCAATTTTCATGAAATATGAAACATGCGGGTATTCTATATCCAGACAACCTTTATCAAACTCCTATCGAGGATCACAAGCTTAATAAAAATGAAGATGAAGAACAAATTGACGATAAATTCGATTTTGAATAAATTAAAATTGAAATTTTAAATTAACAAACTACATTTTATTTCATTTATTTTTATTAATAATAATTGCTTCGTCAACCTTGCAGACACAGATCAAAGAGTTTTTATCGCAATTATAATAAAAATAACAAATACCGATTATAAATATTTTGACCCATAATACGAATGTACAATTATTCCGTAAATTTGACTTGTTGCCTGTTAAGAATCAATACACAATACCCCAGTTTTGTTCACTCACATTTGCATCACTTACATCAGATGCATTCATCATTACGTCATCATGTTGCAAGATCTAGGTTAACCTACACACTAACATCGAAGAGGAATTGGCATGTTTACTGTTTTTAAACGCATCATTAACGATAAAACGAAATTCCCTCTTTCAAAACAGTATCTTTATTTCATTTTAAACTAATAATCTATATTAATGGATAATTCTTCATAAATCTGTGCCTCGTTTCCAACATTTTAAATTTATTCGTCAAATCTTGTTGCTGTTTATAAATTGTTATTGCTTTTGTTCTTAACCATTTACTTCAAAATAACATTGTCACTTAATCGTAAATGGACAATATGCAAAACTTAATAAATAAATTGAGATTTTAATAAACAAATTTTAACCTATTTCATCAATTTTGTTGCCGCATTTAAACCGTACTACAAGTAATACAATTCAAAATTTTCATTCATCACAGATATAATTGCAAATTTAAGTTAAAAGGATACCAATTTAGATTAAGCAAAAACATTTAAATGTACCTGGTGTTATAGTGAAATATCGTTTAATAATTGGTATTTGTTATCTTTGCGTTTAACTTGGTAACATTTAGAAAGAAAACATTACAAAAATCATCACCTTTTACACCACTCTTTAATCAAAAGATATAAGATTTTTAGTTATACTATTTCCTAATTCTAATTGCATATAAACTCATCCATTAATAGAAATCAAATAACAAATCCATCGAAGTAAAAGTATTTTAGTATTTAGGCTAAGCGATACAAAAAGGAACAAATCATCAGAAGAACAAAAATCATCGATATCATCAGAAGAACAAAACTGAAAAACGGAAAAATATCGTTCTTGTGCTCAAGCACAAAACTCCAAAACGAAAAAAAAAGTACTTGTACTTGGGAACAAAACGATTTGTTTTAGTGTGTTCGTTTCGTAAAGAGAGAATATTAATATATTTTGTTATCTGTCGTACGAGCGAGATGGTAAAATATAAAAATAAAAATTTGTTTATTTTTTGATGAACGCAAAATAGATTTAGAAAATAAAAACATTTGGTGTGTAAACGAAAAATGAGAAAAAGAACAACAAAAAAACGAACATTTTGATCTCTACATCCAGCATACCAAATCCCATCATAATCGGTTAAGAATTGATCGAACTCCTTCCCTGGTGGCCATATTCCAGAATTTCTTCCAAAAATCGTTTAAGAATCCCATTTCCATCTAACATACCCAATCCCATCATAATCGGTTAAGAATTGATCGAGTTCCTTCCCGGGTGGCCATATTCCACAACTTTTTCCAAAAATCGTATAAGAATCTCATTTCCATCCAACATACCAATTCCCATCACAATCAGTTAGGAATTGATCGAGTTCTTTCCTGGGTGGCCATATTCCAGAACTTCTTCAAAATATCATTTAAGAATCCCAATTTTATCCAGCATACCAAATCCCATAATAATCAATTACGAATTGATCGAGTTCCTTCCCTGGTGGCCATATTCCAGAACTTTTTCAAAAAATCGTTAAAGAATCCCATTTCCATCCAACATACTAAATCCCATCATAATCGGTTAAGAACTGAACGAGTTCCTTCCCGGGTGGCCATATTCCAGAACTTTTTCCAAAAATCGTTTAAGAATCCCATTTCCATCCAACATACCAATTCCCATCACAATCAGTTAAGAATTGATCGAGTTCCTTTCCGGGTGGCCATATTCCAGAACTTCTTCATTTAAGAATCCCATTTCCATCCAGCATACCAAATCCCATCATAATCAGGTAAGAATTGATCGAGTTCCTTCCCGGGTGGCCATATTCCAGAACTTCTTCCAAAATCGTTAAAGAATCCCATTTCCATCCAACATACCAAATCCCAACATAATCAGCTAAGAAATAATCGAGTTCCTTCCCTAGTGGCTATATTCCAGAACTTCTTCCAAAAATCGTTTAAGAATCCCATTTCCATCCAATATACCCAATCCCATCATAATCAGTTAAGAGTTGATCGAATTCCTTCCCTGGTGGCCATATTCCAGAACTTCTTCCAAAAATCATTTAAGAATCCCATTTCCATCCAACATACCAAACCCCATCATAATCAGTTAAGAATTGAACGAGTTCCTGCCCTGGTGGCCATAATCAAGAACTTTTCCAAATATCATTTAAGAATCCCATTTCCATCCAACATAATAGACTAAGAAATGCCTGTGTTCCGTCCCAGATTAAATTTGATCGAATCGATTCAAATTAAAAACATTTGGATTTAACGGACTCCCCAATTAGTCCGTTAAATCGAGGTTTTATACTGTAATTTTTATATCGGTAAATAAAATCATTTGGTTTACCGGCTCTTACGCAACTTTAAACATCATAAGGTTTGATATAGCAAATAAAAAAAAAATTAAAAACAATTAATGTAAATTCTGAACATGGCACCAAGTATATTCTGGTTCTAAACTTTATAATAATTTAAATTTCATATAAATTAAAAACCTCCATTGTCTTAAATCTATCAAACTTTAACTTATAGAATTACAATCATAATTTACAATAATAATTATCAGTCATTTTAACATGATATATTATTTATACTTAGATAAAACCCTTTACGGAAAATATACATAAGAACTACATCATACATCACACCATCGAAGCAAAAATAATTTTGTGTGAAAACAGAAAAATAGGTATATTTTTTGTCATCGCGCTACAAAATTGTTTATTGTACACATTTTTAAAATCGATATAGTCAGAAGAACGAAACTGAAAAACGAAAAAATATCGCTCTTCTGCTTGAGCACAAAACTGCAAAACGAAAAATAACGTTCTTGTACTTGGGTCCAAAACAATTTGTTTTACTGTGTTCGTTCCGTAGTGAAAGAACATTTTTATTTTTTATTTTCTATCGTACTTCGTAGTGCGATAAAAGAACGAACTGATTTTTTTTTTCATCACTGATTTTAACCCATATTAGCCCAGCGATCTATTTATAGATCAATACAAAAATCTCTTAAAAAGACAATTGGAGAAATTATAATTATAACGGAATATTTTTACTCCAATGTTCTGTTTAAATAAAAATTCTTTCGAAAAAACATTTAGTATGGTTTTGCAATCGCAACGGTGCACAGGTGAATTATTCAAATACCATAATTTTACAGAAAACATTTACAATTATATTTTGTTACACAATTTGAAGGTCTTTGAAGGTTAAGTTGGTAATTTTTTGCATTTTTCGTAGCAGTTACCTAACTGTTGTTTTTTATTTTACCAACATTTTTGGTTTTCCAACTTCATCATTCGAAATATTTACTAAGTAGTTTATCTTTTTTACAAAGAAAATTAATTTGGGCTAATATGGGTTAATTTTTTTTAAAGTAAATGGCAAATTAAATGCGTTTTAATTCCACATGTTCTTTGGTAATCCTAAATCAAAATCATTTATAACAAAATATGCAGAAAAATTTAAATTTTCTATGTGTACGCGCCTGCGAAGGTTTCTGTCTTTGGAAAACAAGGCTCTACTCCAGAGTCTAGGGGCTCCGTACAAATTTTTTCTAAAATTTCAATCCTTTGTTGAGTTTAGGAAAGGGGTTATATGAAATTAGTGACATGTTCGAATCTGATCGGTGCGTTCCCTGAATCAATGGGTCCATTCTTTTGCGTTCCTGTACCTTGCATCCGATTACGATGAAACGTTGATGAGGGGTTGCGAGG
Organism: Nephrotoma flavescens; assembly: GCA_932526605.1. NCBI lineage: Eukaryota > Metazoa > Arthropoda > Insecta > Diptera > Tipulidae > Nephrotoma > Nephrotoma flavescens. The sequence continues at coordinate 234,295,084 of OW052220.1, forward strand.
AAACCCGCGAAGCCTTCTGAGTTGGCAAAATTAGTGCTAGGCCCCTGGGCCTATTATGTATCCCTATTGTGTTTTACTAACATAATTGTGTGGGTACGGTAAAAGTACCATGTCAAAAATTTATTTTTGTATGTGTTTTGAACCAACTTACATATTTGTGTATTCCTTTCAAACTTATTTTCGTTTGAAAAAAACCTATAACTTTACACACAATTGTGTTGGTTGTACTTCATAGCAAGTGAAAATTTTATCAAAACCGCCATTACATACTATGATTTTTTACTCAGACATTTGTGTGGTTTGGACTTTAATTGGGTCATTTTTTTTGGTTTTAAAAAGGGATATACGATTTCAATTACAGTGAAGTCGAGAATTTGCCTGCAAAATATCTGTAATTCATTTCTCCAGTGCAACGCCGCGTAATTCAGCTGGTAAATAAATATAATTAAAAACATAATCATAGGTAGAGTTATATAAAGTTTAGTGTACAGTTGAAAAATTTAAAGATTTTGAAAAAGCTTTGTTAAATAAATAAAATTAAACATATGTCACTACATTCCAACGTTACCATACCAGATCCAATCAGCAAGTATATACCGCAAATTGAAATCCAAATTTTTAAATAACAGAATTTTACAAAAACTAAAATGAATGAAAATGAGAAAAATTTTAATTTTATTTATCGTATTCTACGTTTTCAACAAAAAAAAAACGGTTACCAACTTTTTTGTACTGTTCTTCTCATTATTATCTCAAGAATGTTCGAGAAGTTGATGAAAGTTTCTCATAATTAGAACTTTTTTTTTTATATATATAACAACTACTGTAGAGTAAAGACCATTGCGTTTTTGTTGTGTTTCCGTTTTGTTCACGTTTTCGTTCAAGTCTAGTCGGAAAATTAACAATTTCTATAAAAAAATAAAAAGAAAATTAGAGATAAAATGTTTTATTATTACAACGGTATAATAAAATGAAAAATGGTATATTGTTTTAATGGAATTAAGAAGTAAAATCAAAAAATTATAATTATGAGAAAAAAAAAAGTTTTGCGCTATATACGAGAACATAGTGCAAAAAAGCTTTTTAGTTAATTGTGTATAAAGTCTCGGAGAAATAACATAAAGTGTTATTTTTAGAATTGTTTTATTATGAGGCAACATAAATTCTTTAATTGGTGCAATATAAGAAACAAGGTATTGTATTCTGCTGCGTACTTACTGCAGAATTATTTTCGACACATTAAAACTTTAACAAATCAACTTTGTATATTGAGTTTATTATAAATTTTTTTTTGTATGGTTTGTGTGCTGCTCGCTAACACCTGTATCAACATCTGAAGCGCAAAAATTTCTTAACATAAATTAACATATTTCAAAAAGGCGCAAACAATCTTTTTATTTAACAAAAATATTATTTTTTGATATTAACAGGCGCGTCTTAAAATTCTGTATCTACGTAACTATATACTCGAGTATAGCTAAGCGAATGACAGATTTTTCTTATATCGTTGATAATAAATTTTGTAAATATTTGAAATATTTTTTTGTGTGATATATGAATACACATTTTGTGGTTTCTTCAAGATAAATTAATCATTTAATAATAACAACAACAACATTTTTATTATATTTTGACAAATTATTAACTCAAATTCTATACAAAACACACTCCAAGCGCTGGGTATATGAAAGTGAGTTCGCACAACATTATGGGAATATATTTAAATGAAATTTTATTGTTGTTTTTTTATGATGATGGATAATGAAATGAAAATTTATTTTCATCTCTCCGTGTTATACTCGTATAGAACACACACACACATACACACTGGCTTTGCTGAAAATGAGAAAACAAGTAGATAATCATTTTGTGGTAATGCAATTATTTTTTTAACAAATTGGTTGGGTTTTGTTGTAATATAAATTGAAAAATTATTTTTTATATTCGAACCGCACCACACACAAAAACTATAATGAATTTTCCAAGCTGGAAATGTGTATTGTGTTTGTGTGTAACAAATATATTTACCAAACTATCTATTTTAATTGCAAACCACCCTCTATATATAGATAGAGTTATGTTGGTTTTAAAATAATCATAAAATAATAAATTTGTTGACATGTTTCGGGGGCCATATATTAATGAGGCTGATTAAAAGCAACAGCAACATTTATTTGTATTTTTCTGTATAATTTATAGACACGGAATCAAAAACATTTTAATAAATAAGGTTTTTGTGGCATATATTGTCATGGAATTTTCATTGCAAAAATTGGAAAGGCTCCTACTGAACCTACCAATCCTGGTACACAGATGTCCACTACATTTCCCATGAATCTCCCAATTTATGGAAAAAACTTTAGTATGAAGTTTTATTCAGAATATTCAATCCACCTGGTCTGTAAAAATTCCGAATATTGATGAAATAAAGGCTTGTTTTATAAAAACTCGTCATTATAAGCTCTTATGGAAGCTGATATTTCCAGTAGACCGATTTTGGCCAAAAATCAATTGAAGGACACAGATATAGTCAATAAAACTCGAGGTCAAAAATGATTCCTTTTAAAATTTAGAAAATTCATCTGAACCGATATTGTTGGTAATTTAATTTAGAATTTTTAATTGTATACATATTTGGTTTTCCCATAATTGAGATAATTTAAAAAAAAATGAAAAAGTTTCTACGGATGGTGACACTTCCGAAGGTCTGATTCAGGTGCCATATAAGATAGTCGAAAATTGACAGCGGAAAATAAGAGATTACGCTACTTGCTGCAAGTGACAACACTATCAATAAAGAGAATTTATTTTGCTACGCATAATTACTTTTGTATCACTTGTATGTATCACTTTTCGATTAAATAAAACTTCTCAGCGGAATAAAATATTAACAGTGAGCCTTAAAATGGCAAATTGATTGATCTCCGAAGTAAATGATCTCGGTAGATGAAATCTTGAAATTTAACAGTATGTCGTCTTTCCGCCATTTCTTAACGAATTACGATGAAATTTGAGATTCGAGATTTTAAACTAAGTTTTGGACAAAATTCTAAGATCTTTTCGTGCTGGACTAAACTCGCCATTTTATAACCAGTCCTTATTCAAAATTGTATCTGCATTTTACACGATATAAATAAATTTTAAACTGAAGGAAACTCGGCTATTTCTTAATAAAAATTTTTAAATTTTGCATCGCTTACAGAGAAAATTCGGAAAAAATTTATGGACTAGATTTTTTACTAGAATTTTTAGATTTTCTGCGGCCATTTATATCGAATAGAAACCAATACTTTCGGTTATTTTTATAATAGGCTCGGTCATACTGGCTATTATAAAAATAACCGAAAGTATTGGCTATTAGTGGACGTTTTTAAAATATTGATCTCTGTATCCGATGCAAATTTTACAAAATTTAATGAAGAAATAGCCGAGTTTCCTCCAGTTTAAAATTTAATTATACCGTGCAAAATGTACAGATACTATTTTTCATAAGGACCTCGTTATAAAATGGCGAGTTTAGTCCAGCACGAATAGATCCTAGAATTTTGTCCAAAACTTACTTTAAAATCCCGAATCTCAAATTTTATCGTAATTCGATAACAAATGGCGGAAAAAAGCATATTGTTAAATATCAAGATTTTATTTACCGAGTTCCTTTACTTTGGAGATTAATCAATTTGTCATTTTAAGGATCACTTTTAATCTTTTATTCCGCTGAGAAGTTTTATTTAATCGAAAAGTGATACATACAAGTGATACAAGAGTAATTATGCGTAACAAAATAAATTCTCTTTATTGATAGTGTTGTCACTTGCGGCGAGTAGCGTAATCTCTTAGTTTACGCTGTCAAATTTTCCGCTATCTTATACAGAATCTGATTTTGACCATATATCACTGGGATCTCAAAATGCTTAAGTACAAAGTTTCATTCCGATCGATCTACCTGGAATGTAAAGGGACCGAATTTGTGTACGTACCTTTCAAAATAGTTTGCAAAAACTGAAAAGCTCCTATGGAAGTGGTCATATCTGGTGGGCCGATGCCAAACAAACTAGGGTTTCTCATGAGTGCTGTACTTTTCAAAATATTTACAGCTTTTATATACCATGGACTGATTCCGACCAAAAATTACTATGAATTAATGAAAATAGCTAAAATGTGAATCAGTGGTATTCTCGGAATCAGAACATCTACCTACGATTATCGTTGCTTCAATCACGTTGTTCATCAGTCTCTTAACAACGAGTCCTTGTTCCATCGCATAGTTCTGCGTTTATTTCATCACCAGCTGTTGGCCAGCGCTATTTGACTTTATGCGTGAATCGAAGCTAACATCAATGAAATTAGGAATGTTTTGCCAGTTCCGCCAGTTGTATCGAGACGATTCCTCCAAAGTCATATGCGGTTTTCTGCTGCTGATTCAAAAGCTAGACTTTTGTTCATACTGATTGGCTCAAAGCATGCTCGATCGTATGGCCGTTCTCGTTCAAATTCTCGATTGAATACATCGTGCATGTTACGATTCAAGCACAATTCTTCTATAGACATCAACGTCTCGTTTTGAATATTTGCTGTAAATTCAAGTTCCGCGGTAGTTCAGCCATATTGTTTTTGTATAGTTGTTCCAGAAATGAACTGGGTTCGAAGGAAAACACGTCGAAATGATGAAGGCAAAAAAATGATCGAATTTGATACACAGTAGAAGAAATAACAGCATCAGAGAGTGTATATGCGCATTGGTTGCTCATCGGAAGCTTTAAAATTAGACAAAACTAAAGACTACTGACATCTAACGAAATTTGATTAAATTTTAAAGAAAATAATCTACGAAAGTATATTTTTAAAGTTTTCGAATTATTTACTCTAATAATAAAAGGTGTACATCGATGGACTGAAGATATTTAAATTTTCAGAGATTTTACGCTATTCAGCTGTCCATCAATTTAATACTTTGGTGTTCCCATAAAGCATAACCAAACTAATTCCGTTCCACCTGTGAAAACGATGGCATCCAACACAGATGAATCACTAGCAATCAAGTCGTGCTCCTAATTAATTTAAATCGCTTTTGCAGCATTTGGAAAATCATGATGCAACAATTTTAGACATAGAATTAGCGAAAGAGCTCGAATTAAAAGGAACCACTGAGAGCTTGTGCCTGAAATGGACAGCAGACACTGTTTCTCAAAGAAAAGGGTTCTGAAATAGTTTCGTTGCAAATATCGCGGAAAACTATCAAGGGAGTCGAAAGTACCGCATCAATAACGTTAGAACCGTTAGTATTCTAAATCTACCGGTGTAATCAGGAGCGGCGCAAGAAATGCCCGATAAGCACCATCATCTACGGGGAGTTCCGATCCAAGAATACGATCAAGCAGTCCTTCGCATTATTATTGGGATTGATAATTAGAAGCTAGGGATACCATTACGGGTGAGGGAGCGAACCTCACAGCAACCAACGATCACCAAAACAAGACTAGGGTGGGTTATGGCTCTTACGACAAAAATAACGCAGCCGATTCTACTATGTCGTTGCCACATTACCATTATACACTTGGGTGCAAAAAAAAATCGCACATTGCTCAATTTTCCACAAAAGTTCAAAAATATCAAAAAAATCCAATATTTTTCTTAATTTAATGCAGATTCACAGTCTATTCCAATACCTATCCAGTGGTACCTTTTTTGTATTTATACGTCCCATCAAACTAATTTTTGGGAGTAAACATCTGAGGTACACGTTTTTGTGAATTTGTCAGCATGAAAATTAGGGGTAAAAATCGAATTAAACATGCAAATAAACAAAAAAACAACAGTTTTATTAATAAGAAGTATTCCCTCTCCTGGCTCAAATGACAGCTTCCATTCGATGCTGCATTCATTTCACCAAAGTTTTCACAAAATCATGAGGTATCGCCTTTCATTCCTCTATGATCGCCTGTTGCAGCTCCTGGAGACTCGTTGGAGGAACATCTCTGGCTCGAACCCTTCTTTTCAACTCATCCCATAAATGTTCGATGGGATTGAGGTCCGGCTTTCGAGCTGCGGCCACTCCGTAACAGGCACATCCAGCTTGAAGGTACTGGTATACTACACCAGCCGTATGCGGTCTCGCATTATCCTCAATAAATTTTCACCAAAAAACTCAAAAGGTACGATGTACTCCTCGAGTACTTCTTTAATGTACCGTTGAGAATTCATTCTTCTTGATCGACAGCCAGTATTGGCTCGTGTGATGAATACAAGATCTATCGTCGCTTCTAATGATATACCTCCTCAGAACATGCACGATCCACCGCCATACGAGACACGTTCTTCAATGCAACATTGTGCATATTGCTCTCCTCGTCTTCTGTATATTCTTCTACGTCCATCGGTGCAATATAAACACATCCTGCATACTCGTCAGAGAACAGGACTGTTCTCCATTCTTCTTCTGTCCAATTCAAATGCTCTCGAGCAAACTCACGACGGGCTCGTCAGTGGGCTGCGGTCGATTTCGGCTCGTTGCTGGTCTGTGTACAGTCAGATTAACTTCTCGAAGTCGTCTTCTAACTGGCAACCGACTGACTTCGACTTCACGAACTTCTTAGAGCCGCTGTCCCAGTTGAACCGCATTCATACGGCGATTTCGTAACGAAGTTGTTACAAGAAAGCGGTCATCACGCTATGCTGTAGCACGAGGTTGGTCAGATCCTATAGTCGCCGTCTGAAGCCACCAGTTTTCTGATATCTCTGCCACACTCGACGAACGGAGAATCGGCTCAAATTTAGTTGTAGAGCCACTTCTTTTTTGTGCTGCCCGCATAAATTAGTGCAACCACTTGTGTGGCTACCTCTGGTGTGGTATCCATTTCTTTGCTCCGGTTGACGTAATCAATAAAGGATCGTTCAGGCTAAGCGTCGTTATGCAAATGATCACAATTCCGAGCGAGATATTTCATGGCATGCTATTGTATTGATCTTGTTGAATTATTTTTAGAATTTAATTCGAAAACCTGCTATATGCATTTGACAAAAAATCACTTTGTTGGCATGGTACAATTACAAAAAAGGTAACACTGGATAGGTATTGAAATAGACTTTGAATCTGCATTAAAAAAAAATAACAAATATTGGATTTTTTTGATATTTTTGAACTTTTGTGGAAAATTGAGCAAAGTACGATTTTTTTGCACCCAAGTGTAATTTCCATATGTGTGATTGCAACTCTGATCAGCGGATGGAGAGTATGATTAAAAAAAAAATATTGTTGGAAAGCTTCGACGTGAAGAAACCTGACAGCGCGAGTTACTAGAAACAATCACGATCCGCCGACAACACCGGTTAAAACAGGCATGCTCTGGAAATATGATGAAGTACGGGGCTCTCAGATAGTTTGCATGTCTAGAAAAAAGATGTAACGGAACCATGATTTGGCTGAATTCCTAAAGGAAAAAATTCGCCAGTATCTCGCCACGGGCTATGCGCGTAAGTTGTAACTACACGAATTGATGGAGCCGTCATGAGAATATAGTATCTACCCACATTTGCGATGAGAAATCCGAATAAAGTTCGCATTGTATGGGACGCAGCGTGCAAAGAGAAGAGTGGGCATCTGTGGAGACATAAAGGAAATGTTTCACCAAATATGCATTCGGGAAGCCAATCAACAATTACGACGGTTCTTCTATGGAGAGGCGAGGACCCACGGAAAGAACCTGACGTTTAAGTGATGCAGGTTATGACGTTTGGGCTCCCCCAGTTCGGCGCAGTATGTCAAAAAATATATTTCACTGGTTTTGCCGAAAAATATCCGCGAGATTCCGGCGCAATAAAGAACAACCACTATGTGGACGATTGATGGGCAGCGTTGACACCCTGGAGGGAGCCATCGAATTTGCAATTGAAATAACAGATTGGATGTCGAATGCTCCAGAAATATCTGTGGTCACAAGTTAAAAGTGTTAAAGTCGACTTAAGTATAGGCGCATATTTTATATTTTCCTAAACTTATCACAAAAAATTTATTTATATGTCTGTTAAATATGGAATTATCATACTGTTATAATCCCAAATTTTACAGACTTTTAGATGAATTTTTCGTGATAAGTTTAGGAAAATATAAAATATGCGTCTATACTTAAGTTAACCATCTGTAAGAACCAGAATGCCCTCCCTCGAGAGCCACTCATGGATTAAGTACAGACAACTCGGCTTGCCTTCTTCACACGGTCGTTCTTTTATGCCGGCATAGACCACTTTGGGCCGATGACTGTTTCGGTTGGACGTCGTACGGAGTAGAGATGGGGAGTCCTGTTTACTTGCTTCACGACAGAGGCAGTAAAAGCCAAGTGGAAGCCGAGTTGCGTCGCGCACTACCATATTATGTCTCATTGCAACCCAGGTGACGAATTGCTTCGAAACTTGTTAATAGCGATTGTCAATTCTCCGACTTTGAAGCCCTGACACAAAACCATTTTTTGCTGACGATAAGGACCTGATACTCAGAAAGAACTGGAAGTCGCAACATTTAGCAAAGTTATTTTGAAAACAATGGTTAATGTAGTAATTGGCCAGTTTGGCGAAAAGGGCAATGTCTTCATTATCATTGATAACAATTTACCACGAAATTCGTGGCCGAAGGTGAGAAGTTCTGTTCCGCCGTGAAACTGGCTGTGTTAAATGTGCAACCGGAAAAACTGGCTAAGCCGGCAACACCTAGAGATGTGAGTCAACTTACCGGGTTGGCGGATGTTACCAAATATTAAAACAGTGCTGGGTTTCTGAATGCGTTCGTGATACGAGAAAATATAAAAAGAAATTTGACAGAAGCGAGAAAGTATAGCGTAGTTACAATCTAAAAGTCCAGGGGGGGCTATTATGAAAATTCGATATCGGGTCCGAAAGCGGGTTTTGCTATTATAAAAATCCGATATCGGAAAATTCGCTATTACGAAACAAACTAATGGCGTTTTCTTTTTACAAAAAACTGGTAAAAATTTTTGATGTACATCAACATTTTTTGATGTAAATCATATTTTCGCGTTCTTTTAGGGGAAAAAGTAGCAAAAAAATTTGATGTACATCAAAAAATGAAAATGTACATTTTTCCTTCCATTTTAACTACCACATACACATATTTAATATTTATATACATAAAATATGTCAATCGTAAATAATGTCAAATACGTCAAACGCGTTATTTAAAATTTTTTCAAAATGGTTTGTTATTGTTTTCGGCATCCCTTTCGGGTTTACGCACACTACGATTAAAACACATCAAATTTTTTCGTATTCTTTTTAACTATTGGAAATTTGATTTACATCAAAAACGTAAAAGAATTCGCTATAAAAAGAGAAAACGAAATCGGATTCTCCAAAAATCGAATGTCAAAATCCGACTGCTAATTAGTTGACGAATTTTGTTTTTTGTTATCGAATGTGTGTCTTTCTTCTACTTTGAATCAATGGATGTGTACTTATAGTGGGTAATTTTTTAAATAGTTTGCCATAGAGTCTTTCAAAAATAAATGAATTTACCGAAAAATTTGCTTAAAATTGTCTTTTACCCGACAATTGGCACGCAGCCTTTTTACGAAATATAAAAACTAAACAAAATTTAATAAACTCATTTTTAAAGTGTAATTATAATACATATATTTAAATAAAATATATTCATATTTATATTATAATTACAATTAAATTATTTATTTTGAATTTATTAGGACTACTACAACAACTGGTGGACAATTTGAGTTACTTGTCGGTTTATGGAACGAAATGAGGGAATCGTAAAATATATTTATTTATTTATAACCTTTTTATATATGTGATATACATATATTTCACACACAGAATATTATAGAAAATGAAATAGATTTCATCTGATAAGTCATTATCCAATTAAAAAACAACAACAAAATAAAATTTAGTATTTCAAGTTAATTACAAAACGCATTATTGCTAAGTTCATGCTTATATTTGGCAAATTCGACCAAACAATTTCATAATAGGAAAATTCACGGCGGATCGGATTTTTCGATATCGGAAAAAAATCCGATATCGGGTTATTTCAATAGCCCCCCAAAAGAAAACACCTGTGATAAGAAATATTGAAATTTTTTAAAAATATTAAATAAAAAGTAATTTGTAGTGCGAATACTGCATTCGAGCTAACAGATAAAGTGTTTGTTGTTTTTTATCCAGAGACGTCACCAAGAAGCGTCGATCCACAAAGTGCGATCTCCACGAGGAGAAACACCGCAAACATCCCATCTTTATTGCTCCATCTTGCAATAATACCACTTTTGCATATTTAGCAAAATTCAGCAATAAGTTAAATTTTTTAGCGCTGATTTCAGTGATGTCTTTGGTGAATTGGTCATGGGTTTAGACTCAAAAACTTCACCTGAATCACCAGAATTGTTCATAGAAATGTCTAATTAGATTACTCTATCACTTTGGCTTCAGATTCACGAACCTTAAAAAATTAACCATTTTCATGGCTTCAGATTCACGAACCTTAAAAAATTAACCATTCAACTTTGTTGGGAAAATAACCATCCAATTTATTGATAGGAATGAATAATTGAATTCTACCACTTTACGCATATGTGGCAAAATCCAGTAAATTTTAAATTTTTTTGGGCCGATTTCAGAGATATCTACGGAAAATGGTGCATAGGTTTATATTCAACCTTAGAACAAATAATTATCAACTCGAACTCGAATATCACGGGAACTTTTGCATTTTTATCAAAATCTAGTAATTTTTTTACGGTACATTTTAGAAAAAAAAAATAAAATTCTTCTACGGGAAATTGGATCACAGAAATTCTTAATAATTCATAATACTCAAGTGGTAGAATGATTCAATAACCAGTATTTTTCGTGATGATGTAATGAGATTTTGCTATTTAATTATCTAGTGATACAGAACTGATCCGGATCAATGAAAGCCGTTTGCTTAGCTTCTGGAGTATAGTACTAATTTATACACTAAAAACTAGGTTGATGAATAGGTGAGTTGGATACTTATTAATAGGCACGTGAGCACCGTGATCGAGGCGCAAAGCGCCGATGAGTGTCATAAACTGGAACCGCGAGACGTGAGGCACCTGCGTTCAAGTTAATTAACAAAAATTAAAATGGTTTTTATATTTAAAACCACTTGACAAAATCAAGGACTTAAAGGACTTAAAATTTTTTGCATAAATTTTGTATGGTAAACAAAATTTCAATCGATTCTAAAAGTAATGACCATAAAAAAACAGCTAATTTAGATTATCACAGCCAATTAATACTCTTTCAGGAGTAATTTTTTATGATCGCACCATCATAAATATTTTATTTGCCATAATAATCGTCAGCGCGTAAGTGAAAATTTATGTATGTATTTCTTGTATATAAAATCAAGTTGATAAAAACCGCAAAAATACTCCTAACGATTTTATATAATAAACCCACGTCCTTGACCCAAGTCGCCATGTATTTTACGTTCCATACATCACACAGACTAGATAACATTTTTTTTCCATTTTACTCCAATAAATCACACACATTATTTTCAACAAATTGAGAGCAATAAATTGTGAATTTTTTGCGCTCGCCAGTTCTTCTAGCCTTCGCTCAGCTCACCAAAAAAAATGTTACATGGTTACGTTTTTGTTTGTTTAATTTATATGAGCTTTTATGTCTCGACAAGAAATAAAAAAGCTTTTTATTAGATTTTCTTTACGAAGAATTCATTACGAGAAAAGCAGAACTTGTTCATTTGTATACGCGAATCAATGCGCCGGCAGTCGAGGGCTCATAAAATATGAAAATTTATATGAATTTTCAATACAATATTTTATTTTTGGGAAAACTCAAAACGTATATATACGTAATAGTATGATATGAAAATAGATTTTCTTTTATTTAGGAAATACGAAAAACCAACATATATACAAAAAATAAAATAAACTTCTTGGCAATGACATAAAAAGATTTTCCTTGGTTGGAAACGGAAAATTTTATCTTATATAACATTACATCCAATTTTCTTAAATGGAAATGCTGTTTGATATTGTTGGTATGCTAGAAAATTTTTCGATTCGATTTTCCCAATTTACCGTTTAATTTTTAATTGCATTTTTACCATTCGAGCTAATTCTACCTATCAAATTATTTCGTATATAAATAGCCTTAATAGAATACATTTTCCAAATTAGTTTATCACTATTTTGTTGGCATTAAACAAGTTTCGGAGAACGACTGCATTACACCAAAAACTACTTTAATCTAAACAATTTCTGGTAAACCACACAAAGAAAAACTTTGATATCTAAACTAAATGTCATCATTTAGGAATGTAACTGAAGAAACAAGCACATATAGCAGTAAATAAGATGAAAAACGTATTATACAAACAACTGTATCGAAGAGCATATAACCATTTTATAAACATGAAAAATATTTTACTTTGCAATTTTCCTGCAATATATATAGGGAGCACACCATCGCATTTTCATCGGGTAAAGTGAAAATAAGCAAACGAACCAAAACGAAAAAAAAAAAATATCTTGGATATACAGACTAAAGTGTCACATGGGAAACATTACAAAAAAGCAGCAACTAAACTGTGTACGGATGTACATATGTTTGGTTCTTTTGTGTGTACACCGAAAGTAAAAAAAGGAATCTTGTTGTTCTCTCGATATCTCGGCAAAATAACATGTGTACATCTTATACAACTTTCTTAGCACCACCAAAATTATTATTACTACTATTTTTTTTGTATTTTGCCCCCCTTTTTACACTTTGGCTGATATTTTCTTATCCATATACGACGTACAGCAAAAACGTTTCCAATTTTTCGTGTTTCACTTACTACTCGTACTCGTATATATAAAAGACATGAAGTCTTTGAGTTTCTTATTTTATCTTGGTTTGCTGCTCTCGTTCCGTTTCTTCAACGCTAAAAGTTAAATATATATATATTTTTTTTTATTTGGATAACATTGTATAATTCTATTATTTCGCAGACAATTTTTTAAAGAATTGAAATGTGCCCGGGAAGTTCATCTTGATGTACACGAATGCAGCACAGACTATATATAGATAAAAGTTGAATAAACTGTTATTTTTTGATGTTGTTATGCGATTTCTGATCTGTGTATTAAAATTGCAAAAATGACTGCATAAAAACGATATTTTGTATTATAGGACCATCCCACCTCATTAGCACAATGAATAATAAATTTTTAACAAAATTTTTGATTATTGTGAATTATACAAATATTTTATGTGCATAAATTAAACTATTTCATCGATCGTAAATTTCATATTATACTGTGACATTATTCCAATTTTACTTTTTTTTTTATTAAGGACTAATTGAATTTTTATGTTTTGATTCCCAAGCGTTAAAATAAATAAAATATTTTTGAAGTTAATAAAATAAAATTTAATTGGATTTATTAGTTTATATAAATTTTATTTTTATTTGAATCGTATCGTAATGATGTGTTACCAATTTATCGATAAATTGGATTAAGGTATCACAACAACATATTATTTATTTTGGTCTAAGTACAATTCTATAACAATAACATGCCTTAATTATGTTTGTTTAAATATAGAATGCTTTACCTACTTAATACTGTTTTATACCGTGTGTCCATTTAAAAACTTACATGTGATTTTATATATCCGAAGTACCCGAAGATGTAATAAATATTAAAGACAAAAAACTAGGTGAGTGGGAAAACTGGCAAAAATTGTATTGGACAAGATATGGAACATTCAAATTTATTTATTTGTCAAATTCGCTTTCAAATTTCGTTTCTCCCGATTTATGGAAAAAAAATCATAAATATGAGGTCATTGTAGAGAGAACCAACAGACATTTAGCGAGTACGACACCTCAAATGCACGCACACACAGATATTTTTTAAAAACTACTACTTTTACTTTGTTATCATCCGAGGTTGTATGTTGTTGTTGTAAACCGGCATCTAACAGCAACTCCCCCGCTCAGAAATTAACTCAGAATACAATATTTAAAATAAATAACCAGTTCTTTACATTTTAGTCCATCTTGAGCGACTATATATGTTTGAGCAAAGCTTGATGATGACGTTATCTGAATCTGGCTTCTGCCTAGATTTGTGTGCTTAAGTGATTATTTGATTTACTCACGGGTGAGCTCCAAATATTCACAGCGAGAACTAAACTGACTGTTGTAATGTCAAGTTGGTCCAAATATCAGCCCAAAAAAACGCAGTGGCAATACAAAAACTATAATTTCTGTCACGTATGAACTGTCAGCCCAAAAAAATCGTATGTCACGACATTTTAATGTTGTCAAGCCAAAAAACTAAAATATTTCTACCTCTAAAAATTCAATATTTAACTAAAATAAAGAAGTTTCAGGAGATTGTGATGCCGATCTACGAACAACCATAATATACAATGGAAGTTGAGATTTTCAGTGTTGGTCATCGGTTTCACTGAGATTTTCGCATTGATCTGGTTCTAGCCTTTACGAGTAAGAAGTTTTAGGAGCTTGTGATGGGGTCAAAATGTGGCTTCGCTTGAAACGATTGTTGATTTTACGATTTTCTATTTATTATCACACAAAATTTTTGAAATAAGTTTTAAATTAAGCTGAAAATAAATGCCAAATAAAAACCTTAAGTTTTATGACAGTAACCGCTAAATAATTTCAAAAAAGTGCTGTGATATTTAATGTAAAATATTACATTAAGTACCACTACAAGTAACAAACTATAGCACACAATTGCTTACAACAATTAAACAATATTAGTCACAAACTTATAAGCCTGCACGAGTACGAGCGAAAATGTCTAATTTTTGATCCGCACGCTAAACCAATAAAAACGCTTGAAAATATTTCTCCATCATTTTTTTTCCATATAAAAATTCCCCTGCGAGTTAAAATATTTTTATCTGAGCGCATCTATAGGTTGCTTAAAAACTGCAACCTTGCTTGCTCTTGTTTGCTTAAAAAAGAAAATGAGCAAGCGGCTTGCTATTTTATGACAAGTATCTGTCATTCAATTTTTTTTTTGTGTTTGGGGTTTGGGGCATTTACATGTAGAAAATTGTTTTCTTCTACGAATTTTTGCAGGTAAATAAGAAGGATCCGCTATATAAAAATATTCAATAT
This sequence comes from Nephrotoma flavescens, assembly GCA_932526605.1. Lineage (NCBI taxonomy): Eukaryota > Metazoa > Arthropoda > Insecta > Diptera > Tipulidae > Nephrotoma > Nephrotoma flavescens. The sequence continues at coordinate 234,310,238 of OW052220.1, forward strand.
GCCAGGAAGAAATAAACATATATAGTAATGGCGTAATTTTTTTTATAGGATTATTAATTTAATAATTAATAATTATTAATTTATTTTTAATGAATTCAAATGCGAAATTTACATTTTTATCTATGTCGTCTGTTTTTATTACGAATCCTCAACATTTATAAATAATGCCTGAATTCCACAGCGAAACAATTTTTTCAGTAAAATTAACACGAGATAAAAACATAAATCCTTTACTTGTTAGAGAGAAACAAAAAAAATTTTCAGTAAAATTTACTGGCAGTAAGCGGGGAAAATGCTGCCATAAAAAGTTTGAAACTCAATACATTTTATGGCAACATTTGTTTGGCTTTATCACTCTAACGTAGTTAATTTTAAAAATGCAACATTTATTTTTATGCCAACAAAATTTCTTTTCTTGTCTCTCATGTGCAAAAAGTCAATGTTATATCTTCTCATTTTGCAGAAGAAAAATGTTGGTCGCATGTAAATGCCCCATAATGACGATATCGTACTGTACAAATTTTTAACGTACAGTTGACATTTTTTTAGAATATCCCGTTCGGGCGGCGTCTGTGTTTCATTTGCGGTATTTACTCATAATTGAGAGTATCTGCAAAAAAATTTCCTTCAATAGTCGGTACGTTAATAATTTTGCCTCTATATTTCTGTTGTTTAAACATATCGAGGAGATATAAGCAGCTTTTGTGCGAAATTTTTCATGAATTATAGTCTCAATACCGGCCCATGTTAATTGTTCAAATCCCGCTTTCATGTCGACGACATCGACTGCCGCCCACTATCTCCAGTTATATTAAGGAAATTCAACCGATCCACCATACTCGATATGTACTTATGCAGGTTTTGGATTTTTTTTATCACAGATTAATTTCTACGTACGGAATTAAATTTGATGGCGATAAAATCCGATTAAAATTGTCTAGATTTCACGATGTATATTACTACCAACGATTTACCAATATTCTGTTGTGCACCGTTTGTAAAACGTATTTGGAACATTGGAGTTAATTTCTCGCTCGACCGCTCTTATCATAATGGACCTCCGGAACTGATGGAAGCATTCAAAATAAATCCTATTTTTGACCAAAGTATCATTTTTACAACACGAAACACATCGACGGGTTTTCCCCGGTTTATATACCTATATACACATAACAAAAGGATAGACTAAAATGAACGATAGTTTTTGTACAAAAATATACCTATTCGAATAACTTTCGAATAATAAAATTATGTGTCTTTATAACGCACCAAAATTGCTTACTCATTAACCTAAAACAAATTAAAAATGTTTAATACGTTACCATATAAAGGGTTTTCCAATAAGAGTGATATGATTTCTTTAAAAAAAACACACTAATTGTTAAGGAAATTGATTAGTTTTTTATTTAACGTGAAGTACAATCGATACAATTAAGTTCTGAATAAAACGTCATTCAAATGGCCTCCACGACTTCTTCTGCAGGAACGAATTCGATGAACCCAATTTTCGAGCACTTTTTCCACTAAATCAAGTCGTATGTCATGAATAGCACGTTCAATATTGACTTGTAAAGATTGAAGAGAGATTGGTTTATTGCTAAAGACCAATGACTTCAAATAACCCCACAAGAAATAGTTTATTGGTGTTAAATCACAACTTCTTGAAGGCCATTCCATATCCCAATTTCTTAAAATAATCGAATCTCCAAACTTTTCTCGCAATAATTCTATTGTTGTACTTGCTGTGTGGCACGTAGCCCCGCCTTGTTGGAACCAAATATTGTCAAGATCAACTTCTTCCAATTTTGGCCATAAAAAGTTGGTTATCATCGATCTATACCGATCTCCATTGACAGTAATGGTGTTTCATGAATAATTTGTGGACTTTCATCGCACCAGAATCGACAGCTTTGTTTATTTACCGCACTACTCAGATGAAAGTGAGCCTCATCGGAGAAGATGATTTTCTTAAAAATATCGTTATCGTTTTCAAGTTGTTCCAAGGCAAAATCAGCAAATTCACGACGTTTACGGTGATTTAATGTCTTCAGTTCTTGAGTGAGAACAATTTTATACGGATGCAAACCCAAATCCTTTCTCAAACTCCGCCAGGTTGTGGTTTGAGACAGTCCTAATTCTTGAGAACGTCTTGGAAACGACAAATTGCGGTCTTCAGCAACACTTGCTTGAACGTCAGCAATATTTGCAACATTTACTTCGAGCATTTCTTTGTCTTATTGGCACTTGAACATTATGTAAAGAAAATGTACTCTCAAAATTTTCAACAATTCGACGAATAGCGAGCACACTTGGACGATTATTACGACTATAAAATGGAAAAAGCGCACGAAAAGTTGCAATTGGAGAACGATTATTTTGATAATAAAACTCTGAATAATTTGTATACGTTGTTCTTGCATGAAATTGTAAACATTGCTGAATACAATGAAACATAAAAAGACAGATCATGACATATTACAAATGGCCGAAACTTCACTTAAAAATCATATCATTCCTATTGGACAACCCTATACAATATTCCACAATTGTCGGAAATGTGTCATTGACCGTTTTGAATGTTGTATTATTGCACTTTTTGACATTGTTTCAACATATTCTGGAGCTTTACTGATGTCGCGCATCTGTTAAACTATGCTTTCGTTGGGGCTCGCTAGAGGAAAGGGCGTCCGGTGGTTTGCAATGCATCTTCCTCTTACTTTGTTTACAACCCAGATGACTCCTATTACTACAGCACTCCAAAATAAATTGTGGATCATTGCGTAATGGTAGTTATGATGAGCACTCTGACGGAATGTAATTTGTTCATAATTTTTCAAGCTTGATCGTCCAACCCGGTTGTCTCTGGCATAGTTAGTAAATGCAACTGAATTCCCGTAGGTTGTTAGCCCTATGTATTAACCCTCATGTGAGTGAAGAAAAAATATCTTAATTTGAGTGATTAGTACCTACATGCATTTTATATGGACACTTATTTTTTCGACGTTCGTCCAAGTTGTATAATTTCTCAATTTTAAATATGATCGCAATCTACCAATTGAACTAGAAGTTCTCAGAAAATGTAAAAAGATTTATTGGAAATAAAACATACAAGAATAGACGTCTAACTCACATTAGGGTCAGCCGGGTACCCACTTCACTCACATTAGGGTTAAATGAGTTGCGTGCCGAGAAAATTTATTGATATTGTGTTTAGCTGTTCCTACAGCAATTATTTGAACGTCAGAGTCTCTGAGCACGCAGCCGAAATCGATTTCCACTATGCCGTAACCTACGTTGGTGTAAGATTGGATTTTAGATCCACATATGACATCGATCATGATTTCGTTCGGTATCACATATATCCACTGGCTGGCAGCGTGAAGTTTGATCCAATGATTACTAGCTTTTGTTGACCTAGTGCCGCATACGGTATGCAAATCGTTCTTTCGTTGTAATATCGCTACCTCACATGACGTTTGATTTGAAGGCTTGTTGATAATTTGTGATACTTCGCATAAAAGATGTACATGCCTTTAATCAAGTTGTTCATAGAAGCCGTTGTGAGGTTTGTATTATGTTTTACAAAATTGATGGTGTTATCGACAATAGTTGTTTGATTTTTGATGAGAGTCAAGAGATAATTCTCATCACTGTTAATTTGCTCAAAATAAAATTCATACTTGTCAGCTTTTCGCTAGGTGAGTACTCCAAATAGGTCCTCTAGTACAAGGTCCTCTCATTCCCAATAGAGTGATTGAACGGACTTATTTCGATGTTGGTGCTCACGAGGCCGAATAGGCAGCACACTGAAAGGATGGCTAGTGCTATGTGGTTAACTTTTCCTGTTGTTTTGGTTCGACGGTGAGGTTTTGAGTTGTAATTGCACTGGCCTTCCCGGTGGTTGTTTCCTTGAGCGATGCAATGGCCTTTATAGGTCATAACTCATTTGAATCGTCGTTGATAGGGAGTTTGCACAGCTTTTATATTGGTCGCTTGTAGGATGTGTTCTTACACTTTACTGTTCAGCGTGAGTGTCAGTGATGTGTCCCAATTTCCACCGTGTTGTATAGGTAGTCGATCATCCTTCACCAATACTAGATCATTTATTGGCAAATTCAGCTGGGAAGTTTTCCACTTGGTCCGTTGTTGAAGTGGTGAAACTATTCAGAAGACCATCGCTTCCAAAAGTCTTGCGCTGTTCTTAATCCTATGTTGCTGGTAGTCGCTTGCGGCATCGCCTTAACAGCATCTCCAAAGAAAAAGTGTCCTGGTGTTAGCGCTGCCGTATCCGTTGTGTCGTTGCTTAGTGCAGTTAGCGGCCGAGAATTGAGGACCGCTTCGATTTGAGTTGTGAGAGTGGTTAATTCTTCGAATGTTAGAATTAAATCTCCTATTACTTTCTTAAGATGAAATTTCACGGATTTTATTCCTGCTTCCCGCATATTCCGCAAAAGTGTGGGGTATGAGGTGGTATAAAGTGCCATATCGTTTCATCACTGGCTAACATAGCTGCTACGTTGTCAGGTAATGCGGTCATAGCAACTGTACGTCTTCTTCATTACGGAATTTGCACCCACATAATAGGTTCCGTTATCAGAGAATACATCAGTATAAAGCCCTCGCCTCATGCACACGAATAGGGCAATGTATCCTTTGTAGAATTTGTTACCCCGACCCTTGGTGGTTCTTAGTTGGATGGGTCCAGCATAATCGATTCCCGTTTTAGAAAACGGTCTTCCCGGGCTCATTTTTGCTGATGGTAGGCTACCCATTAGTTGTTCCATGTGTTTTGTTTGTAGCGAAAGCAGGTTATGCATTTTTTGCTATATGCTTCCATGTAATGTGTTTTGGTGGGTTTCCTCGATTATTCGTTTAATAATTATGCTGTTTTTGCTTAGAATTACAGGCTGCTTGCTGGTGGTTGTCAAATTGGAGTTTCGAAGACGTAGTGTTTAATGAAAGTAGCTTACTGTCCTTTTCTAGCCTTCTGTCTTTGTTCGTGCAATTTCTGGTTCGAAATCTTGCTCTTGGGCTATTTTTATAATTGTTGATTCTGTGGCCTTAATTTCATTACCGGTTAGCCAACCCTTCTTACAATTTTCTTTTTTGCAGTTATTTACGAATCGTAGACAATATGCGACCGTGTGCTTGATTTTGCTGTCTGTAGACAGCCTGTTAAATTACTGCAAGTATGTGCGAGTTTTTTATTACCGTCGGCAGCACCTCTGTCTCTTTTCTTCCAGCTCTGCTTGTAAATCTGATGGTGGGTCCGGAACGGGTTCTTCAGTATTTCACTGCGGCGGCATAGTTGTTAGGAAGCTTGGTCCATGCCAGCATAAGTTGTTGTCCGCGGGATTTTCCTGAGACTTCACGTGATGCCAGGTTGTTGTTGGTAATGTCTTCTTAATCGTCGAGATTCTATTTGCCACAAACGTTTTGAAATTGGGTCTCCTTTAATCTACCAGAGTGTTATTGTTGATAGCCTCGTTTTGATTGGTGCAACACGTGATTTCGACATTAATCGCTGAGCTGCTGATTTACCGTTGTCATCCACTGCCCTACAATAAACCACTGCCGCATAGGCGTGCTTTGACGCATCAGCAAACCCGTGTAGTTTTGTTTTGCATCTAGACGTTGTACTGAGCCAGCTTGGAATTTTTAATTATGGTATCTCATTTAGGTCATTTTTGTAGTTCTGCCATTTGGCACTTATTCTTTCTGGTAGTTGTTCATCCCAGCTTATTTCCATTTTCCAAACATCCTGCATCATGATCTTGGCCATGATTATTATCGGCGACATTCAATTTTATTTGAATATTTCCGTTGGTTTTTTGCTCTCTAGGAATGCTTTGCAATATTTTGGGAGAGTTGGATGTCCATTTTCTTAAATTGAATCCACCTTGTGCTCAATGCTGTCTGCGCCAGTGGGTAAATCGTCTATATAGAAGTCAGTCATCATTATTTTAGCTGCTTTTGGGTGAGTATTGGATCCTTCCTTGGCCAGTTGAATCAATGTGCTTAGCGCTAGGAAGCTGGCAGCGGTAGTTCCGTATGTTATTGTTTTAGCTTATATGCTTCTATCGGCTCTGAAGGGTTCTGCCTCCATAATACTCGGTGAGTTCTGATCGTTTGTGTTGAGTCAGATTTGACGGAATATTTTCTCGATGTCGGCTGTCATGACAATTTTGTGTACCCTCGTACGAACGAAATTCACAGGTGATTTAAACTTTTGCTCTTCAACCAAACTACAAAGTTGAAAAGTTATGGATGCAATATCAATAAAAGTGTTAAATTTTTGCTGGACATAGTACTAAATGGTCCTCAAAAGTACTTTCTTCATGTTTACCGACTTCACTACCCAAATATTTTGATTTCCGAAGGTTTCTGCCTTTTTCTGACATTTTGATGTAATCGTCACCGATTTTTATCAGCAAAAGTGTCCAAAATGCATACAGTAGCGCTCAAATGTATTTTGACAAGTGTAATTATTAGATAATACAAAAAAAATATTAAAAAATCAAATGATTTATTCATAGTAATAAATGTTATGAATTAAACAAAAAGAAAAGTTTGAAAAAGTTTTAATAATTACGGATCAAAAGTATTTTGGCATCTTAAAGAAATTATTTTTATTATTATAATGCTGATTATTTTCAGTATTTATTAATTAGTATTTCGTTGCGTATCGGCATTGAATCAACTAACTTTTGCAAACGATCAATAAGTATCCATCTCCATTCATTGCATAATGCTTCGTATCCTTATTTGAATAATTTGTACATCCTATGCGTCGATTCAGCTCCTCCAAAGGATGATCAATAGGGTTTAAATCGGCACTTTGGCTTAGCTATTCGAGAAGTTCGATTTTCATAAGTTTTACGAGTCACTTACATCCTTAAATTTCAGTTTTGGATCGTTGTCTTGCTGGAAATTCTAACTAAAGTTCCAACTTGTTGACGGGGAAAACATAATACGGACAAAGTAAGGAAAAAAATTGAAGTAAAGAAACAGTCCGACCAAGAAGGGGAAACAAAATAATGAAGAAACAAAAATAATAATAAAACAAATGCCGGGAATCGCCGTGCAATATTTGTATTATCCACAACCGACGATGAAGCGGAAAAATCCCAAAACAAAATCCGTAAAAAAAATTTAAAAATAAAAATCACCGCCTACAACAATTTTGAGGACGAGTCGCGTGCATGAACACCGTATGATGGTGCTTGATTACAATAGAAACCTTAATAATTTCAAGAAAAAAAATTTGGGGAAAATATGAATTTAAGAAAAGTTTAATCATAAAAGAAATTAAATTAAAACTAAAAACAATCGTACTTTAATACTATAAAAATTACCGTTGCGGCCATGTGTGGCCGTCATGTTACAGGTGTACAACGCACCCGTACCGTTGGGCGTTTTCCCGCCTTAACCGTAAAATGTTACCCAGTTTGGCATCAAAATGTTGATCGTCCTTTCGCCTTAACCGGAAAACGTTGCGGCCCACCCGCCGATAAATGTATTGGCCTCGACTGGCCGCCAAAATAGGTTGGTCGTTGTCTCGCCAACCATAAATATATTTTTTTGTTGTTGGGTTTCTGCCGTTAATCAAAAAATGTCGGCCGTTGTCCCGCCGAGAAACCGTAAAATTTGAATGGCGTCACTTGAGCAACGCGTATGTTGTGACACACCAGCGTGTCGTTTCGCTATTCAGTGCCACAAGAACACGGCTTGGGTATGTTAATTAAATGTTGAATTGGTAAGCTTTCACTTTTCAACTTATTTATCCAATCAATAAATAACCGAAATTTATTTTGATTATGAAAAATCTCTTCTTATCAAAAAAATCCCTTCGTCTTCGTATTTTTTTTTTTTTTTTTATTTATGTTTTGTTTTGGCTTTTGTACACATCGGAATTATTCATTAAAATTCCACAAAACTCAGCTTTCATTGGGAGAGTAAAAAAATGTAAAATGGATTTACTATGCTTTACAAAATAACGATAATTTATAGTTTAATCATTCCCAATGAAATTTCAACAACAAATTCTTAATCACAAAAAATATGACTCGAATATCCAATACAATATTCCACAAAACCAATTCGTCTCTTTTTACATTCAAAAAACTTAATTTTAATATTTTTCAAAATTCCAATCAAGACTAAAAAACTAACCAAAATTCTTGCACCAAAAAAACCAAAAATGCAAAAAAATTCTTTCCTTTTTATAGATTTCTCGTTCTTGCCCATGCAATTCATGAGCGGCGATATTAATTCCTCTTGGGCGCTCTAAAACAAACATTAGTTCAACTGCAACTGTTTAGCGGATAACATACTTGAAAGAAATGAGCGCGGTTTACAAATAACGATTTGAAGCGGTGTTTTTAAGCGCACATCCGAAAGGACCAAAAATATCGGTGCCAAGTGCAGCAAAATATAAGAAAAAGTCGAAAACATTTGTGTAGAAGTGGATTACACATTATTCAATGTTTAAAAATGTTGACGATTTGCCAGATAGAGGCAAAATCTGGACCACTACAAAAAAGGAGGATGACGCCATCATACAGTTATTTGATGAATATTCTTCGCTTACGCAGGATGCAGCTGTAGCAAAATTCGCGAAAAAGAATAGTATTTTACGAAAAACTACCATATGAAAGAACATTTCTACGCATATGGAAATACTTTGGTCAAACCACTGATAACCCCAAAAAAATAATAGAAAAGCGACTACAGTGGGCGAATGAACATAGAAACAAAGATTTTACTAATATTGTGTTTACCGATGAATCATCCTTTTGTGGTTATAATGTTAAAAGGCGTGTTTGGCCAACTAAGCAAAAAAAAAAGATTGTCCGAACTGTGCAGCACCCGCCATACCTCCATATATGGGGAGGGGATGCTTCATCAAGCAAGGTTTTGGTAAATTAATCGTTTCCACACGGAACCTAAACGCACTTTTCATGAATAAAAATTATTTACGAGGTTTGTTACCATCTATCCTGAAATGGTTTGGAGTGGGGAGCTTTAATTTGATCTTGCAAGAAGACAACGATGCAAAACTGAATAGCCTACTCTGTTCGAAATTTAAACTCTAAAAGGGCATCACAACATTGAATTCGCAATCTCAGTCACATGATTTCAATCCGATCAAAATTTATGGGCACGCATGAAGATTAAGCTGAAAATGTACCACATATAAAATTTGGGCGCTCTAGCGCGAGTGGTCCGAAAGATATGGAAAAATTTAACACCACATTATGCAGAAAAATTGGTTCATAGTATGGACAAAAGGAGCCAGGCAATTATTAACAGTAATGGTGACTTTACTATGTTTAAGTTGATAGCGCCCTAGAAAATACAACAAACTTTCATAATAAAAACAAAAAAAAATCATAGTTTTATTTTTACTTAGGGTTTTGCCGTACACGCTCTTGTTGCACATACTGTATTTTTTTTTACTTATAGAATTTTCACTTTTTCTCTTTATATGTCTATAAATAAATGCACTCAACTCTTTTAATGAAATTCTTATAACTTAAAACTTTTATTTTACAAGTAATTTTTTTATCAATTTTATCTTGTTAAACATATGTAAATTAAACCAAAAAAAATAATAAATTCTACCCAACTTAACGAATTTTATTTTCAACACGTACTAATTAAAAAATTAAACTAAACCGTCGAATGCCCCGGCACTACTTCACACCGCAAAATAACTAATCAGAAAAAAAAACTTTTCCAATTTTCACGGTATTTATACTCATCTTTGCTGATGACGATTGTAGGAAAGTGAAGAAAAACTGAGATCGAACAACAAGAAAATTCCCACAATCAAACATCGCGTCTATGCTGAACAAGCATAAATATCGTTCACCTAAAATTAGCTTCTACGAATTTACTTGACGATCAATTTGTAATAAAATTATTCATAATATTACATCAAACATTAGAAGTTAAATTAACGGAGAAGATATAGGAGAACATTTGTAAACCGGTCATTTTGACCGGTTGGTATAACTAGTGTTAATTAATTAAACCGCTTTGTTTTATAAATATATTTTAGGCCAAAAAAATACAATTAAAACAAAAACGCTATCAAAATATTTTTACCAACTCCGTTCGTATCCGCAGGGAATGCCAGAAACCCACAGACCACCAATTTTATTGCAAGTTTTTTGTAACATTTACTTTCAATAAAATCTTGTCAACTAACATTTAAATGATCCTGTGGTTTCTCAATACAGATTGTATGTAAATGCTATACGCTAAAATGATAAATCCGTATCTTCAATCATCTCCGACTGCACCTTGTAGTGGTTCGTTAAATAACGTATGAACTAAAGGAAAATATACGGTTAATTTTTTTTTTATTATTTCCAATAATTTTATTTATTTTATCCAACAAGGTAAACGTCCTAATTTCTTTCGAAGTTATTTCTAAATCAATTAAATAAATATGTAACTTAGAAGATTCAAATGAAGTATCATAAAAATTCTATAACTGTTCTATCTTCCTCCATATTCCTAACAAATCTTTTTAGAAGCGTGAAAGCTGAGGGACTTGGAATTTGGGCAATACGTTTTGTACAAAATTATAGAAATGGTACATGATAAAGTCAAAAAATGATTATAAAAGGAAGGCGAAAGTGTGCCTTTAAATACTAATGGTCCAGAATTAGTAAAACAAATGACTCAGTTTCGTTGAAGGATCCCGGAAATTTCAGTCTGATTTTTTTTTTTTTTTTTTGAGATTTTACAAAAAAAAGCAGTGGAGGAGGAAGCAGTGCATGTAGTCTATGAGTAGTTGACTGACACGGCCAAAATTAAGATTTTCTAGTGGAATGGCCTCTACTCTGTTTTGAAAACTAACCCCCGTTCTACTAGTGGCTTCACAAATTCAACTTGAATTTCCGAAATAAAATTCCAGTTAGCTCGCTTCCGTTTTATATTCCGGAAGCTTCTGCTCGAGTTTTAATTTCGTCCTTATTTGTCTGCTCCTTTGTGCCAATTCGTTAATTCTGTGTTAAGTTTTAAAATAATATTGTATTGTTAATTCGATTAAAATTAAATTACTGGCAAAATTGCAATCTGCGAATTAAAGCAGAGACAAAACAGCCGCTCTTTTAAACAGTCAACCGCGGTTGTTATTTAATACGAATTTCGAGTCTCGTATTTTTAGTGAGGCGAAATTCGTCATTTTTCTATATACAGTCATTGGCCAAAAAACTTGTACATCCATCGAAATCACAAGCGGAGGATTGAAATGAAGGTTTTTTGGTATGGGCGTCTTCATATAAGTTGATTTCCTTTAAATCAACGTCGTACTGTTCTTTCCGATATTTTCACTCCAGGCTCGAATATCGCATGGTGATTTTTGAATTGGTGCATCCAATGCAACATGAACTATTTTCCTATCCACTCGATTGGATGTTTCCGTATTGTACTCACGAAAATATCATTTTTGCTCTCTATTTGTACCAGCTTTCTGTGGTTAGTTTCAATAAGAGCGGCTGCAGCAGATTTTCGCTTGTCCCTGATGTCCTATCCACCCATCTTGTTCAGAAATGTAGAATTTGATAATTGGATATGAAACGAATGATATTTACCTCAAAAATATGACGTCACGTACACAAAACACAAAAGTAAAAAAAATATTTGTCTATGATAAAGACTTTCCTTTATAGGAATCGATATACGATTTGTTGTAATAAATTGTAGCCGGTCTAATTTGGTCGGTGCCGGCTTAGAGCACTCTTTTCCACTATGTGATACGTAAAGAACCAATTTAACTATACAAAACATCTATATTAGGCCAAAAGTTTTGGTAAAAGCACTTGCGGGAATTAACAAATATGTACGAAGAATTATTCCAATGAAATTGCCAATGACAAAACCATTAGTGGAGAGTTTGTACCCGGTTGAAATGTTTGGTATAATAATAATAGGATTTTTTTATTTATACAAATTCATAAAAAATCGTACAAATTTTATATAATCGGTACTTGTAAAACCAATAAGTAAAAAGTATTAAATTGAGATGTTATTCTTATAAAATTGAAGAGTATATGACGTCATTAAAATAAATTTTGAAGTATTTCATAATCGTTCCCGATTTTTTTTGTATTTAATATTTTTCTTTAGGCTTTATCGGCCAAAATATTATTTTTAATGGTACCCGCAAATTTTTTTACGACATTTTTAGTCGCACAAAAACAAAGAGGCCCATTTACTCACAATATTTCTACCACAAAAGTAGAAAAAATGCACTCCTCTATCCCTAGGGCACTTGTGAGCACAAAGATACACAAACCCTTACAAAAATGAGAATTCATTTAGGTAGCTCACTTGGCAGCTTGGTTTCGTACTGATAAAAAGTTGGTCTACTCATCAGGTTGCAACGACCAGTATGATCGGAAACTGGGTCCGAGAGAATGAAATTGGAATCGCTGTGTCTAACGAGCAAAGCTTGATTTTCGGGAGTAACTTGCTCGCTAGTTGATGCTCCAGTAAGTATTGTGCACTCCAACAAATGCTCGTACATGTTCTCGATTTTCATTCGAGTGCCGTTGATGAGACATTTTCCAGCATTCAGATTTCGAATTAGGATGACGAGTGCACCTTTCTTCAACTCTAACTAATTGTCTTGGCAATCCAATATTGAACATTTTGCCACAGTGAACTTGACTTAATGCACATGTCTACTGTCTCAGCTCTTCCTCCGTGCGGTACTACGTACAGGCAGTGTTTGATGAAAATCTCTAAACATGACCGTCTTACCGACAAATTTAGACGTAAAAGTAGTGTCTAAATCGTGTATTCGACGAATCGTGTGTAGTAGTCGGTTATTTACTGTGACTGATGGACGGGGAATAGTAGAACACTCGTCGAAAATCAAAAATCGAGCAGATTGTAGTTTTGGTGCTTGAGCAGTGCCAGCTGAAATGTCTAAACGAGAAGTTTCCGTTAACTGAAGCGGCAGTTTGTACTGGTTGTGAATAGTTCTTCCACCAGGCAGAGGACTGGCCGCTATTCCAGAGTGAGCAGTTGGAAGAAAATTTATACGTTGTTTTTTACACCATTAGATAAGTGCAAGCTCTATAAATGTTTTACCACATCCACCTGGAGAATCTACCATGATGACTTTTGGAATTTTTTTTTCCAAGCTGTTGCAAACTTCATCAATAATTTCCTTTTGTTGAGGATTCGCTTGCTCGTATAATTCATGAAACCCATTGACGTTGTTTAAAAGAGAGTCGTTGCTTAAATCCATTAAAGTGTCATAATCGGGGTCAGGCAAATTAAGGGATTTGCAATCGGTGCCATGAGTCTTTAGAACCTCCTCTATTCCAATGAGAGCACGATTGAGTGCATCTGACTTTGGCATGTTTTGTAAAAAGTCGTCAACCAAATCTTCTTTGAATCGCTCTCAAAATTCAGCTGCGGATCCTGGCACATTCAATGCTACTGAGGTAGTTGATGTTTTGACTTCGATGGCTTCAATCGTAATTGCTTCGAAATGCTCGGCGTTTTCAGCCAACCCACGTGCAACTGCGGCTTCTCTAAAACTTTTCTAAACCACACTATTATGACTTTTAAGGTCTTCAAACGATGTCGCACCTCGAACATGCAAAAGAAGAAGCCGAAGGTGGAAGAGTTAAACGTTTTTGGGAAAAACGATGTACATTCGTGTGACAACTTTGGCTCCGCCGCGTTTTCGTAGCTGCCCGTGTTTCTGATGAGTCCAAAGTATATTGTTGAGTGTAAAGAATTGAACGTGATGAAGAATTCGGATCAATATTTGTTTTAAACCATTCAGTAAGTGTGGTCCTGTTTTCGCTTTGAGCTGCTTGTTCTTATCCACCTGCGCGAAAGTAAATTGGTTGCTTGTTAGATGTACTTGTACATGTATTTGACGCCTTTGACCGATGCACATACCTCTACGTTGATGTGAGGTTTGTAACGCAAAGTCAGATAACGATTGTAGGTTACCACCCAGCAATTTTCAATAGGAACAGTTGTGTTACTTGTCACAGATAAGTTGTTACGGCGTCTGTATTTGGGAAAGCCATTGTGACAATCATGTGTTATTTCACTAAATACTTTTGCTCCTTTGCACACTTGTTGTTATCGAGTTGGCAAGTAGATTGGTGTTTTCCAGCACATGGTCCATGAATATTATGATTTTTTATAAGCTCGAATTGAACAGACTCTTGTCTGATTTGGAAGTTCAGCACACACTACAGAATCCACATGAGCATAGTCCGTCAACTTATCGGCTCCTTCAAGACTAACCAAAATGTGGATTGTTGCTGCTGTGTGACCAAAGGTGCCGTCTTTTTGGTTTTCGTCTATAAGAGCTGCAATCTTCTCTCTGAAAACTCTGTCAACCAAGTCAGATCGTGAATTCCGTTTTTGTCCTGGTTTAATATTTTCAGTGATCCTACGTGTGGGTTGCAAGTCATTGTGATAAACAAATCTGGCTTGCCAACATTTCGGACGATTGCCATTGCATCATTGTAGTTTTCCAGCATGTTTCTTGGGCTGTCTTTGAACGTTGACGACAACAGAACAGGTTTGCCGACTCGCATGTTGCTCTCCTGAGCTTGTACATCCAATGATCCGTCAGATTCTGGTTAAGTTTCAATCGAAGCTTTTCTTGGTTATCTCGTTGAAACTTCAAATTTTTCTCTTCCATGCGTGAATATAAATCCGGCCAATACTGAAAAGACAATGACTCGGTCTGGTGAAGAAGCCCTCGCGTATTCCTAAATGATACGTTGCGTATTCCACTATGCTTACTCGCAGGTCAATGTGCCACCCTTGTTTTCCGTAAGGAAAAAGAAGTTGATATGCTAACGGGTCAAGAAGCGGATATTTATTGTCCTAAGTTGACAATATTTAGACTGGATGACTAAATTATGTTCTTCGAGTGGCTGTCCTTCTTCTGCTCGAAAGATGCACGCAATGCCATTGGCTGTCGGAACGTTATATTGACTCTGATCATTTTCCTTTATAGTGAACCATGCGAACATGTTCAGCTGATTGAGATTCTGCTTCGCTAGCTTCATGCATGAACTTAAACGATGAATTATTATTGGGTCACACTTTTGGTTAGCTGTGTTGCTCATGCGCTCTTCAGTAGCAGTGTTGAAATAGGTGTAAAAGTGAAGATATGATGGTCGCTAACCTTCTTCTGGGTAAAGTGCTCCGACTCCGTGATATACCTGATCATGAATCTTGTAATACTTAGGTCCATGTGGGCGAGGTTGTTCGATTTTTGCCACAGTGCTTGCCATTTCCAAGCAGAATTGTGGATATTAGATTTTTAAAGAGCTTTGACGATTGTACGTCCGATAGTTTAACTTTGGCATGCAAACAACATAGACCAAATCCAACCGCGTTTCCTCTGCTGCAAATTGAGCACTCGAATTCTGAGCACTGGACGTTCTTAGATCACAGGTAATGTTCTTCCACTGGCCCGTGTGAGTTGAGTGCTCTGCTATATCCTGTAGGATTATTAGTAGCAGCTGCAGCTCGTGGTTCTTGGTGGGCTTGTATGTTGCGCTGTTGTTCTATTTTTCTGTGTTCAGGATTTTATCTTAAGTTTCTTTGACGTTGCGCATCTTGTTCCCTCTTTCGCCTTTCAGCTTCATCTCTTTTAAATAAAGTCAATCGTTTTCGTGGCAAAAAAAAATCAAAAAAAAAATCGCGGTCTACGGCGAATTATCAATTTTTGAATCCCATGTTTTCAATGGCAAGCTTCTGAAACTTTGGTCAGCCACAGCTCAGCCCAGGAAGAACATATCGGTGTAATTCCAGCGGCTATGAACTTTTCTCACTGAACCCTAAAAGCATGTCAAATATCAACTTTCTATACCTATTACCCTTCTCGAGTTGAAAAAAGCTACGGACATTTATTAATAAGACACGAATATTGTATAACCTAAATTTTTAAAGTATTTCTTATTTGATTTTGTTATAAATTTCATTGATAAATTCAATGGCATGAAAATTTAGACCAAAATTCGTATAAATAAGTTTTATAAGAAACATTTATTAGTATTTTTGGATAATTTTCAACCGTATGTATCGTGTGTAGTGTCAAATCCATCGGTCAACGTTTTGGGGCAACAAAACAAGAAATTACGTAATAGAAAGTCTCTTTAGGTTAAGTATTTTGTTCAGCTCTAAGAACTATCTGCATCAGCCCGTACAGTACTAATTTAGCGCCGAGTTCCATTCATTCGTTTTTCGAGTTTATGTAAACCCTGTAAAGTTGATTGCTGTTCATATTACTGATTGGGCTAGTAACTTCAAATTTTTTGCCCTTAAACTTATAACGGAATGCGGGAATTTCCATTATATGGAGCTCCGGCTTAGGCTCTGGATCTTAGACTTGGGGTGTGTAGACATTATACTGTGCTTGAATAAACAGCAGAAAATAGAAAAAAAATTAAAATTGGACCGAGATGACCGAAACTTGAAAGTTAAAGTTTTAAATATACCCTAACACCACCCCCCCCCCCCCCCCCGCCTCCAATGACCCGTCGGCCGCTGACGTCATCGCCAGAGGCCGATGCCCCGCCAAAATATAGTGTGATCCGATTGTAGGTTGTCTCAAAGCCTATCCTTACCCGAAAAGACCTCTTGAAAATCTCCCCCCCCCCTGCCGGAGTGCCATGGGGAGATCCTGTAGATTTTACTGTCCTTTCCGAAAGGACCTTGAGGCGACTACACAAGGGGTGGATGGGAGTGTTGAACCCAGCCTAACACGGACACGAAGCGAAATTCAACGGAGTACATACCAAACTGAAAAAATTTTAACACTGGAATCGAAAAGGGTCTGGTTACACGCACAGGAAAAAAAATCCAAATACTAAAGAGAAAATTGCTGTTCTGTTTATATTTTGCAGACACCTCTCTCCCTCTAAGTGAAGCACAATATGTTACACAACCCGTCTTTAAGAATGTGTGTGTCGCAAATAAAAAGGTGAAAAATAAAAAATAAAATCGAATCAAAAATGAAAATAATGAACAGCGAGTATAATTTTCCTTATAAATTTTGTAAATATAAAGGTTTCAATTTACTTACATAACCATCCCCAATAATATAAAACCCACCTCAAATTAAAACAACTTACCCTATAACGCAAAAGCTTTATGTAATAGCTCTAATGAATCAAAGCGTTTCCCCCTCTCCAAATAATAAAATTATTTTAGATTAACATAGCCTTGAGCGCACCAAAAATAAAAAAATTGATTTTCCGAACCAAAAAAAGATTTCCGGGGTTTAGTATAGTATATTGTTGTTGCTGCTGACGACAAACAATAATAATACATCATCAAAGTAGTAAAAATAATTTAGATTTAAATCGAGCTTAAAAATCCATTATACACTTTAATTATCTAAAACGAAAAATATTTAATTTAAAAATTAAATTAGAGAAATGTTCCATTTCCACTAAATTCATCTATTTAATTAAATGTAATAAATTTAAATCAAATGAAATTTCTATTTCTAAATTCTGAACCAAAGAAAAAAAAATAATTTCCAGTTCCATACTCTCAAGAAAAATTGTGGGTGGGTGTGTGCGTCGCGCGGAAGATTACACACTTTATAATTTTTTTTTTTTAGTGTACGAAGGCAGCACAGCAGCTCGCGCGTTAATTTCATTTTTCGAACGGATTAATTTAATTTAATTGATCAAAATGAATATGAATTACTTTTAATTGAAATTTATATCTCTCCGGATTTTGTGTTTTCTGAAATGTTGTGTTGTGTCGTTCGTTTCTCTAATTTTTTATGGTTTTATGTTCATTTATGTTGGTTCTGATCGAAATTGATGTGTGAATGATTCATTATGCATGTCTAGTGTTGAGTGGTTAGATTTTCTTATGTTTTTTTTTGTTGTTGTAGATGTTTGCTAGAAAAAAATTAATAGGTTTACAATTGAAATGATTGTGCCATTGACCTTTCGTTGGACGTTATGTCAATGCCTATCTATCTATGTCCATATGTGTAATGCGTACATATGTAAATACATATTATTAAGTGTTATTGATGTTGCTTTATTTTGCGAAAGATTTATGTGATTTTGTATGATCGAAGAATTTTATGTTTGATTTGGATTTTTGGAAGCAATGTGGTCAGCATTATTTTATGAATATGTCATTGAATTTTAAATAATTCAAATAGAAAATAATCCGAAAACGTAACAACGAAGTTTATAAATCACAAGCAATTAGGAGGGTGTACTACGAAATCCCGGTTTTCGTTTCTTCTAGTTCTAAAGTCTTGAAAAAAATATTTTTTATTAATTCGGGCCGGCCATGCAATAATTGTATAGGCTAACGGCTTCGATAAGTCTCACGGGCACACAAGAGGTCGCTGTGCTACGAAACATGATGACTACCGAGCCAACCTTCAGTTGTAAATTGTGCGGAGGCAGATGCAATGAAGTTTAAGTGATCCACAAATTTGTTCTTTGCCGCAAGAATTACTCGTTTACTCACCCAATTGTGTTTTTTGAATTACTGATTTATAATCACCAAAAGAAAATAAAATGAACGGTTACTCTCTCGAGCATAGCCTTGAATGTTGGATTGAATTCGCATTCTTCGATAATGTCTGCTCCAAATGAAGTCATTTGAGGCCAGAAGGATGCAATAATGGCAATTTCACCTTGCTACTGAAACATCACAATCCAGGCATTTCCCAAGCGAACTTCAATGCACCGCAATGGTCGCACATAACCCCCATTGGGCGAATTCGAACAAAATGATGCTAGTTGTAGTACTAATTGTTCAATCGTATTGAAATGATACTCGATTGAAATCAACACTTGAAGCATTTTTTCTTCCGCGTCGAAGATTATCACTTTGTTGTTTGCCAACTGAGCCGTTTGACGTACTGCCTCTCTTTGTTTTGCCTTCTAAATTGTCATATTGGTTAACCTACGAAGTTAAGAAACTCGGTATAGGATATTATGGAAACTAAATATGAATGAAATAGGGAACTCAATTTTTTGGTCAATTATGGTGTAACATGCGGATTCATGGTCCAGCTCTCGCTTCCGAAAGCCTGCGCAGGTCTTATTAGTGCTTTATAAAGTGCGAGCTTGCACGACTGCGATAGGTGTTTAGATCCCAATAATTTTTATTAACAGTAGACAACTCGTTGTCGGGTCGCGATTCGGGATTTTATTTGTGCCTGCTACCCTAGGAGGTATTTAAAATTTTTGATGCTATCAAAACTATGGTCGCCAATTCTGAGATTGGTCATAGAGATTATACACTTGTGTTGGGCAAACGGTCAGGATTTTTGAGTATGCAATCAAAACTGATCCAAGAATATAACGATGACTGTGTTCCCATTTTTGGATCTCGGATACGGACTTAAAAAATCTACATATTCTTTTTGAAATGAGCGAGTGGAAATGCCGGAGCTCCCATGACTGGTTGAGTTGTATTTATATTTATTTTACATTTAGGACAGCTCGCAACATACGTTTTTACTTGTTTCGCCATATGCGACCAATAAAATTGATACTGATAGCGTTCTAGGGTTTTGTAACCGCCTAAATGTGCTGAAAATCGGTCATTGACAGTGGAATAACTAGTTTCCAATCTGAAGTATCAGTATCTGAATATTTGAAACCTTATACGACGGGGAAAATAAAATTTTACCATTCTGGGAGATGATGAAAGTGCATCCACGGAGTTATCCCTACTTTCATTTAGCAACTTCGAGCTTTGAAATTGTATTCCAGGGTGCAACGTGCTCTTGCTTTTAGAATCGCCCTCACAAGGCGAGGATTCAACCTGAAAAGCCAGAAACAAAGCATCTTCGATAGCCAATCTGAAAATCCAACGCCTGCAATTTTAAACTCCATCTTGCCAACTGTCCAGGGAGATCCTTTTGACTCATTAACCAATTAACTCATTAACCTCATGAATCAATGGGCCGCTCCACCCTCTCTGCATCCTCCTGAATTAGGACACTACCGACCCAACGACACCAGCATCATACTGAATGTAAAAAGGTTTCGTATAGTCTGGATGAATCAAAACTCGGGCGGTGGACAAGGCAGTTTTCAACGCATTGAAAGATAAATTAGCATCGGAAGACCAACGTAACTTAGAATTCTTCTCAGTAAGGTCGGTGAGAGCAGACGCTAACGAGGCGAAATTTGGTTCAAATCGACGATACCATCCGCACATCCCCAGAAAACAACCAAACTGTTTCGTCGTTTGTTACAGGCTGGCTACTGCCAACCTGCAGTTATCACTAAGCGCATGCAGAGGCCTCCACGGTGATTTTTGCCGGCTACGTTCTCAGCGAGAAGTGCGAAGGGTCGTGAGGTTTGAGGCTTGCATGGCTCCTGGCCTACACCGTGATTACTACAGATATTTGAATAAAATAAAAATAATCCGCAAATAATAATAAACAAAAAAAAAAAACCCCGGATGTTCCGCCGAAATTCGTCGGCCGGAACTTGAGGAACGAACGCAACAAAATTATAAACCGAGAGCGGTGCCTTGGTGCGCGCATCCATTCGAATTCAAACGAAGCATAACCCTGGTTACGAAATTGGATGCGGGCACCAAGGGACCGCAAACACTATGCCGACACAGAGGGAGCCTCTCGATAACGCGGTACCCGTTACGAATACGGTACCCATAGAAAATTTCTTAAGTTGAGGGTTGTGCACTTTTAATTAAAACCAACACACGAAAATATTATTTGTAATCACGTTTTGGCTCTAGTTACATCCAGCAGCGCAAAAAAAATCAAAAAAAATGTTGTAATTTATCGAAAATTCAATCTGGCAAAATAATTTTTCCAACTCTCCTTTTATATCGAACTTCGAAATGCACCAGAACAAAATATGGCGTATCAAACGTTATTTTCAGATTAGGTATCTTTGCTCATTTTAAAATCAAATAAAAATAAAAGCATTAGCTCTAAATTTTTAAACACCACATTTAATATAAAAATTTTAATTTTTTTTTTAATTATGTTAAATTTTGTTTGGTATCAAAACACATTTTAAATTATACCAACCAGAAAAAAAAGTCTTAACTAAAATTTGTTTTTACATTTTTACAAAATTCTAAACTGTTTTTATCACTACTGAACCCATATCGTTGTCAAAATAAAACACCTCAACACCAAACACTTTGTATGTTGAAAAAACTCGATTCTTTGAAAATTTTTAAAATTTAATTTTATCCAATAAAAAAATTTGCGAAAACTAATCACGACTCTACCTTATCAAAAAACCAAACTCTAATGAAAAAATTGAAAAAACTCTTACGCCGCACAAACGACGCGCATAACATTCCAGAAGAATGTCTTTCTTCTCTGTCTCTCGTTTACATCAATTCGCATTGATGTAAACGAGAGGCATATAAGAAAAACATTCTTATGGAATGTTTTGCTTTAAACACACACTCGATGCGCATTGTTCTCGCTTTCTCGTCATTCCTCTCACCATTGCGCCACCACACGATGAGGTACAAAACAAAACGTCGCGAGTGCGTTCAGCGCACAATCAACAAACAACTACGAAAGCGAAGACAACAACCGAGGTGAATATAAAATACCAATATTGAGCAATCATGGAAAGTAGAGACACTACCCAGAGGGAAATACAAAACATAAAATCGTGGTTGCGACCACACAGTCGTAGCACGTTTTAGGAATAGGTTTAAGCTTACCAGAAGTTTTACATTTATCTGGGTTTGTACGGAGGCAACCATCACCCACTACATAACCCAAGTAGTCTACTTCTCTCATTACGAGCTTACTTTTTGCAACATTGATGGTAAATCCTCCGACAGATATCCCGCAACTCTCTTTAATATTCCAAAATGTTCGTTTTTAGTGGAGGATCTAACCAGAATATCATCGAGGTACACAAAGACGTTATCCTTGTAGTTGATATGAGATCAACACGATGCATCAGGCGACAAAGTGTCTGTGGCGCGTTGCATAACCCAAAACGCATTACTTTGAACTGCACTGATAAATGCTCCATGGTGGTTTATAACTAACACTAGTCGGTTGCTATGACCCAGCATCACAGCAGCCTTTCCCGCACAGGCCTGCTTCAATTTTCAACCAATTTCTTTATTGGGTCAAAGTCCTTACTATGAACGCCAGTTAAAAACAAATCCCTAAATGCCGGCCAGACGAGTTTCCATTAAACTTCCCAAGTTGTGGGGGCCTGCTAGTTTCTACCTTGATCACTGTTAGCAATCGGCCTTCGGGGTCACACAAGACTGACTTACTACAACTCCGCTGATTACTACCAAGCGCATCTAATTTATTCTAAATCCTAAAACAGGCTGACATAAACCTATTTTAAATTTCCTCGTATATACCATTCGTGATCAAATGCTACATTGACGATACAGCATATCCATTTTCTCAAACAACTCGAAATGTCACTTTAATCTTTACAATCGTTCTTGAGCCTATATCTGCTGCAATCATTTCATAATCTTCCGATTGGAGGTTTGATTCATCCTCGAAGTTCATATTGTTCCTCTGAAAAATTACAACTCTGACAAAATATTAGTGCAATTAAACCCTTCACGTGACGACTGCAACTGTTGCTGTGACCCGTCTCAACTAAATTTTAACTCCATTCATCCTCTATCCATTATCTTATAGTTAAAGAAACGTAAATTCAATTTTTAAATGCAATTCTCAAATTTGTTTAGCACAAACAATTTTTTTTATTTCATACAAAATTCAACACATATTCCACTCATTCATCACCGTCAGAATCTTTCCGTCACCAATAAACGGCGTATAACTATTTGTACCCAACTCACAGTCCATTCACTTGGCATGTACTTTATCCACCATAAAATATCCACCTTTTATCTGTTCGCCTTTTGCCTCGTGCAACACGTGGTTCTGTACAACTTTTCTCAATTTCTCTTTATTCTGCTTGCTACGACACTCGCTCACACACTCCTTTTTACTAAATTTTCGTTAAAGGTTCCAATTCTCGTAGTTTTCTGACACCATGTTTACTCTACCGAAATGAGAGGTCATATTTTATATTTTTTCCTTCCGACTCACTCGGTGATTTTCAAATATTCTTAAAACAAAAAACTCCATTCGTCTTTTTTTCAATTATCACTCGCTTGCTTATTGTAAATTATTAACTAAATAGTTTACAACAAGTAATATAATATTAGGCGCGTTCCGTTGATATTCATTACGGTGGCCATAGCAGCATTTGTTATATCGGGTGTCTCGGAAAAATATACTAGCACTTCGAATGACGAAATTTTTTTTATTTATGAGCATAGAGAGAAGTTGAAAGCTTCAAGTACCGAAGACAAATGTAATTGAAGAATCATGTTCGCAAATATTCAAATTGATGACCATTATTTTTCTGACAACGCTGATAACGCGCACCAATTGGTTCCATAAACTCTGACCTTGAGGTATCCCTACAAAAAGAAGCCCGGGGGCGTGAGGTCTGGGGAAAGCGCAGAGAATTCAATGCTACCTTTTCGTCCAATCCATGTGTCTCGAAAAGCTGCATCGAGGTGAACTCGTCCATCGCGATGGTAGTGGGGAGGTGCTCCATTTTGCTGAAAGTAATTCTCGTTGTTATCATCAAACGTCTCTGTAATGTGTGGACCTACAAACTCCTGCAGCAAGGTAACCCTCACCAGTGACAGTTTCGTTAAAAAATCCTATGACACCCAATACGGAAATCCCACACCACACTGTTACTCCTGTAAAGTTTAAATGGTTTTCAACTGTTACATGAGGATTTACAGGACCCCAGTACGTGCAATTATGGCGATTAATGGAGCCATTCAATTTAAAAAAAAGCCTCATCGCTCCACATAATTTTGTATGGAAACCCTGCATCTTCCTGCATATTTTGCCAGGTACCATTCACAGAGTTGAACTCTCCGGTCATGATCGTCTTAATTGAGAGCATGGATTACTATAGGAATGTAGCATTTCCAGCATAGACGCCTCATTTGCGATGTGGGTCTTCCGAGCAGTTTGTCGAGGAGATTTTTGTGGGGATCGTGAGTATCCATGGTTGTCCAGAACGTTTCTTGTTGACGTTGTGAATGGTTCCATCTACTTCAAATTTATTTCTGATGCGAGCAATGGTCCGGTATGTTGGTGGCAGTTTTTCGAATTTGTTCTGAACCATCTTTAAACTTCCGTAGCGTTTTCGGCTTTCCAATAACATTTCTGGACAAACTTCCTCTCTACCAAGCTAAGTTTGTTTCTTGCCATGCTGTAACATTAAATACACCTGCAAAAACACAAAAGGTAGCATGTTACTATGTTGTTAAAATCCTATTCTTATTATGTGCAAGAAATGTTGCTTACCAAATAATTGAACTTGATCTTATATACGGAATATTGAAATATAACGTGAAATTTTTAGGTTGTGTATCAAAAATTTCGTAAAGCACTATTAACACATTGAAGACGGATGACGTGAATTCACGTCTTTTATTTTTTCAACCGTTGGAGACTGGAGACGTAGATTCACGTCACTTCGAATTTCAAGCAACAACGTATAAAATTTTACATATAAGTAAATAAAACATTACAACGAAAAATTGTTGTTATAAACAAACATGTGTTGAAGGTGTATGCATTATATAGTAGAATAATAAAGAACCGTTATATTCAATTCAGTGTTATCAAAAAATTATCACTTTTCATTTATATAATTTCAACAAAATATGCGGGAATTCAGGCTATATGCTGCATCATATACCGTCGTCAATGTGTTAATATAAAAAAAAAATACCATTCACGTGTTGATGAATTTTGCCCCCCTTCGTAAACCTTCGTACGGAATAATAAAATTTCTACGTAAACTTTTGTGAGTTAAATGTAAATTAAAATAAATGATTTGTGTTTTAAAATTGGCCAATAATTTGTTTGGCCAACTTCATAAAACTATGCACGGTTTATTGAAATGCCGTAAACCTTTGAGTTAAAAAAGAATGTTTGTTTACTGTCAATTTAATTGCCGATTAATTTTGTCCACCCCATAATTAGTTTTACCCACCTGGGTACGAACTATTAAAATTTTAACTCACTTCAAATCACTACAAAATGTCAATTAAAATAAATGATTTATGTTTTAGAATTGCCCACCTAATGATAAATTTTGCCCACCCAATAATTAATTTGGCCAACCACATAAAATGTCGGATTATTAAAATGTCTACGTAAACCTTTGAGGTAAATAAAGTATATTCGTTTAATGTATATTTAATTGTTGATTAATTTTGTCCACCCGATAATTAGTTTTGCCCACACTGAGTACGAAATATTAAAATTTTAACATACCTACTCTTTGAGTTAAATTATAAAAATGTTCGTAAATCACTATAAAATGTCAATTAAAATAAATGATTTGTGTTTTAAAGTTGGCCACTTATTAATAAATTTTGCTCACCCAATAATTAGATTGCCCAACTCCATAAAACTATGCACGGTTTGATAAAATGTCTACGTAAACCTTTGAGTTAATTAATGAAAGTTCGTTTACTGTCTATTTAATTGTTGATTAATTTTGTCCACCCCATAATTAGTTTTGTCCACCCTCAGTACGAAATATTATAATTTAGCTTATACGTTTGATTAAAAATTGTTTAAATAACTTCAAGATCCCTGTCTGGATTCCTTGACCACTTAAAGTACATCCGATTAAATAGCTTTTTTTGTTGGTAGTTTTTGTAAACTTTTTCTAAATATTACAACTGCTTTAACCAGCAACTATGTACTTATATTTGTAACAATCTTGACGCCTAAATGTCTCCATCAAATCTATAAAAATCCAACCCTGAAAATTCGTTATTCTTGAGGTACAAGTTGAACGAAGCACTACTATACGCAAACAGATGATTTATAAAATAGAATAACAAGCTTATGTATACATATTTTAAGAAAGGCCATAATCGATTTGTGTATTTAAGAAAAAAAAAATTCTTTGTACGTAAAATTTCCTCGATGGTTGTTGTTTTTCTGATTTTCTTCTGTTTTGTGTGTAACATGAATAAAAATAACATAAATATTTCAATTTTCTGTTTGTTTTTTGCTTTTCCTCGCCTTATTGTATATATAAGAAAATATATGTTTCGTGTGTGTGTGTGCGTATGTATTATGTTGTAAATAAAATATTTTCATTTTACTACAGAATTGGGAAAACAAAATTTTCAAATGAATTATTTTATTATAATTTTGGGTTTTAATATTAAAATTTACAAAAGATAAAATATTTTCCAGTTTGTAACACAAATCGAAAATGTTTATATTTTGGCCCCGATTTAAGAGATGCTGTATGCAGGGTGAGTTTTTTTAGAAATCCCAGGCTTTTTGCTTGGAGTGAATAATATTTTTGATGCTCATCCTTCTATAAAGTTATATTTAATTTCGTTTGTTATACCTCAAATACTGGAAAAATCATACAGATGCATTAAAAGAGGATGAGGAATAATGAAGTAAGACTAAACACATTGAAAGGGAGAGATCCTAGGCAAACCAAGTTAAATTGACTTATAGTAAAATTTATCCTGAACAAGTGTTTAGCGAAAGTCTCAATATTACTAACTAACTAAAAGTTTGACATTTTTAAAATACTCACCTTGTATACTTTAAAATATCTATATACCACATATAATGTAATTAAGTTGCCAGACAATTTAAATTTATGCCAATAATAATAATCAGCTTGATACATAACCAAAAAGATAAATAAAATCAAAAATTAACCGCGCCACACTGTCTAGTCTTAAATTTATACCCTGCGGAGAAAATTCAGCAAATTTTTCATTTTTGATTATTATAAAGAGAAAATGGAAATTCGATCATGTCGCACACAAAACAATTTGATAAATCAACCGAGACAGTGTTATTGTATTAATTTAAAAATCACAAACAGCGATAGTGTAGGTATAGAGAGAGAGAGAGAGAGAGAGAGAGAGAGAGAGACTGAGACACTCCAGGCGATTAAAAATTTTGGTTAGTACGAAAAAAATTCAATTACATTACAAAACCCTCTTTTCCTTCTACCCCCCAAAAACAAAAAAAAAACAACACACTATATAATAATTTTCATTTAATTTTATTTTATATGATACGCTGTACATCTTGTATTACATCGTTGACATTGTAATTAGTGAAAGAGAATCATGTTATCGTAACATTAAAAAAAAAGTCAAGTAAACGAATTCTAAATGACCAAAATATTAATTATGTGCTCCCACTATGTATATGCTGGGTAATTCTCATGTAATATTATGATTATGTGACAAGAATTTTATGAAAATTATCTCGTCTCTATGTGTGTCCTCTTTATGTACATAGCTAGTTAGTTATGTATATATACATATACGTAATAAAATTTGTTTTGTTGTTATTGTTACTGTTAAACATAAAATAAAATTTAATTCTTTCGAAAAAAAAAAAATGAAAATGGAAAACTTAAAATGATAACAACAATTTTCCATTTTTTTTTTAAATACACAAAATGTGATTTGAGGGTATTGCTACTGGGAATTTGACGGTAAATAAATTTGTTGACAGAATTTATTGTATATGTGCGTGTCATGTATGTATGACTTTATATTGAATGATTTCATTTTACGTTATGCCTCTAGAGATGGCACACTTCTGCTTGAACGTTGTCCACATAAAAGGATAATCCCTCGAAGGATTCAATATTATTAGTTTGGACATTTTTTTTAATGTCCCCTTTTTAAAGCTCAAATAACAATTCGAATTATAAAAAATCACGAGCTGAATTTTAATGAAATGAATTTGTTACTGAATGGGGACCGTTAATTTTTTATTTATTAAAATGTGCTAATAATAGATTTGGTCCACCGACTCATGAGGAAAGTGTTTTCTTTCGTTAGATATGGTATAAAGAGGTACGTTTGTAATAACCACCAAGAAATTATTTTATTATGTTATTAAAATGGTGTTTTATTTTAATTTCTTGTTTTGAGAAAAAAATTCTCAAAATGAGAAAATATTTTAAATACTTAGAAATTATTTCTCTTATCATCAGATATATTTTTCAATGAAATGGATTTGTTACTATACGTTGCTCTCTTTATTACAAATAAATACTACTAATTTTACTTGACTTACTAATTTAAAGCTCAAATAATAATCCGATTTATAAAAAATCACGAGCTGATTTTTTTGGGATGATTTTGTTACTATACGGGGACCATTGATTTTTTATTCCTTGAAATGTAGCACCAAACCGGTTCAATCGATAAGAAGAGTACCCGTAAAGAAGAGAAATAAGAAATAAAAAGGATTTTCTGTTAAATCCATAACGATATTTGCAAACGATTATTACCATTTCGTTTTTATTATTAAAACGATGTTTTCTCTTAATTTCTTGTTTTGAGAAAAAAATTCTCAAACTGAGAAAATATTTTAAATACATAGAAATTATTTCTCTTATCATCAGGTTCAATTTATTGCAACTTCTCATTAAGTTCGATCTCTGTAACTGGGTTGCTTTCTATATTGCTAATAAATATTACTAATTTTGCTTGAATTGCTAATTTTAAAACTCAAATAACAATTTGAGTTATAAAAAATCACAAGCTGAATTTTAATGAAATGGATTTGTTACTATGCGCGGACCTTTAATTTTTTATTCCTCGAAGTATGTCACCGAGTGAATTGGTTCAATCGATCGTTCAACCCGCTAAGAAGAGGAATAACAATTAGAAGGGCGTGTCTGTTAAATCCATAACGATATTTGATTATATTGCCATATAGGTTTCAGCCTCACGAGGAAAATGTCTTCTTGTGTTAATCGAAATTGAAATTGCTATGATATTAACAAGATATGCTATTAAAAAGGTACCTACGTTTATTAAGAAATAAATTTGTCAAACTATAATAATTGTAGTTACCACCAAGAAATTCCATATCTGTTATTAAAACGAATTTTTATTTTATTTTCTTGTTTTGAGAAAAAAATTCTCATACTGAGAAAATTATTTAAGTACTAAGAAATTATTTCTCTCATCATCAGGTAAATTTTTAATGGAATATCTGCAAGCAAACTTCTCATTTTCAAAATTAGAATTATAAATCGTGGTTCACTAAGAACTTTACTAACTATTGTATGTATGTTTCTATGAAATTTATTATGTGATCAATAACAATTATTATATCCACCAAGAAATTGCATTTATGTTATTAAAACGATATTTTAATTTCTTGTTTTGAGAAAAAAATTCTCAAAGTGAGAAAATATTTTAAATACTTAGAAATTATTTTTAATAATAAATCTTTGATGTACTATTGGATTAAAATTTGAAGAAGTGTGTTTGTTGAATACCGAAGGTAAATAAAACGTGGGTAGAAAATACAAAAATCACTTAATCATTTAATGACTCTTCTGTAAATCTGTAAATAATGTTACAATACCCATATGCATGAGTCTTATTATAAAACAGCTTTAAATAAACTAATGCACCGAAGAAAATTTACGTCTGACTATTAATTTTCTTTATTATACAACTCATGTGGAAAATGTTTCCTTTCGTTCATCGAAATTTGAACTTTCAGCGTTTTATCTAGATATGCTATAAATAGGTATGTTTATTAAGGAATTAATTTCTTAGCCTATAAGAATTTTAGTAACCACCAAGAAATTGTATTTCTGTTGTTAAAACGATTTCTCATTTTAATTTCTTGTTTGGAGAAAAAAATTCTCAAACTGAGAAATTCTTTTTATAATTAAATCTTTTATAATCTACTGACAATTTAAGAAAAATAATTAAAAAATAATAAGAAATTTAAGTGATAATAATAATATATCCCTCTTTCAACCAAAAAAAATGGCTAAATTTAAGTTCAAACCACACAAATGTGTGAATAAAAAATCATAGTATGAAATGGAAACTTTTCGGTACTCCAACAACATAGAAGCATTATAATACCTGAACCTATGTATGATTTCAGAGCCTTTGATGACTGCTACAAAATTTTTATTCTAATTAATATAAATTAATAAATATGTTAAGCCTCTGGGTCTAGGGACTCCGGTATAAATTTTTTCTAAAATTTCAATTTTTTTTTAATTTGTTCCACTTCATTTACACAATCAGATTCAGCCGATCAACTGTTTGATATGCACATCCCCATTTTTTTGCAGCGATTTTAATTTTTTGACGGAAATGAGTTTATAGGGTAGAGTTTAAATGAAAATAGTGACATGTTCGAATCAAGGCGGTTCGTGCCTAGATCAAGTGGACCCTCCTTGATATTTTTGAAGGGGTTGGCCTCCGGGTGTATTAATGTTCTTTACTATTCATCGAATCGCATTCAGTCTCTCAACCATTATGCATTTTTCACTATGTATAATTTGCGTGTCGAGAACCAATTTTTCGACATTTTTGAAGAGCTTGTACTCCGGAGTCTAGGATAGACTAGTCTAGTCCCCGGTAATTTTTTTCGAATATTTTTTGTTAAAGTTTCATGGGACTAAATTTAGAAAAGGGGTTATATGAAATTAGTGACATGTTCCAATCCAAGGGGTTCATCCCTGGATCGATGGGACCCTCCGTAAAGGATCGACACCATTCTTTCTGTTGGATTCAAATTTTACATATTGATTTTATACCAAAATGTGTAGGTTTTTGTAATATTTTTGAAAGGGTCTTGCCATTTAGCCCAAACCAGCTTTTTCAGCTAAATTGCTTTTGCCTGTCTCCATGTACTAGAATTTATGACGTAAGCATGAAGATGGTGCCTGACACAAAAATTACCTTGCCAATTAATCAGAGCTATTAAGAGATAGTATTTTTTGATTTGAATGTTCTTTACTCCACTTCTAGTTGAAATACATATATCGAGTTCTTATAAACGATAAAATATACATTAAAAAATATGCAAATGTTTATGCAAAAATGTGAATAAATAGATTAGTTCAAACGATTTATCGTAAAGCCGTGTTCCGATTTATCGTAAAGCCGGTTTTACTGAGGCTGAAAAAAGCCTCTTTGTGAATGATCAAAACCAGACTACACTAAAGTGCTGCAATTTATAACAAATTTTAACAGAAGAATTATTATGCTTGTGGATGCATCAACAAATTTTAACAGAAGAATTATTATGCTTGAGGAAGCACTGGAAAAATATTTCTTCAAATATTTGATACTCGTCGAAATTTGACAGCAGAACGGTATCGGACTCGATCTTCAATTACATCAAGTTTACTCACGGAGGATGCACAGCACAATTAACTCTCAAACTATCATTGAATTTGAATAAAGCAGATAATTTCTCTTATGCCATTTAGCTCGCGTTCAGGAATTGTCCCAGTACATAAAAACGCACTCCT
Organism: Nephrotoma flavescens; assembly: GCA_932526605.1. Taxonomy (NCBI): domain Eukaryota; kingdom Metazoa; phylum Arthropoda; class Insecta; order Diptera; family Tipulidae; genus Nephrotoma; species Nephrotoma flavescens. The sequence continues at coordinate 234,341,629 of OW052220.1, forward strand.
ATTCATCTCCCATTTTGATTGGATTACAGGGTTCGTGTCATTTTGTTCGTTTGGTAAGTGTGGACAGCGTTCCCTCAATTTGCCAGCAACAGTTTGGGATTTTGCCCAGGAGGAGGAAGATTAGAAAAATGGTTAGGTATAAGTGCCTCATCGTATTCGCTGTCCAAGGAAATGTATGTTAATGGTCGAGCATTTATAATGTTTTCTATCTCGGTTAGAATAGTACTTAAGAACTCATCTGGCGGCTTTCTGCATTCTAAATCATGGTATAAACAGTTTCTTACCAAACGGGTCATCCGCTCTCACCTTCCACTCATATACGGCGCAGTAGATATATAATCAATTTGATTGCAGACTCTTATCCAATTAACGCTGTCCGACCCCCTTTTATAACATAAATACACTCATCAGATACGTTCATATGATCTAAATAATATATCGGACCCAGGGATATAATTACTAATTTCTCTCGACCCAGGGATATAATTACTAAAATTTTGTCTCCTATTATATTTTTGTTGGATCCTGAATCTCTGCCAGCATCAATCGCTACTCCCTTAATTCGGCAGGAAATAGTATCGTTTGAGATTCATTTATCATTTCCGTCGTCAATCAATCGGATTTTCTCAGATTTAGTGTCATATCGTGTGCGCGTTTTTAGACTTAGTGTTATATCGGTTTTACGTTTGCGAGTGCGGCACTGTTTTTCTGAATGCCCGAAATATTCACACTTACGACATTTTTGTTGTCGAGCAGGGCAATTTTCATTACCACCATCAGCAGATCTCCGTCCACAACAAAAAGACTCAATAACTCGGTTCGTTCCCATTCCTACTACTCCCCGTGGTTCCCCGGAAATTCTGCAAGAAACAATTATGCCACAAACAATTCATCGAAAAACAAATATAAAAACTACAACTTTATAATAACCAAGTGTGCTTGAAAACAATTGTGCAAAAAACAATTCATCAACAGGCTCAACAGCCGACCCGCAGATTTCAGCTAAACCACGCAAATGTCTCACACGGTGATTTTGCCGGCTAAATCTCAGGGAGAAATGCTATGGGTCGTGGGGTTTGATATTTGCGTGGCTCCTGGCCTACATCGTGATTACAGAAATTTTAAAAATACAAAAACGCAAATTAAATAAAAATATAAAAACTTAACGGTTCCTTAATCCATCGCACGAAACTTGAGCAACAAATAATTCAATTACACCCACATGGGTGAACACCGGCACCGAATGGGACCCCACCGAATGAAATAAAAAAAAAACAGCAAAATCGTACCTTGGGCGTTCATCCAGGTCACCCTGTAGGACGGTTGCGACGGCGTCCTTACCTGTTGTGGGGCCTCTCCCCGACACCCAGAAAATGTACAGCTGACCAGTTGGCCACCTGCACGTTGCGGTGCCTTTCATCTATAACCAAAACAAACGAATAACCGGTTGGCTATCCGTTAGATGCGGGACCTCTCCCCGATACCAAAAAGAAACGAATAGCCAATTGGCTACCCGTTAGATGCAGGGCCCTCCCCGATGCAAAAAAAGAAACGAATAGCCGGCTGGAATTTGGATCGGCCGACAAAATAAGTTGGGCGTTTGCCTCGACCAAAATCCGTTAGATGACTGTGATAGGCCGCGTTGGGCGATACAATTTCTGTCAAAATAACTGAGCGTTCACCTGATAAAACTGCCGTTACGTCCGCCCGCCGAAATTATAACTTGCGAATCGCCACGTTGCTGGCCACCCCCCGTATGTCGCAGTGTATCTTTTGTTTTACCGACGCATCAAATAAACTCGCTAATGGCGGCCGATGATGTTGCGGCACTTGCGCCGTTTTCTGAATGTGATCGAACCTTTCAGCACAGCTCACCGTTTTCCACTTTATTATTATTTCAACAACAAAAAACTTTCGTATTTGTATCGCAAAGTGAATTTTTCCAATTTCTTTTTATTCATAAAACGACTGTGGTCACAAATCCAACAATTGTTTTTTTCTCTAAAATACCAAACATTTTAAAGATTATTTTAATATATTTAATATATGTATATATATTTTTTTTTATAATTATTAACCAATATGGTCTGAAGCCAAAAAACTTATTTTTTTACAAACTCGACACTCTTTGTTCACCTTCCAAAACGAGACTCTAACAAATGTCTCCTAAACTACAGGCCTCTTACTACTCTCACTTTTCGCACATGACGTCAATTTATGTCTAAACCGAGACTGCGCAATAATAATGTTAAAATATTTACACTAACAAAACAACTAGAGAAAGCAACAAAAACGTCGACATAGCGTGTCGTCATCATTTGGTGTACGCGGCCTGTAGTTTAGGAGGCATTGCTCTAACCAAGACTGAATTTACCCACCAAAAAAAAATTCTCGCACCAAATACCACGATGCAGAAAATATATTTTTTTTCTCTGTCCCTCTCGGTCTTGCATGTATAACCGATGAGCGAAGCAAAGCAAGGCACGAACGCGATGCGCCAACAACAGAAAACAAGAAACATCGTAAAAAATAATATTGATGTACACCGTACTCGTTCGTACACACGCACAAGGACACACGTACAAAGACACACATTGGTCTCGCTCCAAAACTCAATATTTGGTGATGCTATAGTAAAATTAAACAGACACACCACAAACCAAAAATAACCGCTTCCCATTGAGTTAATCATAGTATTGCTATCCATACACAGATGGCAATGCTTTAACGATCAACTACAAATTTAAAATTAATAAATGGAAAATGGGGAAGGAATTTAAATAATTTAAAGATAATGACCAACGAGTCGCAACTAATTTCATTTATTATGTTGTCTTTTAACTGTTGCAGTCCTTGCGGTTTATTTGCGTATATACACGATCTTTCAAATATCCCCACAAAAAGAAATCTGGTGGTGTTAAGTCGGGTGATCGTGATGACCAATTAACATCTCCAAATCGTGAAACGATACGGTTTCCAACCAGGTAACCACCGGTTACCAGCTCCGTCTTATTGTAACCACATTTCTTGGGAGAAGAAGTACGGGCTGTAGATCTTGTCTGCTGGTATTCCGTACCAAACCGTGACTCTAAGTAGATGCAATGGACGCTGTTGAATCACTCTTGGATTTCAGTGCTCCAGATTCTAAAATTTTGCTTATTAGCATAAGCACTTAAATGGAAATGCATTTCATCGGTCATTATAATTTTTTTCATAAAAGCATGATCATCCGTTAATAGTTCGGCCAATTTTGCACAAAATCGTACGGAAACAGCAATAATTTTTTTTTTCATTACCCTACGCAGTGAAATTCTGGACATTTGAAGTTGAGTGGCACGTTTACGAGTCGATGTTTCAGGGTTCTCATTTACGCTCTCTCGAACTCGTTCGATATTATCTTAGCTTCGTGCTTTGACTAGATTGCTTACTTGTTTTCGTGATGATGCATTTTAGGTGTTAAAAAAATTTCGAAATTTTCTTTAGGTTTGAATTATTGAATTTTGACTAGCAAAATAAAACTGAACAATTTTTGCTCGTTCCTCAATCATGGTTACTGAATCTCCCAAACGTTGTTTCTAATACTGAAAAAAAGAGAAAAAAATACAAAATAAAAAAATTATATCAAAAATACAATGATCAGTAAATTATGGCCCACCCTGTATTAAAAAAACAACATTCTGCCACATTTGTTATATACATATTTTGCATACAATGGCCGTGTCCGGATAGTGGAGTAAAAATCAATTTTACGTAAATTTTTCGAAAAACTCAATTTTTTTTCAAAAACTCGGCAAACTGTTCGAAAAATCTGTACTAAAATCGATTTTTACAGTAGTAAACGATTTACCCGACTATTGGTACGCAGCACATAAATATAATTCCAGTTATACATCGGAATTCTATAAATAGGAAGGTTAAAACGTAAAATTTTAAGACAATACAAAGATATGTAAGTATTCATATTCGGTTTTCCGCAGAGATCAAACATTTTTTCTGTTTCTTTGTCTGACTCAAAGATATTTGCTTTCCTCCGATTTCCAGGAAATTCATCATTTTAATGTACATAAACACAATATTTTCCGCACTCATAATGCTATTCCTATATTCGGCATTTATGTGAGATATTTCGTTTCACGCGAATTGAAATAATTTTACGTTGGTGTATCCCGTAGTACACTCGTACTACGCCAATAAAATGTTAAAACTTTTATCTACTTAGAAAATTACACCTTAGATTATAAACTTATATAACAAATGATTATGATGTCTAGTCCCCTTATTATATACTCGTTGTGTGTCTATATTGCTTTTAAAAGAATACGAAAATACTGTGTATTACCAATTTCCTTGCTAAATGATGATGGTACGACCGAGGAATAGCTAGCTATATACACAGCAAAACAAATGGCAGTTAATTTGATTTGACTTTTAACTTGTAATACATTTATACACGAGTTTACCACCGTCTTCTGTATATATACGCTCGGTATAGATAAGAAGGAATTTTACCGCACCGTACGTACGTCTACGTATATGTTCCACCATCATCATTAGTATATACTTTTCGATAACAAGAAAAAATAAAGACAAATCGCATCCAACTATATATACACGGTATATTGGATAAATCTTTTATCCATAACTTAAAGATATTTTATACATCTCTATATATGTTATGAACAAATTTTTAATCTATAAAATCTAACGTTTATTTTGTGAGACGATGCCAGCCAGGTAAAGTTTTATTATACATATTATGCTCTTTGATTGTTTAGCCTAGAGGTACAAAAATATTATGAAATTTAAGATCTATCCATCTCTATATACATACATAATATTTTTATAGGATGGTAGAACAATAAAAATATTTCGAGAGGCTGTGCATGTACGTACCGTACCGTGTTCGCCTTTGTTGTCAGTAGAGTCTCTGTATATATGTATTACAGAAAATATATACGAATAATGTCTGATAGACAAAATAAAAATTATTATTTTTATTGCCTTTTGATTATACCAAGTATAAATGATTTTGAGTTGATTGAAATTAGACAAATTTTGAGTAAAAAGGGTATGCGCTCATGTCTGATTAAATTAAACTTTGTCTGATAGCTTTTTATAAAGTTTTATCGTTTATGGTGAAAGAATGGTGAATACTACTCCTTAGAATGATCTAGAGTCTGGGAAGGCAACGTCAAAAAGTAATTTTCAATATTGATCATCCGTTCGGTAAGTTTTATGGTTCTGCCGTGCGCTGACTATAAATCCAACTCTAAAGGTTTTACGTTTTTCAACCTTCTTATTATTTCCAAACAGCTGGTTGGCTTAGGTATTTTGGGTGATTGTAGAGTCTCTCTTAATGCTTGCATGCTGCTCTGCTTAACTCGTTGGCGATCTCCGTGAAGTATTTCCTACCTTTGTCCTAAAACTACAATAAGTACACAATTTATTTTAATTTAATTTAGTACACAATTTAATTTATTCTATACAGGATGTCCTAAAATTGGCAGATCAAACACGGCAGGGTGATAGCGGAGCTCATTTCCAACAAAAACAGCCAAGTAAAGTTTTTTTGAATTGTTGATGGTGCAAAAGTTATTCCACTTTTAGTGTTTTTTAGTGAAATCGCATGCGCATCCACCACAAAAATTATTTCCCGTATTTCCACAAAATTTTCCGGATTTCCCGGTTTTCTTCTGGATTTCCCCAAGATTTTCCGGATTGTTCCGGATTTCTGCCAGATTTCCTCCGGGTTTTCCGATTTTTCCAGAATTTCCCCCCCCCCCCCCTTTCCCTTGCTTGGGTTTCTTCCGGATTTCCCACAGATTTCCAGGATTTCACTCGGATTATTCCGGATTTGTTCGGATTTCTCGGTTTTCTTCCGGGGGGAAGCCCGGTGAAAATCCAGTGGAAGTCCGGGGGAAATCCAAATTCGGGAGAATCAATTGAAAACCCGGGAATCCGAGAATTTCTAAGGAAATCCGTATATAATGTTTAAAATTAATAAAAAAAAAATATTTTATTCATTTTGTGTTATTTTTGACAAAGTATAATTTTAGAACTCGAAGTTTTGTCGTGTCTTTTCTAATAAACACGACTTATTTTGAGAAAAAAAATGATAAAAAAACATTCTATTGTGTATAGCCCGGTGTGTGATACCATTTTAAAATCTTCATTAGGGTCGCATATGTTTCTGATAGTGGGTAAACTTTTTTAGTACATTCTTCTTAAACATCAACAAACAATTTTGTGAAACAAAATTTTTTTTCAAAACCACAGCTTTCATTTGACAGAACACAATGAAGCTTATAAAATTGATTTTATTGGAAAGATTAATTTTATTCTAATACTAAAAAAGAAAGTTAAACAAAAGAAGTCTTGGTTTTTTCTATAATTAATTTTTGTGGTGGGTGGGCATGAGATTTCACTAAAAAAACACTAAAAGTGGAATAACCTTTGCACCATCAACAATTCGAAACAACTTTACTTAGTTGTTTTGGTTGGAAATGAGCTCCGCTATCACCATGCTTCGTTTGATCTGCCAATTTTGGGACACCCTTATTATATTTCTTCGATTTATACGGTTTTTACAAGAATTGCATTTTCGATTTACACGATTTTCTGGAACACCAATCTACTGTGTAAATCGAGGGATGAGTGTATTACCATTTGCAGACCAGTATGATAATTGTCAAATATATTTCCTAAAAATGCTTCAAATTGGAACAACAAAGATATTCCGCAAACAAATTGACCTTTGAAAAAATGATACATTGTGTCTTGCAACGACGAGGTTCCCGAATCCCACTATGTAAAATTGGGAAAAACAATCAGTGCAGAATTCAGAGCTGTTTATGAGCTCTCGAAATTCACAAACCAAAAGTTTTCAGCCCTAACAGTTGGGCAGTAATTTAAATGAATGTAGTTGGGACAGGAAGGAGGTGGAGTCAAAGTTCAAAGCACCAAAAAAAACAAATCGGAAGAGAATTGTTTTTCGATAGATACCCATAGTTTTAACGTTTGTATCTAAATTTCGATACTTGAACACGTTTTATTTTATTTGGCTTTTATGAATATTGAGTAAAATTAAAATTGTCTAAAATCAAAAAAAAAATATGTTGCTGTTTGAGACTGTAAAAGAACTTGCTCGATATATCATTCCCAAATTCAAATCAGCCGTTTCATAGAGAATTTAGAAACCTTGAAAACAATGCTGTGGACATTTCTGTACGACGACTCCTTGTCGAAATTTTAACGAGAATCGTAACCAAATACGAGATACGCATATCAGGCGTAATTTAGGTGGTTCACCGAGAAGAACTTATATGGTCGCAGTAAATCAAAAAATTATAGTGATACTTGCATCTAAAATATATATTTCAATTAAAAGTTAATCTAGAAATCAAATTTTATAACGATTGGTTATGAGATGGCCAAGTTTAATCCAGCATGAACAGATCTTAGAAATTTGTTCAAAACTCACATTAAAATCCCTGACGATCCAAATTTAATCGTAATTCGATAAGCACTGGTGAAAAGAAGGAATATTGTTTAATTTCATTTACCGAGTTCTTTTACTTCGGAGATCAATTATTTTGTCGTTTTAAGGATCACTTTTAATATTTCATTCCGCTATGGGATGTTTTATTTTGAAAAAAGAGAAACAAAATGAATAAAAAAACTTCCGCTGGTAATTATATAATAAAATAAATTCTCTTTTGTGATAGTGATAGTGCTGTCACTTGCGGCGAGTAGCGTAATCTCTTATTTTCCTCTGACTAATTTCCGCTTTTTTGTACAGCATGTATTTTTTTAAAAAAAAAATCTTTCGATTTTTTATGGCGCTGTGTATTTATTAAATTAATTCAGTTTCAGTCAATTTCTTGTATAAAATATAAAAAAACTAAAAATGAACTTAACGCTTTCACACAAGTATGTTATTAATTCCTTAAATTCGTTAAATAATCCTGTTAGTTAAATTTGCTGATAAAAAAAATCGTAATTTTTTGATTGATGAATGAATTCCATCAGGAACAACATCGTGCATCTCAATAGCAGTGCCCACGGTGTGTTCAGATACTCTAATTTGTTGAATTGTGCGATTATAAATTATTTCCTCTACTTCGCCTTCTTCGGACTCGTCTGGTATTGTAAGATCTAAAATTGATTCGTCGATCGCCTGTTATTTCGCTGGTCCCCATATCCATTCGTAAAATACAGATAAGTATTCGTCGACTTCCAAATTTGCTCGTTCGGTTCGAATTCTCAAATCCGCTAGTGGCAATATATCACTCCATTCTTAATTTTCCAAAAGTCCAGCTTTTTGGACACATAGCCCGATTTTTACTTCGCTTGCCGCCAAATCCAAGATATTTTGGGGGCTGTATTCTTTTAACATCGAGGCAATATTCGCTTTCCATCCATTGCATGTGTTCGTGTTTACTGAAGCACTCTCCACTAAAAGTTCTGAACGTAATATGACCTTTAAACGTTCAGTTTTCTCTCAAAATCTAGGGTTTTTTGTCTTATTAAAGTGCTACTTACTGTTGCAACCGCATCTGTTACAAGAATTGCATAATCGATTTGTTGATGTTTACACCCTTTAGCCTTGATATTAAGTTGCTTTTCACGGTTTTTCTCCGTGCTTTTCACGGTTGAGACCGTACTTGCCAATTAAAATTTAATAACGTGAAAATAGCATGGTTATTAAATAAAATGCCGAAATTTTAAAGAACCGATATTTTCCAATTGGATCTTCAAATTACGTAATGAAAAATGAAACAGTATGGAATATAAACTGCAATAACTGTAAAAATTAAAAATAAAAAGTTTATTGGAATAGAAATTGTTTGTCGTTTTGTTTAGACGAATTCTAGAGAATTCGTTTAGACGAATTCTAGAGAAACAATTACAAGAAAAATTATTAATTAATTCTTCTGCCAAAATATAAACTCGATATAAAGAAAAATTCAAATAACGGTAGTTGTATTTATGGAAGTTTGACTGTAATTTCAATTTTAGAGTTCATCCTCAAAATCACAAACAACCCTTTAATTAATTTTCGTGACGAAACAATCGCATATGGTTAACTTGAACGTATAAATTTCCAATTCTTTTAAAATGGCAAAAAATAAATAATTCAATAACGGATGTTGTTTAACGATTTATGAACTAAGGAAATCAGTGAAGTTTGATTTTTGGGCTGCTATCCCTTAACACGAATACCAACCCCAATTTCTAAAGACCAAATTAAATTTTCACTGTTATCAAAATAGGCAGGACACTCGTAAGTCGCTTATAAGGTATTTCTTGAGGAATTTTCTTGACAATCGTACAACAAAATATAGCAAGCGCTCGTTTTCGCCTTTAACAAATTTAGAATTAATTCTTCAATACACAATAGACACTCGTGAATCGCTTATACGGTATTACTCAAATCGAAAAATATTTGTTTAGATTTAAATACTAGAGTTTTAAGAATCCAGCTATCAACTGACCGGTTTTATTCTTCACAAATCACTATTTTTCCATTCATTTTATTTCTGAAGATTGTGTTGTTAATTTACGTTCCTTAATTGCTCCTGAATTTTCTATTAACATTTACAATCAGAGTTTAACTAACACACTAATTACGAAATAAAGCTCGGACGAAGTTAGGGTATACTTCACACCCATCGTTGGCGTCTGTTTCCACTGCAAGGTTCATATAGAGGTCGCTATTACGTACGTATACTAAGGAGCATTAACAATATCCCTCAGTACTTAGTTTTGAAATCTTTAGATTATATTCAGTTTATTCGGGTTAGTACAACCCCACAGCTGAATACCATACGGCTATTTGGGCTTTAATATCGGGTTGTATAACATTAGTTTATTATGTGTTGATAATTGCAAGTTCCTTCCCAAAAGCCAGCACATTTTTTTGTGTTTGAACCTGAGCTCTTCATATTTTTTTTTTGACGCGCACCTTACATTGCAGTTTAGCATCTAGATTAAAACCTAGATATTTTGCTGAGTTAGCATACTAGTACTAGTGTACTAGTCCTAAGACACTACCTTTTCGTACACCGCAGCTTTGATAGTTTTAAATTGTGAGTGTGCTTGTTCCTGCTTAACACGAAAGTGTCTATCTTTAATGTATGATTCAAAAAGCTGGTCACGGCTCGAGTCGAAACCTTTAGTATTAACATAAGTTATCGGTAATTTTTTGAGTATAATGAAATCGAGTAGATCGGTAATTTTATTGACATCTGTGAGCCAAGAAATTTGGTTTCGTTAGAGTACCAATTACAACGACGAAGAAGCTGCCGTTAGTAAAATAGAAAACTCGATAGTCTCCAACGAAGTTCTGTTATCATTTCCGTGCTTCTAACTTTGTACTAGGTGTAGTATGATTTCAGGAAAGAAGTCCAATCACATTCCTCTCAAGAATCTATTCTGGCTTTCCCTGGGAATAGTTAATTTTGAAAAATAAATTCATAGCATTTTTGTCTAAATTATATTTTTCTGGCCTACTTTAAGAATTAGTTTGGTGTAAATATTTTTGAAACAAAGTTTTTTTGGGAATTATTTTCCCAAATACAAATTTTGTGGAGCAAAAGTTTCCCAAACAACTTTGTTTCGAAAATATTTACACCAAACTAATTCGAACAGTAGGCCATAAAAATATAATTTAGCGAAAAATGCTATGAGAATATTTTTCCGAATTCCCTATTCCTAGGGAAAACTAGAATAGTGCCACAGCAGGTCGATTCTAGCGTTCCTATAGAAAAAGGAATTAGGAAAAATATTTTCATATTTAATATTTTTGTGACAAACATTTTTTTTTGGGCATACTATGGTAAACAGTTGGTGTAAATTTTTTCAAAAACAAAATAAAATTGGAAATATTTTTCCTATCCAATTTCGATACAAAAAGAAATTTCCTAAATTATAAAAATTTAGATCAAGCATGATTTCTCCGTAGGCCAGAAAATGAAATTTTTGACAAAAACGCTATGTAAATAATTTTCCTAATTCCTTTTCCTACAGTAAAACCAGAATCGACCTGCTGGGAGAGCAAATCTGGTAGCCGATGCCCTATCAAGAGTATTAATTTATTTGTGACTTGGGCTTGATTTCCAGAGTCGAAACTCTAGTCCATGCGTTCCGCAGCCAATTTATTCTAAACACAGCTCGTACCAAATAATAAATCATTTTACAAACTAGTATACCAAGCAACATTACCAATTCAGACATAATAAATCTTTTTAAACGTGATCTCAGTCGACACACGATCAATGGATTAAAAACAAGGGAACCCGCAATGAGGAAAATTTTAGAATTTCCAATATACTTCACAATAAAATTTGGTTTACTTGAAATATGATACAGGACATTTTTTAAAAACAACTTTTCTCAAGAATCACCACACCTACCCCACGCTATCCTGGACATATACATATAAATATATTTCGGTAGAAAACCCAATGCCGACCCTGAATAATTCAAACAAATACGACACAATAGTATGTTAAAGATATAACAAAAATAAGAAATAGATTTAACGTTTCATGACAAACATCGTGGGCCATTCCGAATCTACGAAACTCTCTCTACCAGTTCATTTGACGGATAAAAATCTCGGATTTTTCTATCCTAGATTTTGTTTCAATTTTTTTCTATATGAAAACGGCGTGTTTTTTGTATAATCTACGTGATGTTTTTGGTTAAAACGATGGGATAATAGAAAAATCCGAGATGTGTATCCGTCGTATGAACTCGCTGTCTAAGTAGTAGTGGAGGATAGGACTACAACGGAAGTAATGGAGTCTGGAAAGATAATCCACAAAATAAATAATACGAGTAAATTCTAAAAAAAAAAACAATTTGTTCCCTCTTATTACAGTTGTGTCTTGACCGAAATTCAAATTCATTCGAACTCCGAAGTAATTTCAATTAGCACCGGACAATTCAAAATGATGATTTTAAATTGAATCATATAATCGAATTGAAGGAACATTAACCTAAACAAGTACGCTGTTATTTCAATTAGTCATGCAGCGACCTCCCGCCTCACGCACGGTTATTTTGCCCGCTAATACGAGGGCTGCCTTTTATATTTCGGGATTAGAGAACAAAAACAAATATTAATCATCGAAAATCACTTTATTGTTTTTTAAAAAATATCCCCATGAAGATCTATACACTTTTGCATGCGTTTGAACCAATTGTCGAAGCACTTTTTCCACTCTGATTGAGGTATCTCCAAAACATGCATTCTGAACGCAGCAGCCGCTTCATCAGGTGTCGAAAAACGTTGACCTCTCAGTTTTTTTTTTACGTACGAGAATAAAAATAAGTCATTTGGTGACAAGTCAGGACTATACGGCGGATGACTCATCAAATCGATGTTTTGAGTGCTCAAAAATGCAGTTGTTTGAGCCGATATGTGATCCGTCTTCGGCAGTTGGTTTTCCTGATTTTTTGGAAGACAACTGGCAAACAAATGGTTGTGTACCACTCAGAATTGACTGTTCTGCGTTGTTCTAGTGGTACGGTTGCGACATGTCCATTTTTTCCGAAAAAACAGGCGATCATTTGCTTGCAAGTGCTTCGTGCGCGAACAACTTTTGTTGGATTCGGCTCATCTTGAAACACCCATACAGTCGACTGCTGTTTAGTTTCGGGCTCATAAACGTAAATCCACGATTCATCACCTGTCACTATGTTATAGACGTGTTTTGAAGCACCGCGATCGTATGTTTTGAGCTTTTCTTTCGACCAATCGACACGAGCCTTTTTTTGAGCGATTGACAAATTGTGTGGGATCCAACGCGAACTAATTTTTTTGACATTCAAATGTTTATGCAATATTGAATGTATGCTGGTCCCACTAATGCCTAAGGTTGTCTCAATCTCACGATTGGTCACATGACGATCTTGCAATATCAGTTCACGCACAGCATCAATGGTTTCCGGAACAACAACTGATTCTGGACGACCTTCACGAAATTCGTCTTGGAGTGAACTACGACCTCGATTGAATTCAACATACCATCGATAAACACTAGTCCTTGATGGAGCTTCATCGCCAAAAATTGAATTAAGTTCATCCATGCACTCTTGCTGCCTTAATCCACGTCGAAAGTTGTAAAAAATAATCGCACGAAAATGTTCACGATTTAATTCCATTTTCTCGCCGAGATGTTGAGTTATTGAGTACCGTAAACAACACAAATAGCGCTTGAATGTCAAAACGAATTGCAACACTAGGGTTGTCCAATCCCGAAATATAAAAGGCAATCCTCGCACTCAGGGCATTCGGTCGTGGGGATTTGGAGGCGTTGCATGACTCTGGCCTACACCGTATTTCTATAAAACTAATAAAAAAAAAGCGCAAAATAAAAATAATAAAAGAACCGGATTTTTCGCCGAAATTTGTCGGACGAAACTTGAGGAACATAGTAAAATAATTATAACCGGGTGTGCCCATCTGACTACGACCAGATCTCTCCAATGACAAGTGCCCAGTCTACTGAAGAGACCCCTCCGAATGGCCAATCGACCGATGGCCGATGCCCAGTCACAACGAAGCAGCATTAGAGGGTATGGACTTCTCCTCAACAGGCCAAGCCTTAACCGGAGAGTCTTCCAATGAATCTCCTACAATTTACACATCGGCCCCTGGAAACCACCGAAGTGCCACGAGGAGCCCGCTGGATTTTACGGTCGCCCCCGAATGGACGACACATTCACTGGACTCATCACTCCAACCCTGTGGATGTCTTGCCAAGGGAATGAAGGGGAGTGGCAAGCCCAGCCTGTACATATGGAATCGACACAGAATGAGAATCCCCCTCCCATCATGCTGAACCGTCAATAAATGTAATACTTCATCTTATTGTCTGGAAAGGAAGAACAGACCGGTAAAGGAGAGAAATGAACCAAATGCCTGAAACGATACGCAGTGCTGTTGTTTATTTAAATCAATTAGAACAAAGAGAAGAAGGGAAAAGAATAAGAAAAATTGCTGATAAAAAAATTGTTACAACAAGATGCAGTTAAAATTCCGTTATTATAAAAAAAAAATCAAAAAAAATAACCGCTTCAAAATTCTGGAACGTCACCAATGTGTACCAGGGTCGCGTGTACGACCACCATTATTTGGTGCGAGATTATACCAATATACAATATTTTTAAAAATTAAAATTTGAAAGCCAAAGAAAAATAAAATTCGGAGGAAAAAAATAAAAGTTTGATTAAGGAAAAAAAATATGAATTTAAATTGAAAACTGATAAATTGATAAAAAAATTTAAATAAATTAAAAAAAAAACAAACAAAATCGTACGTGTGACCACCCAGGTACGTTTTTCCACCCTGTAGAGGGTTGCGGCGACGTCCTTGTATGTTGCGAGGCCTTTCCCCGATACCGATATGTACAAATGGCCGGACGCTGTACCAAAATGGAGTGGCTTCAACTGGCCACCCTTACATACTCAAACGGTGCGGTCCACCCGCCGGTAAATTTCACTATTCACAAAACATGACCACGTGGTTGGTCACTCGTATGAGGTCGTTGAGCGTCCTTACGCCAAAACCGTACGATGGTAGTTGTTGTTTCGCCAAACCAGAAAATTTACATTGGGCGTTGTCTCTCGTTAAAAATCCAAAAAAAAATATTTGAGTGGCCTCACCTGGCCACCTGTACACGGGAAACTTCCCTTGATAGGCCTTCTTTTTTGGGTTGGGCGTTGCTCGCCTTAAACCCTAAATTAACTGGACACTTGTAAATAACAGCGACACACGTAAATCGGGGCACTCGTTACTAATTGCGACCCTCGTTGATATTTCAATAACTATCGATAAAAGGCGGCGCCGTTATGATGCTGCTGCACCCGCCGAATTACCGTTTAACGAACACCACACTGTCAAAAACGGTCGCATCGTCAGGTCGTATCATATGACGCCAAGCCACTTTTATTGTTCACAAAAAAAATTTACAAATATTTTGCAAAGAGCGTACAATCTCACTATTCCTCCTCACAACAACGAAACCAAACTCATGCAATGGAGAGTAGGTTTTGCGATCCCATTTGTTGTTTTTCGTCTCCTTAACACCGATATTATTTTTCACTTTACAAAAAAAACCGCACGTAAATTTTACTTCTTTATTTTATACAGTAAAAGAAAATAATTTACTATATTAATATAATTAAAAAAAAAAATTCCGACCACATCGGCCATTTGTACAAATAAAATTAATTATACGTACGCGTCGGTATAATAAATTCTATACCCCGACCGTCATAATGAAAATCCCAAAAGAGACACTGCTCTTCTACAATTCAAAACGAGACCGAACTTTTTTCAAAAAAAAAAAAAAATACGCGCTCCAACAACCTAAAATGCAGCAAAAAATATTTTCTTTTTCTGTCCATCTTGCCCGCTCTCGCACATGCAGTTGATGCGCGGCGCAAAAAGAACGAACTTGACGCGACAAAAAACAAAACAAGAAACACAGAAAAAAATATTCATCTACATCTCAATCGCTCATACACACGCACAAGGGCACACATTGGTCTCGCTTTAAAAATCAATATTTGGTGATGCTATCGTAAAATTAAATTGGCACAACACCAGAACCGCTCGATTAATTCCCATCGAATCAATCATAGTATTGCTACCCATACACAGATGGCAATGCCACAACGATCAATAAGAAATTACTGAAAAGAAAATGAGAAAGGTATTTAAATGTTATGACCAATGGGTCGTAACAAGTCTTTGGAGCTACAGACAGTCTTAAAACACATAGAACCAAATTATTGTGAAATAAATACCAACACTAATACCGAAAATTTACACTGTTAAATTTGAAAACTCAAACATGGTTTCGTTGTAAAAGTCAAACAATTTGGGATGAGTACAAAAAATTTGTGATACAATGTACTAGGTTTTTCATCTAGGTCAGGCGATTTCTGCAAGCTTTTGTTATTGTGCTTTAATGATTGCAAACATTTAGTGAATTCGATTTCAATTTGTCAAGTTCTTGTCTCATGTCTGCGATCTGTTAAATTCGATCTTTGAACGAAAAACAAAAATTCGGTTTACAAGATCAATTTTACTCTATGTAGACTCTTATTTGGAAAATTGGTCCTCCATACGTATTTTGTACTAGTTCATACTAAGTTTTAATTCTAAAGAGGTTCTTTTTGGCAAAGTTTTTACTTATATACGGGTGGCTGAGACCAAGTGTTAGCAAATGAAAACGCTGTAATTTTTTTAATTTTGATTATTTTTTATTGAAATTTCGTGGAATATGTTGAAAACATATTACATTTTATGAAAAACATGTTACTGCTCGATATGACCTCCTTTGGCTCTGATTATTTGATTCAGTCTTCCATAGAAAGCATTGCATGCTGACCGAACGTGGGCTTGCGAAATTTTATTCCATTCTCGAACAAGATCTGACTTCAATGCATCAACACTTTCGTATTTTTTAGTGGACACCTTACTCTCCAAAATGGACCATATGGAGAAATCCATGAGATTCAAGTCTGGTGAATATGGTGGCCATTCTTTCGGCGAAATCAGCCGCGGAACGCAATTTTGTAAAAATTGCTGTGTCGCTCGAGCTTTGTGTGACGGTGCCGAGTCTTGTTGGTATGTCCAACGATTCATACCAAAATGTTTACGTGCCCAAGGTAGCAAAGCATCGTTTAGGATCTTTTGGCGGTACACCTCTTGGTTTACCTTGACTCTATGTTCGATAAAAACCAGAGGAGGACGTCCATCTGCAGTCACTGCAGCCCAAACCATAACATAAGCTGGTGATTGCTTGTGCATGGCAACTCTTGTGTCCAAATTATAGTTGGACTTGTGCTTTAACCAAAAACGATCATTTTGTTTATTCACATACTGTTGAATGGTGAAAATTTTCTCATCAGAAAAGACAATTTTTGGAATCACATCAGGTTCGTTCAGCATGCAATGCTTTCTATGGAAGACTGAATCAAATAATCAGAGCCAAAGGAGGTCATATCGAGCAGTAACATGTTTTTCATAAAATGTAATATGTTTTCAACATATTCCACGAAATTTCAGTAAAAAATAATCAAAATTAAAAAAATTAAAGCGTTTTTATTTGGTAAAACTTGGTCTCAGCCACCCTGTATATATATCTCCGTTCCTAGAGATGTTCACTTGGTCTCACTTATATGGCCGACCAGTTATTTCCAGCTTGTCTCATTTCGACCTATTTTGCCAATTTTTCTAGTACCGGTCCGAGAGATGTTCATAGATTTTTGAATGTATGTTAGTACGTTGTATTTTCAAATTCACATGGTCGAAACGCAAGGTCTGTTGGAAACATAGCTGCTTTTCGTGAGAATGTACCTAAAAAACGAGGCAGTCAATTTCTCCTCAGTTACAAAAACTTGATCTTTTCGCCACTTCAACTTGGTGAACTTTTCGTCGGAACTTGGGTTTGCACGCTTATAGAATCTAACTGACTCAGGAATTTAAGAATTGGGCTCTGGAGTTGTTGAAAGTTGACCCAAAATTTGCCAACAAAAAATCATCTTTAGTGGCAAGGCTTATTTTTGGATGAATGGATAGGAGCGAGTCCAATCCAAACAAGATACACCAGCACCAAATGCATACAGAGAAATTCACTGTTTCGTGCAGATTACTGTCTTGCGGATAGCTGATATGGATACCGCTGACATGTGGTTCCAACAGGACGACCCGATGTGCCACACATCGTAAACCATGATGGACATTCTGTACGATCGACTCCTTTTTTCTTTGCGACTAGGTGAATGAACCGCAAACAATTATGATTGACAGATTTATAAGATAAATTCATCGTAAATTGGACCCCTCGAATACGTGCCACCAAGCAAACACGCGGCGGTGTCATCTATGAACGACTAGAGCAAACTAACTATCAATTTAGTTAGTTGGGAATACCGTGGATAGACACAAAAATTATCGCGATTACTTCCAATCGCGATTGCACTCCAAACAAATAAAATCGCAATTTTATAATTATAGACACAAACCCGATTTTGTAACGTTTCAATCGTCAATTAGTTACGATAATTTAATATAAAATAAATGTATAAATAACTTTTGTGACAGGTTAAAAATTTTAAAATTTACTTTACAGTCTGTAAATTCAATGCAAATGACTTGTATGTTCTCCAGCCGCTCCTCCCACATTTATCTCCTTTCTATAACCCGATTGTAATAATCTTGTTCTATAAACGTAATAATCCTGTTTCGAGAAAAATCGTGATATGACAGACCGGAGAAATTTCGAAATAATCAAGAATTACTGATTATCTAGTTTGTACCTGTCTCTACGGTATTAGGCATAAACAGTTGCAGTTTTTTTACTCCCTGAGTGCTGAATGGGAAACTATCTATTCCACATTTATCTATTACCCGTGTTGTCGTTTTACTAATGAGTTTATAAGCAACTGCATCTAGCTTAACTTGATGATGTGACATTTCGAATTGTCAACTGAACTTTTGTATCTGTCAACATTTTCTATTTTCACAGTACTATTAAAAGGGCAGTTTAGCGATCTGAAATAATATGTCTATTGACATTTAATTTGACATGACGTTATAAACAAGTATTTAGCTTGCTATGTTTTCAGTTTTTAAACTAAAAAAAAAAATCCTTTTTGAAATTTGCCAGCAAGTAAAAACGAACTCGCGATAGCGGCTCCGTATAAATATGTGGAGCTAAATAAATTTCCACGTTTGTTTTGGATAAACAGTTGAATTAAAAAGTGCAGTTTAGTCTTAAAAGCATTGATTGCACCAGTAAGTAGCAAAAAATAAAATAAAAAACCACGGCAAATATAAATAAAAGAAATTCCTCCAAAGTCGCATAACAAAAAAAAAATAGATTTGTTTGAAAATCTTAGTTAAGAATTCACAGTGCCATCTCTTAAATAATGGTAGAAAAAATTCGAACCATATATTTGCCTTTTAACGGAAAGTGGCTGACATCTGACGGGATATTTTGGAACTAGAGCGAAAAGTGATTGACTTCTCAAAAACTAGTTTTAATATAATATAAACTTCATAGATGACTATGACTATGTCGACTAGACATTATGTAAAATATTCAATTAGAGGCACATTCGATTGAACTGATTTAACTGAATAATCTGAGTTAGCTGAATATATCACATCAGTTTACCTCAGTTAACTCAGATTATTCAGTTAAATCAGTTCAATCGAATGTGCCTAAGTTTACAATTAATGTAACAAATGATGAAATATTAATATGGAATAAGGCTTTTTCTCGTATAAACAAATATCACCTTTCGCTCACATAGGAAGTGGCGCTAACTAGGTGGTGATTAAAAGGCCAATATATTTTCCTCACAACTTCTGAAGTTTGGTCAAACTAAAAAAATATTAAGTTCAATTGGGCTATAAACATTTTATTCCCTGAACCCTGATGCATTTCAGCAAAATGTCAAAACATTCACAGAAAAAAATTAATTTTGTCAAATTTATTCTATGGCAACTGATGTATTTTTTTTCCTTAAATATGGTGAGCTAATTTCATGTAAACCATGTTCATTATAGGGATGAAACTGATTTGGATGAGAAAGTATGTTCCGTGAAAATAGGAAAAGGAAAATTATTTTCCATTGGCAATCGAATAGGTTTGAATTGACCATAACAAATTTTGGTTTCACACAGTGGAATTTAAAATTACGTGCGAATAATTCAAACTACTTCCAGATCAGCAGTAAATATTAAACTCGGTTTTTTGTTGTTTTGTTCTAAATTTTTTTATCTCATGTCGATGATTTATAATTGTTTACATTAAATTTTGAAAATTTGAATCTAATAAAAATTTATTTTTTTTGTAATATTTTCAGCAATCACTGTTAGCGGGACGAATCCCTATTGCATCAACAACAGGACCGATAAAGCGTGGTTTATTATGGCAGCAGCGTGATCGATTATTCTCTCGATGGAAAGAGCGGTAAGTGTTGGAGGGAAAGTGCCCCGCATTTCAGAATTAAATTTCTTATGATTTTCTTCATCCCATTTCTAGATATTTTGTACTGACCCGAGACTATTTACATTGTTTTAAAAGGGCATCTGGTTCAGCAAACGAGAGAATATCAGACATGGGGCAATTTATATTTAAGGTAAGGTTAAAAATTTACTTTGGGGGCTTATGGTTACCCACCTAATAATCATTTAATTTATCTTCATTATAATTTATAAAATAATTTCATTTAATTTAGTTAAATGTGAAAAGCAATTAATTTATTTTTTGCTATTGAATCTTGATACACAAACATTTACAATAACAATCAAAACCTTATCAAAATGTAAACCATATTATGTTCGATGGTATATAGTTCATAGAACAATTTTCCATTATCACCCTAATCTCAATTTATCTGTGTATCTGGTGTGTGTGTGTGTATATCCATCCGTACATTACATACGGAGAATAGTTTTTATTTTGGAAAATTCAATTTCTCTCTCCAGCGCTACATATAGCTAGATAGTCCTAAACTCAGGGAAGATTTAAATTGTACGTTTGGTTTTTTTGTATGCTTTACGTACCGAACCGAACTACCACAGTAGTCGTATAAAATATTGATACATAAGTTTGGTGTGGGAGATTTGGTTTTGGATTTCAAAAAGCATATAACTATTTTTTGTTCTCCTTGTTTTATTCAGAAATTTTTAAATTGATATAAATCCGTATACAGGATTTTTACACTTTACACAGGATTTATCCATAAGTTCATACATAATATCATGGTGTAGTCCGAAATATATGAAAAATGATTTTAATAACAAAAATAAAATTCATTCCTTTTAAATTTTGCGAATTGGGGCCGTGCATCCGGTAATTCATAGCAAGTCCCATTTGAACTAAAACAATATTTAAATTTGGCACGATAAAAGTATAAATTTATTGGATTAAAGCTGTATGATGTTTTGGAAATTAGAAAATAACCATTCTGTCCAATAAATTCTTTTATCTTTAAAATTTAAATGTAATTGTCTAAGGGTCCAATTTCGCCTAAGTTGCCACGGAAGCAAATCTTTCTAACTTTCCTGAAAGTACAACATGAGTATGACCAAAGCGTTATTCCGACAAATTTATGCTTTCGCCAGCTCGCGCTTTCTTTTTCGGTACAAAATCGACACTCAGATTGTGAAATATTTCAAATATTCGCCCAACGTCACAAAAGTTTCGTTCAACCAAGGGAAACCAGTAATTTTATTTGGGTAAGATAATTGGCCTGTGGTAATCAATCGTAAAGTCATCTATGGTCCCTGGAATGGTCCTGCTATCCGTAAAACCTTGCTGGGCTGGCTGGGCCATGGAAATATTGAGGAACTAGACAGCAATCCAAATTATGCTTCCCACGTTTTCCAGACCGAAGAACCTCAAACGAATAGAGATGACATCAACGTTGTACACGAGTTAGTGAAAGAACAGTGAAAGTTCTAATCGTGTGGAACAAAACCCGAGACAGAACTTGGATTATCTCTAGACGACAAACGATGCACAATGATGCTTGAGAATACAATCAGACGTGTGATGGTGACAGATTGGAATGTGGACTTTTGTGGAAAGACGACCATCCAAATCTCCCAGAAAGTAAAACCGCAGCGATTTCCCGTTTACATTGTTTGGAGCGCAAAATGGACCGACATTTAAATTATGCTGTTTTATATTCGGAAAAGGTCAACGAGTACATTGACAAAGGATATTTGAAGAAAATATCCTGAAACGACATCAACCATTCAAATCCAAAATCATGGTATTTGCCTCACTGCGAAGGTCAAACCGCAGACAAACTGCGAATCGTTTTTGGCACTGCATCCAAATCCAATGGAAAATGTCCAAATCATTTTTTGTTTTCCGGACCCGATTTGTATAATTCACTACCGAACATCTTGATTTGATTAACTTCCGCATTCATCCAATCACATTTGTCGCCGATATCAAAGTAATGTTTCTACAAGTCATAGTTCGGGGGAAGACCGACCAGCCCAGCGATTGGTATGAAGTATGTAGTAATGTAATGACATTATTAAGAATCATTACATGAGCGAGACTACTTGGGAGGCGCAGCAGATGAACAAACCGCGATTGAACTAATTCAAGAAGCCGCATTCAACTTCATGCGAAATGTATGTTTAGGAAAGCATCGGCAGCAATTTGCGTGTGAACATCGGCAAATGGAGCAAATTTTAGGAATGTGGTGTGAATTCAAAACCGACAAATTTGTGTATCCCCAATCTTCAATAAAATACCACCAGATATCATCAACCTGTGAACCATGTCTGTCATCAACCGCCAATATGAGTTATGACTCGTGGAAAACTTGGAACATAAATTTGCAAAGGATGGAGACTACAAATTTCACCGAGATATACGTCATTCTCGATAAACGACAGTTAAAACGAACTTCATATTTTTTGTGATGCGCCTGCAGACGCATCTGCTGCTGTTACGGCTCAAACACGTAGATGATATACACTGTACCATGGTTAACGCAAAATCTTGCATCGCACCACTCAAGTCAATATCTATTCCAAGGCTTGAGTTGCAGGCTGCTGTTTTGGGGCGAAGTTGACCACATATTTAAAGAAATCGTTGAATCTAAACGTAGACGCCACATATTTTTGGAGGGATTCAGAAAACGTTGAGGTGCTCGTCGCCCAAAGAGTTGGTAAAATACAGGAATTGAGAAATGCATCTGACTGGTATTAAGTATCGACTGCCGACAATGTAGCCAAAAGTAAATGACGAAAACAAAGTAAAAAATTATCATGATAATTAAAGATGGTTCAAACAAAAGTCTTTTCTCTATGGTCCTAAAACGACATGGTCCAAACAAGACAAAATTAGGCCACATATTTACGATGCGGAGTTGGAGGAATTTAAAACCAAGTACGTCAACGTCACCTCGGATCAGATAGCCATCCTTCCGATTCCTGACGACAGCAAGTTTGGAAAGTATTGAGGAATCGTTCGATCAACAGCCTTGCTACATAAACTAGCTACATAAATCGGATTATACCTGTTGCAACGGGAGCTGCGTTGATTGCCTGATTCCAACAAACGGTTCTATTCCGTTCGACATTTTGCAAACATTTAACACTTCAACGTGAGCCAAATAGCGATGCCATAATCCACTTGCCTCCTTTTTACCAATTGTAGCTGAAACCGCTGAAACTCATAGGGAAACCGCTGAAACTCATACTCTATACCTCTTTTCCTGTTTGAAAAAAAAAACGATTTCATCGCGTACGATTTTCAGCAGCGTTTTTTCAACGATTTTCAGCAGCGTATCATTTTCAATGACGATCTTCAAACTTATTGGCCTTGATGATGCTGTATAAGATAGAGGAAATTTGACAGGGGAAATAAGAAATTACACTATTTGTCGCAAGTGGCAGCACTTTCACTAAAGAGAATTAATTTGAAAACACAGATATATCAGTATTAGATTAATTTTATATTAGCATTCAAACAAAACAAATGAAATTATTATTTTTCTGTTTAATTTGACAGGCTGACATTTAATAGTTGTAGTAGAAATTATAGCAGTTTTTTGTTGTATTTAAATTAGTTAACTACTGTGAGCTAGATGTCACTATATATAACACATAGCAGTTAGTTCAGTTAAATTATTTTGAATTTAAGTTTGAGGTCATTGTATGCAATTTTGTAAATTTGTACCATTTTTGTAGACAGAAAAAATAAGACAAAAAATTCATGTGACAGCTGCGAACGAGGTTACACGCAAGCAATTTTTGGCGATAAAATAAAAAATAAAGTAGGTGCAACTAAAATTAAACACAAAAAAATAGTGTTTATCTAATAAAGATAGTTTGGTAAAAATTAGAGTCGCGAATTTATATTTACCATACATCGAGAACTAACCAATGATCCTTCGAGCCAGATAGCGAAATTGATCCGGAAAACTTACATAACAATCAAAATTTAAAAAAAAAACTGAATCACATAAAAGTGATAGCGTTGTGTAAATTTTGAAAAAATTCTGGATTGTTCGTGTTCAGTAATTAATTTTGATTGCGTCATTCCGCTATATTGGCGCTAATTTCTGAAAATTTTCTAAACTGTTCGAGTTTAATAAATAAAAGTGATAGCGTGCGTCGTTCCGCGATTTTAACGGTAATTGTGAAATATTCTTGGATTGTTCGAGTTCATTAAATAATTTTGATTGCGCCATTCCGTTATATTGACGTTACCTTGTGAACATTTTATGGATTGCTCAAATTTAATAAATAGTGAAAGTTCCGTTCCGCGACTTTAGTGTGAATTTTGTGAAAATTTAAAACCGTGCAATAAACTACTATTTCATATGATATGCCCGAACTACGCAGCCTTAAACGTATTTAAAAAAAAATGTCAGCTTTAGCGGATTCTGAACCAAATAAAAGAGGCGACCGAGATTGAAGATGTTACAGTTAATTTAAAAATGCTTCAGGATGAACGGAGTGAATACAAGGATATATGTGTTGAGGTCCAGGAATTGAAAAAAAACCTGGAACTACAAACTAAAATTGAAGATGGCTATTTCAAATTAAAAACGGCTCTTTTAGCTGCGGAACTAACGCGAATACTGCAGCCTCACGGAAATGACGACAATGTATTGATGGTAAATTTCTTGGAACACCAAAAAATATTCTTATCAGAACTGTCAACGATAAGAAGAGCAGGGGAAACTGAAGTTCGGTTACGAAAGGTAAAATATTCCTACATTTTCTGGACGGTACTCGGATTTCCCATCTTTCAAAGATTTGTTCGAAGCTTCGGTGCATAACAACCCAAAAATTCCGCAAGTACATAAATTGCAATATTTGAAGAGTCTCCTTAAAGATGATGCAGCTCAATTAGTGAAACATTTTGAGATAACCGAAACCAACTACGCTGAAGCTTGGGGAAAAATTATAATGCGGTACGAGAGAACAAAACCAGGTCGTGAAGCAGCTACTTGATCAATTCATTTACCAGCCACGAGTTAAAGAGGGATCATCCAAGCAATTAATTCAATTATGTGATACCTGTGATGATGCGATCCGAGGATTAAAGTTCCTTGGCCGGGATGCTGAAACTCGTGATCCGTGGATGATTTATCTATTAAACTAGCATGGGCATATTTTAATAAAAGCGAGTTTCCAAAATTCGATGCACTAATGACGTTTCTCGAGAAGCGTAGCCAGGCTTGGGAAACTTCTACGACAGCCAGTAATAAAGGATTATCCAGTCACAATAAAGGAAGGCTACAAGTAAAGGCCATGCATTCAACAGTGGCGGATACCAAGGTATGTCTCAAATGCGACAAAGAACAAAGCGTTCACGAATGTCCAGAGTTTAAGGAACTAACTGTCGACCAAAGGCGAGGATTTATTGCCGAAAAGCGATGTTGCTTCAACTGCCTCAGCCAAACACACTTTTCAACTGTTTGTCGTTCTAAGTTGAGATGTAGTTTATGTAAGGCGCGACACTACACATTGTTACACCAGGCAAAACCGAACAGACAAGAAGCGACTTCGATACCAACGGATTGTGACCAGTCCTCCATAAGTGGTGGTAATACTCAAGGTCAGCATGACAGGACTAATATGAGTGTAAGTGAGCGTTCTACTTACCGTGCGCTTTTACCGACTGCCTTAGTCACAATTTCCGACAACTTTGGGAAATCGATTAAATGTCGTATATTGTTAGACTCGGGTTCGCAGGCGTCGTTCATAACCGAGTCATGTGCCCAGCGACTACAACTCAGAAGAAGAAACGCGAACATTCTGGTTAGGGGAATTTCCAATTCTGGACTCCAAACAAAAGGCACGGTGGAAGTGAAGCTTCGAATCGCGGGTTCACCCTCAAGAAGCTTTGAAAATAGAAGCATTCATATTAAACAATCTGCCAAAATTACCCAGTGCCGATTTTTATGTTGATGAAGAAGTTACATCTTCATTCCAACTTGCTGATCCTTCATACAACCAAACAAGTGATATAGATATTCTCATTGGAGCCGATGCATTCTTTCTAATTTTAAGAGAAGGAAAAATTCAAAATATCAGCGGGATCGGTAATATTTTAGAACAGAACACCATGTTCGGCTGGGTCATTTCAGGAGGTTTTTCAACGAATGCCAAAAATATCTATAATTTAGAGAAAAGGCTGAATTTAAATCCAAAACTGAAGGCGGAATACAAACGGTTCATGGAGGAATACTTGCAACAGGGTCAGATGAGGAGTATTGATGCAAAAGAAGTTTATTTATACGTATGAAGAGGAGTGTTACTACTTACCACATCATGTTGTGATAAGGGAAGATAAAGAAACTACAAAAATAAGAGTGGTTTTTGATGGATCTGCAAAATCCTCGAGGGGGGTTTCATTAAATGAAAAATTGCGAGTGGGACCAACCGTACAAGCGACTTTGTGGGATATATTAACGAGATTCCGAACTTACAAATTTGTGGTGAATGCAGACTTCAAGAATATGTTTCGGCAGGTCAATATGGTAAAACGCCACCAGAATTACAGCAGCGAATTTTATGGCGATCAAACCCAAATCAAGAAGTGGTGATACAAACCGAGTACGATTACCTACGGTACAGCATCAGCACCATTCTTGGCGATAAGAACACTCCATCAGTTGGCGAGCGATATCCAACACATACATCCTCTAGCTTCATCCGCTTTAAAAACAGAGTTCTATGTCGATGATTTTTTTATCGGCGCGAATCATACTGACGAAATAGAAAATTTAAAATTAGACATGATTAAGGAAATGAAAGAGAAAGGATTTTATCGAAAATTGAAGTCAAATCTACCAAAATTATCAGAATCTGCCGCTGATAAGACGATATCCTGACAAGACGAAGACAAATCAATCTGTAAAAAAATCAGGTATCATTTCAGTACAAGAGCTGATAGAAGCGACAAATGCATGCTTCAAATTGGTTCAAGGGCACGAATGTAAACCTGAAATAATTATCTTCGCAAATATGGCTGTATTCCCAGAGGAAGTAAACTGGAATTATTGAGTCCATTCATAGATTCAGATGGTGTACTGCGAGTTGGTGGGCGACTGGAGAAAGCGAATGTTGCATACAATCAAATGCACAAAGTGATTTTACCCAAATCTCATAAATTGGGTAAACTGATTATCTCTCACGTTCATGATTGAAATTTCCATTCTGGTCCTTCGCTGACGTCACATTGAGTCAAGCAATAGTATTGGGTATTTAATAGTAGAAATATGGTGTTACATATATTACGAAACTGTGTAATGTGTACCCGAATGTGAGCTAAAACAAGCCAACTTATCATGGCAAATTTACCAGCCGGGCGAATCAACCCTTCCAGGCCATTTAGTAGATGTGCTGTGGATTATGCGGGCCCCATCACTATAGTAAGTAAACGAGGAAGAGGAGCGAAGCCGCTTAAAACTTACATCGCTGTCTTCTTGTATATGGTGATGAAGGCAGGGCATCTGAAACTTAACCACAGAAGCATTTATTGCAGCGCTTAGAAGATTTTCAGCGAAAAGAGGGGTTCGTGCTCATATATTTAGCGATAACGGGACCAATTTTCTGTGAGCCAGATAAAAATTTGATGAGATGACGAAAATCTTGGCAGAAAAAGATTTCAAGAATGCAATTCCAGAATATTTATCCAATGTGGGTATACAATGGCATAACATTCCACCGGCTGCGCCTCATTTCGGAGGGATATTTGAAGCGATGGTCCAATCCGTAAAGGCTCGTCTGTTAATTGCGAAAAGAAATGCACACCTTACTTTCGAAGAGATGGCTACCCTATTGTACCAAATAGAGGCAATACTAATTTCCCGGCCCCTATATCCAATAAACTAAAATTAAACATAAAAAATAGTGTTTATCTAATAAAGATAGTTTGGTAAAAAATTAGAGTCGCGAATTTATATTTACCATACATTGAGAACTAACCATTAATTAAAAAATAGCCGAGTTCTCACCAGTTTAAAATTTATTTATATCGTGTAAAATGTACAAATATAATTTTTCATAAGGACTGGTAATGAAATGGTCAGTTTATTCCAGCACGAACAGATCCTAGAATTTTGTCCAAAACTTACTTTAAAATCCCTAATCAATACTACTACCCAAATTTCATTGTAATTCGTTAAGAAATGGCGGAAAGACGGAATATTGTTTGATTTCAAGATTTCATTTTCCGAGTACTTTTACTTCGGAGATCAATCAATTTGCCATTTCCTTAAAACCACTTTTAATATTTTATTCCGCTAAGATGTTTTATTTAGTAAAAAAAGAGATTCAACGAATAAAATATGTCCGCTGGTGGCAATTACATAAAAAAATTAATTCTCTTCAGTGATAGTGCGGCCACTTGCGGCGAGTAGCGTAATCTCTTATTTCCCATTGTCAAAGCCCATTTTCGTTCCCGTCTTAGATGTAGAAACCAACATTTGTTCATGATGCCGGTTAACTCACAACCTGATAGTCCTAACTCATGATGCAGTGATGGCAAAATTCTAGATGCATTGCAGGTCAATGCATCTAGAATTTTGCCAATAAGTTTGCCACTTGGTCCTGATTTTTTAATTCATCAGGCTAGATTCTTGTTGCGAATCCATAAATTTTTCAATCGTCAACGCATTTTGCTATTAAGGACGTACCTACCCATCACGAAACATAATTTATTATAATCTTGGTTGTAACATTTCAACACGTCGTTGCTAATTTATTTGAACTTCATTTTAATGAAAAATCGTCTTTTTTGTCATTAATCCAAAAAACCTTGGTCCCAGTCCAACCGCAATAACCAAAAATTTTAAATAAAGTGTGAAAATGGCACAAACTCTAAAAATTTGAGGAAAAGGAAATATCAAAAGGTTAACTAATTGCAATGTCCTTTCAGCAATACAATAGAAAATCGATTTCATCCACCCACACATGGATTTAATCAGATCGATTTTTTTTCAGCACATCCTTTCGTTTTTAATGGTAATGAAATTAATTTCGTACAACGAAATATAATGTAGCGTATTACATATACATGCACACACACACATAACGGATTATAGAGTAATGATTAGAAAACTAATTGGGATTTTATTTTGTACCTAATTTTTCATTTCCCCTTCTTCTCGTTACAGGTTAAATTAGTTGATGTGGAAAAGGTGGAATGGTTGAATCGTAGATCATATAGCGCAATTGGCCTCCTTCTTGGCAGCAGAGAAGGACGTGTATTATTGCGATGTGATAACGGACTAGAAGATTGGTTTGAATTACTCGAAGAGTGTACCCTCAATAGTAAACAACGACGTCAAGCGTTACGCATAACGCAAGGACCAAGATCTCGTGCCTCATTGGCGGCACCACCATCGCACGCCTCACTGTACGCCAATCATTTAGGTTTGGGCGGAACGTATTCGAGTGCAATCGAAGATTGGCTATTAACACGAAACAAAAGTATTAATTCGACCAATCATTTTATATTGTCGGACTCGGTACCCGATCTAACAAGTGCAATTAACGATAATCATAGCGGCATCACAACAAATCATTCAACACCGAAGAAAATACCAAATAATAGTAATAGTTTGTCGAAGGCGAACGGTAATTTAATTAATTTAAGCGGTAGTCCAAATTGTTATCATCAACATCATCATCACAATCATCATAATTCACCAACGTCACGTATTATAAAAAATAAAAATTACGATAGCGTATTGATTGAGGATGAGGAGGAGGTTCAATTGAGACGTGGCAATAATCAAAATGGTTTTGGTTATGGTGGTGTGAATGGACTACGTGAACATGGTGTTAATGATAATGAGAATAAGGATAGTAATTGGATGTATAGAAAACCATTAGGGCCACATGATCAACGACACTCGTGTAAGTAAAATTATGTCTGACTGCGGATGACTGAATACCGTGGTATCGTGTGCATGATTTTTTTATTTTTATATTTTATTTAGTTTTTGTTGCTTACGTGGCATTTATGTATTTTTGTTTGCTTCTTTTCCGTTTCTCCTCGTTTGGCGCATTTTAGTACTGACTGATATTGATATTACAGCATGCGATAGTGGATTAGATACTCCACCATCAACTCACCGTCCCTCCTCTTATCGTGATGTTTACTATATGACACCAGGTACACGTGATTCAACCGATACGGGCGTTAGTTCATCGCGCGGCACACTAGTATCGCCGGGCGGTAGTATCCGAGGCATGGCACATCAACAGCACACCAATACGAACGGGTCTAGGTATAGCGTACAAGAAAAATCATCGATAGCGGTGCAACGTCAATGGCAACAAAATAATCATGATTCACAGTCGTCGATTCGGTCGAATAATAAAATTTTGAGTGAATTCTACAATGAGATCAATTCGAATAAGTATATGAACGGGAATGGACATGCGAACACAAATTTTAATGGGGTGGGTAGCGGCCAAAATTCAATTAGGGATAATCGTTATCAAAATCCGGCACTTGCGGCAATTATAAATGAGGCGCAAGGAATGAAATTTCGAGGTAAGTGCATTTTGTAATTTTATGTTTTAGTTGTTAGTGCGTGTTCACAATTAGTTGAGCTCCTCATTAGCATTGTTTGGATAAATATTAGATCCACAAAATCGTAAAGGTTTTCTAGTCCATATGAATTAGTCAAACTAGGAACTGCAATATGGTCACCTGGGATGGAAATGTGACTATAATGATTTGAGGATGAAGTTCTGGAATAATGCCATCTGTGGGCCTATTCTGCTAATTCCTCGTGAATAGGGAATCATTTTTTTGTAGCAGGTTTTCCTCATTCATTTTCCCCAATTCCTCGTTTTCCAAAAGTTAATTCTTTCGATTGGGAAATAAATTTACGGGAAAATAATTTAATTACTTGCGGCCGACACGCGATCGTAATAAAATAAAAAAAACGAATGTTGAAAAATAGTTTACTACTTTTAATTGGTTTTTGCAGTTTTCGAGGTCGTTGTTGATAAGAATACTATAAACTTATCCGAGCCTTTTGTGTTGGGTTCATAACGTAATTGATTGTGAGAATTAGTAGTTGGTGTGCCGCGCAACCCACTAATTACATGTGTTGGTCACATACTGGTGATAGATGTTAAGGTATCCAGCCTTACCAAAACATGTTTATATCACAAGCCGCTTACTTCAAAAAAGACGCCTGTTTATTAGCGAGTTCCATCCCAGTTTAAATTAAAGAGTTCCGTCCCAGGTGGCCATATAGCCCAGAACTTGTTCCAAAAATTATTTAAGAATCAAATTTCCATCCAACATTATCCAATTTCCGCATAATCGGTTAAAAAATTACCGAGCTCCGTCCCAGGTTACCATATTTCAGAACTATTCCAAAAATCAATAAAAAATTCCATTTTGTTTCTGCCGGCCAAATCTCATGGTAATGGGCGTGGCGAAGTTTAGGCTTGAGTGCTCCTGGCCTACACCATGTAACAAAAACGGATTTTAAGTTAAGTCAACCAGAATTTGTTGTACGGAACTTGAGGAACTGATATAAATAAATAATCACCGTGTGTCCATCCGGCGGCGATCAGATCTCGTCGACAAGTACCCAGTCTGCTGAAGAGACCCCCCGAATGACTCATCGACCCCGAAAAGCGCTCTACACAACGAAGCAGCATTTGAGGGTAGGGACGTTCTTTCAATAGGCCAGGCCTCTCCACTTCCAGCGAATCTCCCACAGTGTACACTCCGACAGCTCAACACTACCGAGGTGCCCCCGAATGGGCGACCCTTATTCTGGGTTTGCCACGCCGACCCTGTGGATGTCCTGCCAACGGGATGATGGGGAGTGGCAAGCCCAGCCTATAAGCATCGGCCAAGATTGAGAGTCCCCGTCTCATCATACCGAGCCGAATTAAATATTTCATGTTATTCACCAGAATATAAATCATAATATTAACGGGAAAAGAATCCCGACCAATGAAATCAAAAATAACCTAAAGGAAATAAACTGAGTGTCTTAAATTAAAAATTTTGGGGCTAGACCAACGTGCATCAATGTCTAGTGCACGAACACCGTTATGTAGTGCTTGATTACACCAACATATATTTAATTGCAATCTAAATCGA
Organism: Nephrotoma flavescens; assembly: GCA_932526605.1. Lineage (NCBI taxonomy): Eukaryota > Metazoa > Arthropoda > Insecta > Diptera > Tipulidae > Nephrotoma > Nephrotoma flavescens. Next base: position 234,373,788 of record OW052220.1, read on the forward strand.
AACTGAATTTAAAAGAAATTCAGATTTAAAATGGAAATTTAAAAACAAATAATCAAAAAAAAAAAATTAATAATAATAAAAAAAATCAAAAGTTGTACCTGCGACCTTGAGCAGAACACCCTGTGTGGAGGGTTGCGGCGTCCTTGGTTGGGCGCTGGCTCGACAAAACCCGCTTATATTTTTTTTGTTGAGCGACCTTTTCGCATTGGATGGGCAAAACCAAAAAATGTTTTCGTTGGGCGTCCTCCGCCAAGACCGTAGAACAATTAAGTGGCCTCAACTGGCCACCCGTAAATTGAAAAAATGTAGCGGTACTTTCGCCGTCATCAAAATTACATTCAGTTGGGCGTTTTCCCGTCTTTGGATATACGTGGCCTTTATGCGCCACCCACAAATTGATGAAAAAACTTCACGCCTTTGGGATATATGTGACCCTTATGGGCCACCCGTAAATGGATTTGGGCATTTCGACGATGGAAAATATTTTGTTTAATAAGTGGGTTACCGCGTCCAATATACTGTTACCAATTTTGGGCACGAGCGGCTTCAAATTTTACTTGGACAATAATCACTCCGTATGAAATAAAAGTTCTTAACACTATCGATCACACGCGGAATTTTCTGTTCTTCTCTTTTAAACAACTAATTTCCGCTTTTCAATAAAACACTCAAATTTCACTTATTTTTTTAATAGTTACCAAAAAAAAACTCAATCTCAAATATCCTTTTTGTACACATTTTTCTTTTATTTGTGCAAAAGGCCAACTCCAAAAACAAATTTACAATTTTCTTTATTAAACGCCAAGCCAAAAAAACTGCACTCGACTATAAAAATTAAAAATTCACTACTCAACTTATTTTCTTCGACATCAAAACGAGACTATATTTTTTTATAAAATTCCAATCAAGAGTATAAAACAATTCTCGCACCACAAAATATTATCCATTGGATTTTTTTTGTGCCTCTTCTTCGCACCGCGCGACAATTGCACACGACAAAACGAGAAAACACAACAAAAATATTTCGCTATATCTACGCTGTTAAACACCCGCACACGTGGTATACATTGGTCTCGCTCCGAAATCATTCATCGTTCACGTTTACAATAAGGATGAACAAAACGAAAATACAATATAAAATATCATGATAGAACAAGAAACTTCAATATTGCTATGGTAATGCCGACACTATGATAAATTAATCAACCGATTGAATTGCTGAGTTCGGTCCCAGATAGACATATTCCGAACTTGTACCAAAAATCACTTAATAATCCAATTTACATCCAGCATCCCCAATCAATCATAATCGGTTAAGGAATTACGAGTTCCATCTCAGGTGGCCAAATTCCAGAACTACCTTCTAAAATCTTTTTAGAATCCCATTTCCATCGAACATATCCAACCCCATCCTTATCTTTTAAGAAATAACCGAGCTCTGCGCAGATAGCCATATTCCAGAATTTTTTCCAAATATTATTTAAGGTTCCCATTTCCATCCACATCATGTCAAATTTGCATATTAATGGATTAAAAAATGACCGAGTTCCGTGCCACGTAGCCATATTACATAGCTTCTTCCAAAAAACCTTTTCCACCCAACATACAAATCACATCAATATCGGTTAATAAATGACCGAGTTCTGTTCCGAATCTTATTTCCATCTAACATATCCAATCCCATCCTAACCAATTAAAAAATGCTCGAATTCAATAAAATTTTATAAACCGAAGACACTTTAATTTTCATTTACTCATAATTTTGCTATACGGTCAATTTTACAAACTACGTTATGACGTAGTGGTGACTTATGAAAAACTGTTAAATACAAAATTCGGTATTGCGCAAGTAAAAGTTTACGTAATTCTGGGATTCACCATAACTTGTCCGGCATACACAAGTCCTAATTTAACTCCTAAAAATATTCTTAAGTCTCTTTATTCTTTAGTTATTCAACTAGAAAGAGTTTAGGACGGAATCTCTCTGAGATTTTTCATCAGAACGGAAATTCGGTCAATGATAATTAGTCCAGGATTACCGACAAATATTGTGGTCATGACCCAAATGTTTGTGCCTTTTGTGTGCTAAAGCCGAGCAGGTACAGGGACTGTTAAAATGTATATGTGAGCTCGTTTACCATGCAGTTGGTCAGTAAGCCTTAAAATACTTATTCCTCAATCGCGATATACCTGAGATTGGTAAACGCTGCAGCAATCACTGAGACGAACTGAGACATTTACATTTAGTTTAGCTCGGAGCTGCCGGTAAAAAACGGTTTCCCGCATCTTTTTTCGGAGCCGAGCTGCTCTCCAAAGTTTTATTGGTAGGGAAAGCGTTACGAATCCTTTTATCAAAGCAAAAAGACAATTTTTAGTTTTTTTTTATTTTAGTGAATAACCAATACCTTTCCACTGACCTACTACTAACACACGCTGCCATATTGGCCGTCATCTGCCTTCGAAAAATTTGAACCGGAAGTAGGTCGAACTCAACTAATTTGCATTCAGCCATTTCTATGCTCCATCATTTTCATGTAAGTGAGCCAATCTTCTCCCAATAGCAATTCTGTATAAGTAAACAGCTGGTTTGATCTAGGTACTAAGCCTAACTGAATGTTACAGCCTTTCCAGAGTTTTCAGAAGTAAAGTCGATATTGTTATGGGCCTTAAGTTATTTGTGTAACAAGATGAATGTTTCCCTTCTTTCGGAATTAATACCACCTTGACCTCTGTGTGTCCATTGCCTAACAATACATGCATAAAACACCTTTCAGCAGCCTGTGTAGGTTCGATAATAGCTCCATAGTTGCATTACATTTTTTTATCCCTTATGAGAAAAGGGTTTCCCAATACGTGCTGAGCGTCATCGAATTTTTAAAGTATCCTGAAAGTAGGTAGATAGATCCTCTCGTCAAGAGGATCCAAATATTTTGCATTTGTACAGACTTTGTTCATCTTGTCTAATCAGGGAGAGGTTGGGTTAGTAGGCAAATCATCTTGAGCCTTTTCAGGAATTTTCAGAGACCGCCCACCTGGGAAGCCTAACGAACTTTCTCAGATCAAGAAGTATCCAGAAAACGATTGCAGACGCCCTTGAGAACATCGACCATACAGTCTAGTTCGCCCATTGCCCACGGGTGCTTAGGGGTCCCGGAGGTATGATTCTTAAAAAAAGATAAGATTTGGTAACAAGATTCGCCAAATTCTCTAATCCATGAACATACATAAACATCGTAGACGAGAGTAATTTGTAACACCTTGTACAGGTGGCACGAAGCCAATACGCAGAATTTGTCTAAACATGCAGAGGCCTCTCTCGTGGTGATTTTGCCTACTTGATTTCAGGGTTTTGTATCGTGGGAAATTTGAGGCTTGCATGTTCCTGGCTTACACCGTGTATCAAAAATACAAACAAAACAAACAAGAATTAAAAAGCAAACTGAAAACTGAAATTACGTTAAATTTACACCAGAATCCGTCGACAGAAATTTGAGGAACGTGAATAAAATTAATAATAACCGGGTATGTTCACCCAGGAACGACCGAATATCCCCGAATGACAAGTACAATGTCTGCTGAAGAAAACCTTCCCCCCAAAAGGGGGGCTAGCCAAAAACCGCAAAATGTTGGGCGTTGTTTTGCCATACCCGTAAATATTTTCTTCCCGCCTTTGATTGTAGATAAAAACAAAGGTTGGGCATCTTCGCAGCTTTGACCGTAATAAATGGCTAATAGGCGGCTGGGCACCTGCTCATTGTGGTGATTTAAACCGATACCAAAATTCCGACACGAAAAATTGCGGCACACGTGATTGACCCGTTGAGGTATATATTATTTTCACCGAAAAAAATCAATAATTGTAATTGGCCACGTAATTGTTGCGGCACTTTCGCCGTTATATAAATGTGAAGGAGCCTCTGTCGGCTACCCGTAACTGTACCGGTGCCTTCCCACCAGTAAAAAAAAGTACGGCCGCCTTAAGACAACGGTGAATATTGCACCCTCTTGCCGATTAAAGGTAACTGACCATGAGTCGGCTCTCCGTAAAATATTTACTGCGTCCACGCCACTGATATATAAAACTAGGGAGTGGTCGCGTTAGACCGCCCTTTTAACTTTTCCGCCTCGCTCTTATATCGGAACACACAGGCACAAAATATAACACAACCATCGTTACTTTGTATTAGATATTTGTGTTTCATACAACATTCCAACATTGTTCATTAGACCTCATATCGTTTTTCTCAATATTAATATTTTTTTAAATTCACTAAAACAAAAATTATATGTTTATTTTTTTCCCTTTATTCCTTTCTATAATTATATAATTTATATAAATTTAAACTAATACAAAAACACTTGGAATGTTAAAACTAGACTTACTTTTCTATTTCAAAGCTTGATTACTTGAAATTTTAAATTTAAATCTAAAAGAATATTTTGTTTTTCGTTTTTCGTGCGCGTCACGGTTTCGCTGCATAAATTTGTCGGCGTTTACGATGTGGGTAAAAAAACATACATATTAAGTCCCTTGCCCAATTAAACTTTAGTGCTAATGCCATAAGACAGATGGCACCAATTATTCGATTATTACGAAATTTTTGGGAAGTAAACATTAAAAACCAAATTCCAAATCAAATAATGTTATGACCCCCCAAGGTTTCGTAACAACCTCTCGCCTGGTTTTAATAAGAAATGTTGTACAAACCAAGCATTTACTTTTTTAGATTCGGATTCAAATGCTATTACATCACCGATTTTTCTCTTTTCTGCTTGTAAAATTAGCTCCTCTAAATTATTCGAGGGCTAGCCGGTAGCCGCCTATGTACGCTGATTTTATAGTCACTTATACCTCAATGCGGGTTGTGTCACTATCGCGGATTTACTGGAGGGTTATTATAAAATTTTTTTCGATTTCGTAAAATACGAAATCGTAAATTCGATCCGCCGCGAATATTCCTATTATGAAACTTTTTTTTGATCGTAAAATTTATGACCATGAAGTATGCCAGTTGTGTTGGTTTTAGCAAATTTTAAATAGTATCAATATAGGACATTGCCTTATAAATCGTGTTCCAAATTTTTTTTTTCTATAAGACAAGAGTGAAGTTAGCTGGTTTAGTGCAGGTTCGAAAAAAAAACTCGAAAATCAACACAGCTGGTGAAAAAGTAAAACTAAATTGAACTGTTTCAACTGTTTAGCTTAGTTGTCTAAACAAAAAAGTAAACAAACAACGTAAAGAGTTCGAAAAAACGACAAAAGCGACACCGTGGCAAAAAATCTAACTATGGTAAATGCGATAAGCTAAGAGAAAAAACGAACACGAACGTCCTATATATAAGTTATTTAATATATGGTTTTAGCTAAATAATAAAAAAGTTTCAAATTAATCGTAATAAATTAAACTAGTCAATTTTTATAAAAAAATTGAGTAAATGATTAAACAGTATTTTATTTTAATAAAAAAAATCGAGTAAAATTCGATTTCGATTTTTGTTTTAGTTCATAATAGGGCGGATTTTACGATTTCACTAAAGCAAAAAAATTCATAATGCAAATTTCGCGGTGGATCGAATTGTACGAAATCGAAAAAATTTCATAATAGACCCCCTGAGTATATGATTCCTTACAGTTTTGCTCTAGGACTCCAGCTCCTGTTATTATTTTCTCACGAAGTCGGCAAGTATTCCTCGGCAGATACCTGGGAAAGAGGGCTAGCTATCTCCTCTATTAATTAGACTGATTGTCGTCATCCACCGTAACGTTTAAGCATTTATTTTGTAGAACAGTTTCCAACTACTATTTATGGATTTGACTAAATTTAAAATTAACTGAATTTCAAAAGAACCATGCTTGCATACGTCATAAGTGATGCGGTCGGTTAAAATAGCGGTCGTTTTCTATGTTTCTCATTCCAATGCAACGTAGTTCTATGAGAATTGGATGTCACAAATCAAACGGCCCAGCCGTTAAAGTTTTTTCGTTTAAATGGGGTGCTATTGGGTTCGAATTCCGATAGAGGCAGGATGCAAAATGCAATGTTCATCATCAGATTATGATTTGTGACGAAAATGAACTCATCTATGACCCCCTGTCGGAGTGTAGAACACTTGGTTCGACTCATCTTCCATGCCAGTACTATTGGTTGACATAGAGCTATGCAATGTGCGAATGGTTCTACGTAAATCGAACCTGTAGCCGTACGTCCTCGACTTGACTGGCAACGGTGTAAAAGTAAGACGTGAAACGCAAACAGATTGCAAAGAAAATACAAAAAAAAAAATTGCAGGAGAATTTTCTTGTGTTTGGAGTAGTAGTGTGCGCGTTTTTTCTTAAGTGCGTAGCTCAATCTCATCAATTGTGTTCAGTAGAGAGTGTCCCAGTAAAGGTTTTGTTCTGATTTAGTAACTCATAATATACGACACCAAGCTGATCCCACCAAATACACAACATGAGTTTTCTTTCATGAACATTCGTCCAACCAACATGTCGTTAAAAATGGCCAACTTTCATCCCAAGTGGCCTTATCATAAGTAGTGGAAAGTAGCCAGTTCTGGGTCATCCCAATCCAAAAAATGACATCGTAGGCGACGTAGTCGTTTATGGCGTCAAAAGCCCTCATTTAGGGGCAAAAGTACGACGTAGTCGCAGATGATCAATTTAGGGGCAAGAAAGATTGAAAAGCATGCATTTAGGGGACAGTTCCTCAGGAGGCAGTTCGCTTAGTTTTCCGAAAAAAAACTCAAATTTATGGGCAATCTCAAATGAAAACCAAACATTTAGGGGAGACCATATGTAACGGTCCATTTTTCGACTTCCAGGTGATTTGTTTTTTTTATTGTTTATTAGGGATAGTGCTCGTCGGACTAGGATTCGTTTGCCGAAAACCTTGGTACAAGGCTGAACCGTACTTGCTACACCTGGATCTGGCATCTTGTTGGTCATCCCAATGCACCCTCACCAACCAACCACGCGCTCTACTCCTTCATGTTGGCCGTGATCGATTCAAAGGAAAAAAAATTATTTAGAAAAAAATATGTTTGGCGCGAACTTGTCGCTCTCAACCGCTAATCCAAGGCAGTGATGCCAGTGTATGGGTTTTACAAATATAAAACAGGTTCAACAATAATATAGATAAATCAAAATAAAATTTAAAATTTACGATTGTGAATTTCGATTACTTACTTACGGGAACTAAAGACCTAATTACGCAATGACTGCTTCGCGGCCACGTTTTCTCAAGGTTGCGACCGTGGCGGTTGTACCGTTGGCTCCGTTGATCACTTGAAATGTCTGCTCACCTTCGCTTGCCCCGGTTTTATCACTCCGAAATCATTTGCCCCGAGACGCTCCGTCTGCCAACAACTCGCAGGGCGAGCGTATACCACTGACGCTCGATGGGTTTTGTATCTCTAATACTATTTGAGAGCACCACCGTAATATGCGCAACTACACTTTTATTCACGATGGACCGTACCCCACTGGCCGGAATCAATAATTCTAACGACGTGTATTTGATATATATTTTTTTATCTTTTTATTTTATCACATTAATAAATTACATGAGTCTTACAATATACAATTATTGTTTGCAGGTTTTCCTTTTCTTTTTTGTTTTTATATATTCACAGTCGTTTACATAGGTTCTTGCAAGATTCTTATTTAGCTACTTTATTTAGTAACCACACACACTTTTTGCACGCTCCTTGAACCAACACAATCATTGAAATTCTTTTTGTGTTTTGCACCGATTAATTGTCTTTTATCGCCGGCTTAACTTTATTTATTTTTTTATTTTATTTTGGTATTATCAAATTTAAAAAACTGCTCTCGATCACGACCAGCAATTGACTGTCTATCCTCCGTTTTTTTTTTCTTTTTTTTATTTTAAAACGCCTCACACTTTTTAGTATCGTTAAATCATAGTAGGGGAATACTAACCGTTTATCAAAGGACCGCTTATGTCAATTTACTTTTATCCATTGTAATTACCCTCAAACATTGATCATCACCACTACAACCACCAACACAAAATCAGTGAGAAAACCAAAATTAAAGCGAGTCATGCGCGATCGTTACACATATATTTAGGAGAAAGCATGACGCAGTCGTACATGATTGAAAACTCATAAATTTAGTGGCGACCGAGATTCAAAGCAAACATTTAGGAAAAGCTTTACCTCGAAAAAAACATTAATTTACGAGGAATAAAGTAGGACGTAGTCATAGATGATGGAACGACATACGTTTTGAGCAGCATGACGTGATATAAAACGTTATCTTTTAAAGTAAAATAGTGTTTGTCATCGTATAAAATCACACTACGACATTCCAATGATTGGTGTTGCAATAAAACTACGTCTCCGAGCCATCAAATAGTAATATATACATTCGCTGTATAAATAAAAATCAAGATCAAGGTCAACTTGTGATATTCAATCTGAGGAAATTATTCTGTATCATCATAATATGATAGTCAACGACTTACTTATATATGTTACTTTTTAAGCCACGGGATATTCTAAGTTCATTGTCCTAATATATAACGATCGAAAATCTCTAATTTATACAAAAATTTCAATTTCAAGGTTGATTATGATGATCTTTATGGGGAGGGGTAGTGTTTTTTCTTGAATTATTATATAACTGATATTATATATTTCTGCATTAATATGTATAAGTTGCTATAAACAAATAGTTTTTTTTGATATTTTAATATTTTTTATTTTTACAAGTCGTCACTGTTAATGATACTCTTAACAAATAAAATGCTTAAACCAAAATGCCTAAGTCATCTTTAGCGCATTTTCTATATAAATCATAGACGTTTACGTCAATTTTGGAACACGCAATTATCTTGCAAGTTTTTAAAAAATTTTAAGTTTTAAAAAGTTTTAAAAGTTTAAATTTTTTATTAAATTTAAAAAATTTTAAAGTTTTAAAAAGTTTTAAAAGTTTTAAAAGTTTTAAAAGTTTTAAAAGTTTTAAAAGTTTTAAAAGTTTTAAAAGTTTTAAAAGTTTTAAAAGTTTTAAAAGTTTTAAAAGTTTTAAAAGTTTTAAAAGTTTTAAAAGTTTTAAAAGTTTTAAAAGTTTTAAAAGTTTTAAAAGTTTTAAAAGTTTTAAAAGTTTTAAAAGTTTTAAAAGTTTTAAAATTTTAAAAAGTTTTAAAAATGTTTGCTTTTCAATCTCGATTGTCTCTAAATGTATGCTTTTCAATTATGTACGAATACTTCATACTCTTTCTCCTAAATGTATGCTTTATTTCGCCTAAATTTTTGCTTTTTATTCGAAATTGCTCATACATTTGTGTTTTTGGTTCTACTATTCACTTTACAAAATATATTATTCTTTCTTTACTGATCGAACAAATAATTTTTGAGCGTCTCGAATAGTGGGGCTGGGTACGATTTTCCAAAATTCCAAAAATGAAATTCCATGATGAAAATTCCAAAAACAAAACTCCAGAAACCAAAATTCCATTAAAAAAATCCCTAAAAATAAAATTTCAATAAAACAAAACCCATATACAAAATGCCAATTTTCAAAATTTCAATATACAAAATTCTAAAAAATTCCATTTTTTGCCATGGCAATATGAATGACAAAAAATGTAATTTTTAATTAGGGAATCTATCAAGGTTTATTCAACGATATCTTACAGCGTTACAGTGCTTATTTATTTTTACTAATGAGTGTACCATACACAACTTTTTAGTATATATTAGCATGTTTCAAGGGGGTATCGGTATTCCAAAAAAACGCAACCTTGTTTTCTAGAATCACAACAATAAGCGTTAATCAATCTGGTAGACAACGGGAATCTTTTTTGTGACGCAGTGGTTAAAGCTTTGGCGTTTAGATCGGGAGGTACCGGGTTCTAAACCAAATAGGGGCAGAAACGTAACACATCTATAACCCATTGTCTGTGTGCAAAACCCATGGGCCGACCCATCTTCCATGCAAGTATAGGCTGGCATGGCATGGAGCTTGCAATGTGCAGATGGTCTTAAATCGATCCTATAGCCATACGTCCTCGAGTTGGCCAGGAGGCGTAAAGTAAGGACGTAAAACGCATTCCCGCGGAAGAGCAGGATGAGCCTTGAGCCCCAAAACAGATTGCATAATAAAAAATAAAAAAAATAAGTATAAATAATAGTGTTTTAGAACAATTAAATTAAATTAATTGTAATAAAACAATTATAATTTTTGTGAAATGCTGCAAATATTATTAAACTAATGAAAAAGTGGAATTTTGTATAAGAAATTATGTTTCGAAAATAAATCAATTTTGGAATTTTCTCAATTGGAATTTTGAATTTTTATTTTTATTTTATGGTATTTTGTAAAATGGAATTTATATTTTTTTTAATTGGGATTTTGGAAAATTAGGCTAATTGGATTTTTTTTTTGGTTGGTTAGCCGACCTGTTCCCAACAAGAATAGAAAGCAAAGTTTTACTGATTATATTCAGCTTGCATAGAATAGAAAACTTAAAAATGTATTCTCTATTGTCACTGTAGTGGGATATTCTATTATCCATTCAAACAAATATGAAAAGTAAAACAAAAGAAGAGAATACAATTTTGTTTTAGTTCTCGCAAAAAGAAAAAATTTTACTCTAATCAAAACATCGATCTCTATGTTTTTTTCATTATTCGCTCATTATTCGTTGAAAACTAGGGGCAAGCAAGATTAAAATTTATGTTTTTTCGATCATCTACGAATACGTCTTACTTTAGCCCCTAAATGTATGCTTTTGACGTCATTTAACGTCATTTTTGCGATTGGGATGTCCCAGAACCGGCTACTTTGCACTACTACTATTATAGAACTTCTTCCAAAAATCATTTTAGAATCCCATTTCCGTTCAACACACCAAATCACTTCATAATCGGTTTATAAATGGCCAAGTTTCATCTCAGGTGGCCATATTCCAGAATTTCCAGAAAAGCGGATTATAAATGGCTGAGTTCCGACCCAGGTAGCCATATTCCAAAACTTACGTGTAACTTTTCGTATAATTAAAGCCCCATTATTTTACACCATATAGGCTGCTTGCTTGTCTGTTGCCATCTTTATTTATACTTTACCGCTTGCTTTGTCTTTCTGGTGGTGATCACTCTAAACAATATTACATTCTACTAATGCCATCTATTGGGTGTGTGGTTATGACCGCCCTTTTTTATTAAAATAAAACACATTTGCTTGTTTAGAAAGTAAAAGAATTATTTCTTGAAAATATGCTCCATCCAGTTGCAGATACTACTTTCCCTCAACTTTCAGGTAATTTACGGATTCCTTCTCTGAAGAAATCTTGGTCTGTTGGACTTTAGCTCTACAAATAAGCTAATATTCGATCTCTGCGCGTGGATTGAACACCTGTTCATAAAGAGAGGACTGTATCGACCGGAATAAGTAGTAATCTGAAGGAGCTATAGTGGTTTTGGTTATGTTAAATAAACATATTGATTTTTTAGTTATAGCCTTCAAACCGTCTTTCTATACGACTCGCAATCCTAACCAAATCAATGGTACCAAGTTTGACCAGTCGTCGTTTTGATAACATTTAATGAGAGTTGTTAAAGTCCTGGGCCAACGTTTGCCAATGGGATAATGGCTTGCAGATGGTATGGTGTGGTTCTTTAATGTTTTACGCCTAGAATTTCGCTCAGTCTCTGAGGGCGTCGCGATTAAATGTAATTTTTATTGGTACTCCGAAATATTGAAGACATCCGGTGATAAGATGTCCAGCGACAGATTCTGCTGTAATATCCTCCATCGGAGTAGTTACTGTATGCCATCTAGTGAACCTATCGATGACTGTTAAACAATATATATTTCCAGCTGAAAGTGGCATGGGTCCAATAATATCGTTGTTTATGTCTTCAAACCGCGAATTTGGATTGGTATACTTCGAAATTGGTGATTTAATAAGCCGTAATATTTTTGATCGTTGGCATTGTATAAATTGCCGTGCGAATGTTTGACAATCTTTGTCGCTCGATCGTTACCATATATTTTTGTTTCCGAATTTGGCATGGCTAACTGACTTATCATCGATAATGAAATGTTCGTCGCATTTCCATTCAATATTGACTGCAATTATGGATCTCGGTTTTCTTTTTTCTAAAGTTTTGATTTTGAAAAAAATATTTTTTATTAATTCGGGCCGGCCGGACTAAAAATATTTTAAAATAAAAATAAGATATCTGCCCAAAAATTTACTAGAAAAAACCAAGGTTGCGAAGTCAGAAGCGGGAGTCGGTTTCGTGGAGTCGGTGCTATTTTATCGGAGACGGAGTCGGAAAAAACTGAACTCCCATTTTTTTTTTGTCAAATTACAACAACAGTATATTGACCATCCGCACAATATAATGACATCCACTCTGTTCGAATGTCAAAATTTCACGTATCCAGTCAGTGATAATACATTTTGATGAATTAAAATTTTATCAAGCAAATTCGTTAATATTTGGTAAAAAAATACGAAATATTCCTGAAAACAAATTAAAAAAATATATTTCCAAAAAAGAAAAGTAACCCCTTTGACTCATTTGTCTCTTCGACACATGCTGCCCTTTGAGACATTCGGCCGCTTATCGAAAATTGAATTCCAACAAAATCTGTTAGGAAATAGCCAAATTCCATCCCTATCAGCCATTTTCTAGAATTTTATCGCAAACCCATTTTTGAATTTTGTTAAAAAATCATTTAAGGGTCCGATTTTCCCACATGTCAAATTTTAAAAATTCAAACCGAGATTTTGAAAACCTACATTTCGTTGCACACCCGATCTTTACATGTTCTGAAAGCGGATTCTGCCTCCTCCGTCCAGTTGATTGGCGTTTTGTCATTCTTCTTGCCGCCATTTATTAATTTTTGCAAAACTGATTGAATATTGAGTGCCCCACGTATAAATCTCCGGTAAAAATTTATCATAGCCAGGAAACGTATCAATTCCTCGGTAGTTGTTTCTATCTGGCAGTGGTTTTAAACCAGCTGGAGCAATTAGATGACCGACAAATTTTACTTCCGCCTTTCCGAATACACACTTTGCAACGTTTACATTGATTCCATATTGTCGTAAACGTTCAAATGTTTCCGATGTTCCTCGATATTTTGCAAAGTACGGGAACACGAATTATTTTAACAATGCGTTTATTAAGCGTTCATGTGTCTGCGCCGCGTTACAGAGTCCGAACGGATTAATAATGAACTCAAATAAATCAAACGGCATTGTGATTGTGGGCTTTGGTATGCCCGTTGAAGGTCGATGGTTGAAAATATGTGCAATATATTTGAAAAATCCTGATTGAACGGGATCGGGTAACGATCCGGAATAGAGTGATGAGTAATATTCACTTTTGATTTACTTCTATGATCGTATGTCACTGTAGTGTTTTTATATTCTCGTAGAATATCCGCTAATGGATCCGTAGCGTCGAATGTGGTAATACCTAACGACTTTTCCGCTAAAGGTGTACCTTTTGCTGATAATTTGATCAAACTGTCCATCAAGCGATTTTCTCTCATGTCGATTATCATCCCGTGGTGTTTAATAAAATCCGCCCTGATGATAGGTCGATTTACATCGGCCACGATAAATGTCCACGGAAATACTCGTCGCAATCCAAAATTGATTGACATTCTTCTTTCACCGTACGCGGTAATTGGAGTTCCGGTAGTTAATTAAAAATTATATAATGGACTAGAAAACCAATAAAAACATTTTTTTTTTAAATTTAAATTAAATATTACATTTTATTTATTTTACGTTAGATCGTTCATATTCCGATATCCAGCAAATACCTAGACGTACTTGGAATGACAATTCACAAAGTCCTAAACGTTTCATGGGGACCCCAACACGAGTTTAAATATTTTGTTTTATGTTTTGTAATAATTCACCATATTTGTTTTTGTTTTTACAATTTACATGTTACTAGAGTAATTAGAGGGTCGGGTTAGATTTTTAGGTTTAACACCGGCCTCGTCTAACAGTGTAAACACTTAATTAATATTTTTTATAAGTATGTAGAATCATATATTATGTTTTTAATTATGTATATGCTAAATTATATATATTATATTTGTTAAGTTGACAATAAATTTCTAATTAGTTTTATTTTAATTTCGATTAATAAATTTTATAATTAAATATTTTCTAAAAAAATAAGTATGAAATTAACCTGTTTGTGCCCAATTTTTTGTGATTACCGAAGATAAAACAAAAAATTAAACATCTTTGCGTTGCCAGTTTTTAAAATCATTTTAATTACTTGTAATAAATTAATTATAAAATTATTTATAAAATAATATAACAATGAAAACCAAAATAAGCGACCGCTATTAACTATATATTGTAGTAAAATAAAACACTTCAATCAATATTTTAAAAATAAAATTAAAAATTTATAAATATATTAATTTTAGGTTGTGGGTGGATATTTTTTAAATGTTTGCAATATTATTAATTTAACTAATTAAATATATATATTTTTTGTTTAGCCAAATTTGTTAAATTGTTTGTTTGTTCAAAATTTTAATAATTTTTTGTGTTTCATTTAAAAATCGCATTATGTTACACAAATTTATAAAACTTAAATATTAATTATGCAGTAAAAACGAAAAAATAAAAGTAAATATTAATTAAATTATCTTTATTATTAATTAATTATTTACCATTATGTTATAAAATAAACATATATATAATTATAAGTAATATTAATTAAATTATGATCAATATACACATTATAATTTGATTATAATTATATTTAGATACAGGCAAAAAATTACTAACCAGAATTTTTAAATTAATTAACTAAATATTAAGAAAATATTAAAAAAAAATGTTAGATAATAAATATTATATTTATATCGCTGTGATTTTGATAAAAATAAAAAGATAAATACTGTAAAATTATTAATTTAATCTAAATTAATTATATAATTTTTAAAATAAATAAATTTTCAATTAAATTTTTGGATGGTTGTATTTATTAAACCGACCAGTACGTGCAGGCTGTGATGATTTATAAATGGAAAGTATTTAACGTAAGTAACAATAAAATTAATTTTTAGCGTTAAAAGAAAAATTTTGTATTTTATTGATGAAATTTGGAAGGATACAATTTATTGTCACAGATTCCAAATGTTTCGTTTATTTTGGACTATCGGTGTAATTATGAGTAGATCAACGTTAAACTTGCTGCAATATGTCGCCTCATTCGCCTGCAATCCAGGTTCGATGCACAATCTGGCCTAATTTCAAAATACGAAACTTACAACAACCACGCTTTCCTTATGCATCCTACCGGTAATTTCGTGCTCAACATGTTATATACATTACCTATAATCATTTTGAACCGGAATTTCAACGAAAAAAAAATTTCAATTTTTTGCGAAAATGCCTGATGGTTAGCCTTACCGATTTTGAACGGATAAAATTTATTGTCACAGATTCCAAATGTTTCGTTTATTTTGGATTACCGGTGTAATTATGAGTAGATCAACGTTAAATTTGCTGCAATATGTCGCCTCATTCGCCTGCAATCCAGGTTCGATGCACAATCTGGCCTAATTTCAAAATACGAAACTTACAACAACCACGCTTTCCTTATGCATCCTACCGGTAATTTCGTGCTCAACATGTTATATACATTACCTATAATCATTTTGAACCGGAATTTCAACGAAAAAAAAATTTCAATTTTTTGCGAAAATGCCTGATGGTTAGCCTTACCGATTTTGAACGGATAAAATTTATTGTCACAGATTCCAAATATTTCGTTTATTTTGGATTATCGGTGTAATTATGAGTAGATCAACGTTAAATTTGCTGCAATATGTCGCCTCATTCGCCTGCAATCTAGGTTCGATGCACAATGTGGCCTAATTTCAAAATACGAAACTTACAACAACCACGCTTTCCTTATGCATCCTACCGGTAATTTCGTGCTCAACATGTTATATACATTACCTATAATCATTTTGAACCGGAATTTCAACGAAAAAAAAATTTCAATTTTTTGCGAAAATGCCTGATGGTTAGCCTTACCGATTTTGAACGGATAAAATTTATTGTCACAAATTCCAAATGTTTCGTTTATTTTGGATTATCGGCGTAATTATGAGTAGATCAACGTTAAATTTGCTGCAATATGTCGCCTCATTCGCCTGCAATCCAGGTTCGATGCACAATCTGGCCTAATTTCAAAATACGAAACTTACAACAACCACGCTTTCCTTATGCATCCTACCGGTAATTTCGTGCTCAACATGTTATATACATTACCTATAATCATTTTGAACCGGAATTTCAACGAAAAAAAAATTTCAATTTTTTGCGAAAATGCCTGATGGTTAGCCTTACCGATTTTGAACGGATAAAATTTATTGTCACAGATTCCAAATATTTCGTTTATTTTGGATTATCGGTGTAATTATGAGTAGATCAACGTTAAATTTGCTGCAATATGTCGCCTCATTCGCCTGCAATCTAGGTTCGATGCACAATGTGGCCTAATTTCAAAATACGAAACTTACAACAACCACGCTTTCCTTATGCATCCTACCGGTAATTTCGTGCTCAACATGTTATATACATTACCTATAATCATTTTGAACCGGAATTTCAACGAAAAAAAAATTTCAATTTTTTGCGAAAATGCCTGATGGTTAGCCTTACCGATTTTGAACGGATAAAATTTATTGTCACAGATTCCAAATGTTTCGTTTATTTTGGATTACCGGTGTAATTATGAGTAGATCAACGTTAAATTTGCTGCAATATGTCGCCTCATTCGCCTGCAATCCAGGTTCGATGCACAATCTGGCCTAATTTCAAAATACGAAACTTACAACAACCACGCTTTCCTTATGCATCCTACCGGTAATTTCGTGCTCAACATGTTATATACATTACCTATAATCATTTTGAACCGGAATTTCAACGAAAAAAAAATTTCAATTTTTTGCGAAAATGCCTGATGGTTAGCCTTACCGATTTTGAACGGATAAAATTTATTGTCACAGATTCCAAATATTTCGTTTATTTTGGATTATCGGTGTAATTATGAGTAGATCAACGTTAAATTTGCTGCAATATGTCGCCTCATTCGCCTGCAATCTAGGTTCGATGCACAATGTGGCCTAATTTCAAAATACGAAACTTACAACAACCACGCTTTCCTTATGCATCCTACCGGTAATTTCGTGCTCAACATGTTATATACATTACCTATAATCATTTTGAACCGGAATTTCAACGAAAAAAAAATTTCAATTTTTTGCGAAAATGCCTGATGGTTAGCCTTACCGATTTTGAACGGATAAAATTTATTGTCACAGATTCCAAATATTTCGTTTATTTTGGATTATCGGTGTAATTATGAGTAGATCAACGTTAAATTTGCTGCAATATGTCGCCTCATTCGCCTGCAATCCAGGTTCGATGCACAATCTGGCCTAATTTCAAAATACGAAACTTCCAACAACCAACCACGCTTTCCTTATGCATCCTACCGTTAATTTCGTGCTCAACATGTTATATACATTACCTATAATCATTTTGAACCGGAATTTCAACGAAAAAAAAATTTCAATTTTTTGCGAAAATGCCTGATGTAACGTTAGCCTTACCGATTTTGAACGGATAAAATTTATTGTCACAGATTCCAAATGTTTCGTTTATTTTGGATTATCGGCGTAATTATGAGTAGATAAACGTTAAATTTGCTGCAATATGTCGTCTCATTCGCCTGCAATCCAGGTTCGATGCACAATCTGGCCTAATTTCAAAATACGAAACTTACAACAACCACGCTTCCCTTATGCATCCTACCGGTAATTTCGTGCTCAACATGTTATATACATTACCTATAATCATTTTGAACCGGAATTTCAACGAAAAAAAATTTTCAATTTTTTGCGAATATGCCTGATGGTTAGCCTTACCGATTTTGAACGGATAAAATTTATTGTCACAAATTCCAAATGTTTCGTTTATTTTGGATTATCGGCGTAATTATGAGTAGATAAACGTTAAATTTGCTGCAATATGTCGCCTCATTCGCCTGCAATCCAGGTTCGATGCACAATCTGGCCTAATTTCAAAATACGAAACTTACAACAACCACGCTTCCCTTATGCATCCTACCGGTAATTTCGTGCTCAACATGTTATATACATTACCTATAATCATTTTGAACCGGAATTTCAACGAAAAAAAGTTTTCAATTTTTTGCGAATACACCTGATGGTTAGCCTTACCGATTTTGAACGGATAAAATTTATTGTCACAAATTCCAAATGTTTCGTTTATTTTGGATTACCGGTGTAATTATGAGTAGATCAACGTTAAATTTGCTGCAATATGTTGCCTCATTCGCCTGCAATCCAGGTTCGATGCACAATCTGGCCTAATTTCAAAATACGAAACTTACAACAACCACGCTTTCCTTATGCATCCTACCGGTAATTTCGTGTTCAACATGTTATATACATTACCTATAATCATTTTGAACCGGAATTTCAACGAAAAAAAAATTTCAATTTTTTGCGAAAATGCCTGATGTTAGCCTTACCGATTTTGAACGGATAAAATTTATTGTCACAGATTCCAAATGTTTCGTTTATTTTGGATTATCGGCGTAATTATGAGTAGATAAACGTTAAATTTGCTGCAATATGTCGCCTCATTCGCCTGCAATCCAGGTTCGATGCACAATCTGGCCTAATTTCAAAATACGAAACTTACAACAACCACGCTTCCCTTATGCATCCTACCTATAATTTCGTGCTCAACATGTTATATACATTACCTATAATCATTTTGAACCGGAATTTCAACGAAAAAAAAATTTCAATTTTTTGCGAATATACCTGATGGTTAGCCTTACCGATTTTGAACGGATAAAATTTATTGTCACAGATTCCAAATGTTTCGTTTATTTTGGATTACCGGTGTAATTATGAGTAGATCAACGTTAAATTTGCTGCAATATGTTGCCTCATTCGCCTGCAATCCAGGTTCGATGCACAATCTGGCCTAATTTCAAAATACGAAACTTACAACAACCACGCTTTCCTTATGCATCCTACCGGTAATTTCGTGCTCAACATGTTATATACATTACCTATAATCATTTTGAACCGGAATTTCAACGAAAAAAAAATTTCAATTTTTTGCGAAAATGCCTGATGGTTAGCCTTACCGATTTTGAACGGATAAAATTTATTGTCACAGATTCCAAATATTTCGTTTATTTTGGATTATCGGTGTAATTATGAGTAGATCAACGTTAAATTTGCTGCAATATGTCGCCTCATTCGCCTGCAATCTAGGTTCGATGCACAATGTGGCCTAATTTCAAAATACGAAACTTCCAACAACCACGCTTTCCTTATGCATCCTACCGGTAATTTCGTGCTCAACATGTTATATACATTACCTATAATCATTTTGAACCGGAATTTCAACGAAAAAAAAATTTCAATTTTTTGCGAAAATGCCTGATGGTTAGCCTTACCGATTTTGAACGGATAAAATTTATTGTCACAGATTCCAAATATTTCGTTTATTTTGGATTATCGGTGTAATTATGAGTAGATCAACGTTAAATTTGCTGCAATATGTCGCCTCATTCGCCTGCAATCCAGGTTCGATGCACAATCTGGCCTAATTTCAAAATACGAAACTTCCAACAACCACGCTTTCCTTATGCATCCTACCGGTAATTTCGTGCTCAACATGTTATATACATTACCTATAATCATTTTGAACCGGAATTTCAACGAAAAAAAAATTTCAATTTTTTGCGAAAATGCCTGATGGTGCCTTACCGATTTTGAACGGATAAAATTTATTGTCACAGATTCCAAATATTTCGTTTATTTTGGATTATCGGTGTAATTATGAGTAGATCAACGTTAAATTTGCTGCAATATGTCGCCTCATTCGCCTGCAATCCAGGTTCGATGCACAATCTGGCCTAATTTCAAAATACGAAACTTCCAACAACCACGCTTTCCTTATGCATCCTACCGGTAATTTCGTGCTCAACATGTTATATACATTACCTATAATCATTTTGAACCGGAATTTCAACGAAAAAAAAATTTCAATTTTTTGCGAAAATGCCTGATGTAACGTTAGCCTTACCGATTTTGAACGGATAAAATTTATTGTCAAAGATTCCAAATGTTTCGTTTATTTTGGATTATCGGTGTAATTATGAGTAGATCAACGTTAAATTTGCTGCAATATGTCGTATCATTCGCCTGCAATCCAGGTTCGATGCACAATCTGGCCTAATTTCAAAATACGAAACTTCCAACAACCACGCTTTCCTTATGCATCCTACCGGTAATTTCGTGCTCAACATGTTATATACATTACCTATAATCATTTTGAACCGGAATTTCAACGAAAAAAAAATTTCAATTTTTTGCGAAAATGCCTGATGGATAATAGCCTTACCGATTTTGAACGGATAAAATTTATTGTCACAGATTCCAAATATTTCGTTTATTTTGGATTATCGGTGTAATTATGAGTAGATCAACGTTAAATTTGCTGCAATATGTCGCCTCATTCGCCTGCAATCCAGGTTCGATGCACAATCTGGCCTAATTTCAAAATACGAAACTTCCAACAACCACGCTTTCCTTATGCATCCTACCGGTAATTTCGTGCTCAACATGTTATATACATTACCTATAATCATTTTGAACCGGAATTTCAACGATAAAAAAATTTCAATTTTTTGCGAAAATGCCTGATGGTTGTTAGCCTTACCGATTTTGAACGGATAAAATTTATTGTCACAAATTCCAAATGTTTCGTTTATTTTGGATTATCGGCGTAATTATGAGTAGATAAACGTTAAATTTGCTGCAATATGTCGCCTCATTCGCCTGCAATCCAGGTTCGATGCACAATCTGGCCTAATTTCAAAATACGAAACTTACAACAACCACGCTTCCCTTATGCATCCTACCGGTAATTTCGTGCTCAACATGTTATATACATTACCTATAATCATTTTGAACCGGAATTTCAACGAAAAAAAGTTTTCAATTTTTTGCGAATACACCTGATGGTTAGCCTTACCGATTTTGAACGGATAAAATTTATTGTCACAAATTCCAAATGTTTCGTTTATTTTGGATTATCGGTGTAATTATGAGTAGATCAACGTTAAATTTGCTGCAATATGTCGCCTCATTCGCCTGCAATCCAGGTTCGATGCACAATCTGGCCTAATTTCAAAATACGAAACTTACAACAACCACGCTTTCCTTATTCATCCTACCGGTAATTTCGTGCTCAACATGTTATATACATTACCTATAATCATTTTGAACAGGAATTTCAACGAAAAAAAATTTCAATTTTTTGCGAAAATGCCTGATGTAACGTTAGCCTTACCGATTTTGAACGGATAAAATTTATTGTCACAAATTCTAAATGTTTCGTTTATTTTGGATTCTCGGTGTAATTATGAGTAGATCAACGTTAAATTTGCTGCAATATGTCGCCTCATTCGCCTGCAATCTAGGTTCGATGCACAATGTGGCCTAATTTCAAAATACGAAACTTACAACAACCACGCTTTCCTTATGCATCCTACCGGTAATTTCGTGCTCAACATGTTATATACATTACCTATAATCATTTTGAACCGGAATTTCAACGAAAAAAAAATTTCAATTTTTTGCGAAAATGCCTGATGGTGCCTTACCGATTTTGAACGGATAAAATTTATTGTCACAGATTCCAAATATTTCGTTTATTTTGGATTATCGGTGTAATTATGAGTAGATCAACGTTAAATTTGCTGCAATATGTCGCCTCATTCGCCTGCAATCCAGGTTCGATGCACAATCTGGCCTAATTTCAAAATACGAAACTTCCAACAACCACGCTTTCCTTATGCATCCTACCGGTAATTTCGTGCTCAACATGTTATATACATTACCTATAATCATTTTGAACCGGAATTTCAACGAAAAAAAAATTTCAATTTTTTGCGAAAATGCCTGATGTAACGTTAGCCTTACCGATTTTGAACGGATAAAATTTATTGTCACAGATTCCAAATGTTTCGTTTATTTTAGATTCTCGGTGTAATTATGAGTAGATCAACGTTAAATTTGCTGCAATATGTCGCCTCATTCGCCTGCAATCCAGGTTCGATGCACAATCTGGCCTAATTTCAAAATACGAAACTTACAACAACCACGCTTTCCTTATTCATCCTACCGGTAATTTCGTGCTCAACATGTTATATAAATTACCTATAATCATTTTGAACCGGAATTTCAACGAAAAAAAATTTCAATTTTTTGCGAAAATGCCTGATGTAACGTTAGCCTTACCGATTTTGAACGGATAAAATTTATTGTCAAAGATTCCAAATGTTTCGTTTATTTTGGATTATCGGTGTAATTATGAGTAGATCAACGTTAAATTTGCTACAATATGTCGCCTCATTCGCCTGCAATCCAGGTTCGATGCACAATCTGGCCTAATTTCAAAATACGAAACTTCCAACAACCACGCTTTCCTTATGCATCCTACCGGTAATTTCGTGCTCAACATGTTATATACATTACCTATAATCATTTTGAACCGGAATTTCAACGAAAAAAAAATTTCAATTTTTTGCGAAAATGCCTGATGGATAATAGCCTTACCGATTTTGAACGGATAAAATTTATTGTCACAGATTCCAAATATTTCGTTTATTTTGGATTATCGGTGTAATTATGAGTAGATCAACGTTAAATTTGCTACAATATGTCGCCTCATTCGCCTGCAATCCAGGTTCGATGCACAATCTGGCCTAATTTCAAAATACGAAACTTCCAACAACCACGCTTTCCTTATGCATCCTACCGGTAATTTCGTGCTCAACATGTTATATACATTACCTATAATCATTTTGAACCGGAATTTCAACGAAAAAAAAATTTCAATTTTTTGCGAAAATGCCTGATGGTTGTTAGCCTTACCGATTTTGAACGGATAAAATTTATTGTCACAAATTCCAAATGTTTCGTTTATTTTGGATTATCGGTGTAATTATGAGTAGATCAACGTTAAATTTGCTGCAATATGTCGCCTCATTCGCCTGCAATCCAGGTTCGATGCACAATCTGGCCTAATTTCAAAATACGAAACTTCCAACAACCACGCTTTCCTTATGCATCCTACCGGTAATTTCGTGCTCAACATGTTATATACATTACCTATAATCATTTTGAACCGGAATTTCAACGAAAAAAAAATTTCAATTTTTTGCGAAAATGCCTGATGTAACGTTAGCCTTACCGATTTTGAACGGATAAAATTTATTGTCACAGATTCCAAATGTTTCGTTTATTTTAGATTCTCGGTGTAATTATGAGTAGATCAACGTTAAATTTGCTGCAATATGTCGCCTCATTCGCCTGCAATCCAGGTTCGATGCACAATCTGGCCTAATTTCAAAATACGAAACTTACAACAACCACGCTTTCCTTATTCATCCTACCGGTAATTTCGTGCTCAACATGTTATATAAATTACCTATAATCATTTTGAACCGGAATTTCAACGAAAAAAAATTTCAATTTTTTGCGAAAATGCCTGATGTAACGTTAGCCTTACCGATTTTGAACGGATAAAATTTATTGTCAAAGATTCCAAATGTTTCGTTTATTTTGGATTATCGGTGTAATTATGAGTAGATCAACGTTAAATTTGCTACAATATGTCGCCTCATTCGCCTGCAATCCAGGTTCGATGCACAATCTGGCCTAATTTCAAAATACGAAACTTCCAACAACCACGCTTTCCTTATGCATCCTACCGGTAATTTCGTGCTCAACATGTTATATACATTACCTATAATCATTTTGAACCGGAATTTCAACGAAAAAAAAATTTCAATTTTTTGCGAAAATGCCTGATGGATAATAGCCTTACCGATTTTGAACGGATAAAATTTATTGTCACAGATTCCAAATATTTCGTTTATTTTGGATTATCGGTGTAATTATGAGTAGATCAACGTTAAATTTGCTACAATATGTCGCCTCATTCGCCTGCAATCCAGGTTCGATGCACAATCTGGCCTAATTTCAAAATACGAAACTTCCAACAACCACGCTTTCCTTATGCATCCTACCGGTAATTTCGTGCTCAACATGTTATATACATTACCTATAATCATTTTGAACCGGAATTTCAACGAAAAAAAAATTTCAATTTTTTGCGAAAATGCCTGATGGTTGTTAGCCTTACCGATTTTGAACGGATAAAATTTATTGTCACAAATTCCAAATGTTTCGTTTATTTTGGATTATCGGTGTAATTATGAGTAGATCAACGTTAAATTTGCTGCAATATGTCGCCTCATTCGCCTGCAATCCAGGTTCGATGCACAATCTGGCCTAATTTCAAAATACGAAACTTCCAACAACCACGCTTTCCTTATGCATCCTACCGGTAATTTCGTGCTCAACATGTTATATACATTACCTATAATCATTTTGAACAGGAATTTCAACGAAAAAAAATTTCAATTTTTTGCGAAAATGCCTGATGTAACGTTAGCCTTACCGATTTTGAACGGATAAAATTTATTGTCACAGATTCCAAATGTTTCGTTTATTTTGGATTATCGGTGTAATTATGAGTAGATCAACGTTAAATTTGCTGCAATATGTCGCCTCATTCGCCTGCAATCCAGGTTCGATGCACAATCTGGCCTAATTTCAAAATACGAAACTTCCAACAACCACGCTTTCCTTATGCATCCTACCGGTAATTTCGTGCTCAACATGTTATATACATTACCTATAATCATTTTGAACCGGAATTTCAACGAAAAAAAAATTTCAATTTTTTGCGAAAATGCCTGATGTAACGTTAGCCTTACCGATTTTGAACGGATAAAATTTATTGTCACAGATTCCAAATGTTTCGTTTATTTTGGATTATCGGTGTAATTATGAGTAGATCAACGTTAAATTTGCTGCAATATGTCGCCTCATTCGCCTGCAATCCAGGTTCGATGCACAATCTGGCCTAATTTCAAAATACGAAACTTCCAACAACCACGCTTTCCTTATGCATCCTACCGGTAATTTCGTGCTCAACATGTTATATACATTACCTATAATCATTTTGAACCGGAATTTCAACGAAAAAAAAATTTCAATTTTTTGCGAAAATGCCTGATGGTTAGCCTTACCGATTTTGAACGGATAAAATTTATTGTCACAAATTCTAAATGTTTCGTTTATTTTGGATTCTCGGTGTAATTATGAGTAGATCAACGTTAAATTTGCTGCAATATGTCGCCTCATTCGCCTGCAATCCAGGTTCGATGCACAATCTGGCCTAATTTCAAAATACGAAACTTCCAACAACCACGCTTTCCTTATGCATCCTACCGGTAATTTCGTGCTCAACATGTTATATACATTACCTATAATCATTTTGAACCGGAATTTCAACGAAAAAAAATTTCAATTTTTTGCGAAAATGCCTGATGGTTAGCCTTACCGATTTTGAACGGATAAAATTTATTGTCACAGATTCCAAATATTTCGTTTATTTTGGATTATCGGTGTAATTATGAGTAGATCAACGTTAAATTTGCTGCAATATGTCGCCTCATTCGCCTGCAATCCAGGTTCGATGCACAATCTGGCCTAATTTCAAAATACGAAACTTCCAACAACCACGCTTTCCTTATGCATCCTACCGGTAATTTCGTGCTCAACATGTTATATACATTACCTATAATCATTTTGAACCGGAATTTCAACGAAAAAAAAAATTCAATTTTTTGCGAAAATGCCTGATGGTTAGCCTTACCGATTTTGAACGGATAAAATTTATTGTCACAGATTCCAAATGTTTCGTTTATTTTGGATTATCGGTGTAATTATGAGTAGATCAACGTTAAATTTACTGCAATATGTCGCCTCATTCGCCTGCAATCCAGATTCGATGCACAATC
The DNA here is from genome assembly GCA_932526605.1 of Nephrotoma flavescens. Classification (NCBI taxonomy): domain Eukaryota; kingdom Metazoa; phylum Arthropoda; class Insecta; order Diptera; family Tipulidae; genus Nephrotoma; species Nephrotoma flavescens. Next base: position 234,399,804 of record OW052220.1, read on the forward strand.
TGGCCTAATTTCAAAATACGAAACTTCCAACAACCACGCTTTCCTTATGCATCCTACCAGTAATTTCGTGCTCAACATGTTATATACATTACCTATAATCATTTTGAACCGGAATTTCAACGAAAAAAAAATTTCAATTTTTTGCGAAAATGCCTGATGGTTGTTAGCCTTACCGATTTTGAACGGATAAAATTTATTGTCACAAATTCTAAATGTTTCGTTTATTTTGGATTCTCGGTGTAATTATGAGTAGATCAACGTTAAATTTGCTGCAATATGTCGCCTCATTCGCCTGCAATCCAGGTTCGATGCACAATCTGGCCTAATTTCAAAATACGAAACTTCCAACAACCACGCTTTCCTTATGCATCCTACCGGTAATTTCGTGCTCAACATGTTATATACATTACCTATAATCATTTTGAACCGGAATTTCAACGAAAAAAAAATTTCAATTTTTTGCGAAAATGCCTGATGGTGCCTTACCGATTTTGAACGGATAAAATTTATTGTCACAGATTCCAAATATTTCGTTTATTTTGGATTATCGGTGTAATTATGAGTAGATCAACGTTAAATTTGCTGCAATATGTCGCCTCATTCGCCTGCAATCCAGGTTCGATGCACAATCTGGCCTAATTTCAAAATACAAAACTTCCAACAACCACGCTTTCCTTATGCATCCTACCGGTAATTTCGTGCTCAACATGTTATATACATTACCTATAATCATTTTGAACCGGAATTTCAACGAAAAAAAAATTTCAATTTTTTGCGAAAATGCCTGATGGTGCCTTACCGATTTTGAACGGATAAAATTTATTGTCACAGATTCCAAATATTTCGTTTATTTTGGATTATCGGTGTAATTATGAGTAGATCAACGTTAAATTTGCTGCAATATGTCGCCTCATTCGCCTGCAATCCAGGTTCGATGCACAATCTGGCCTAATTTCAAAATACGAAACTTCCAACAACCACGCTTTCCTTATGCATCCTACCGGTAATTTCGTGCTCAACATGTTATATACATTACCTATAATCATTTTGAACCGGAATTTCAACGAAAAAAAATTTCAATTTTTTGCGAAAATGCCTGATGGTTAGCCTTACCGATTTTGAACGGATAAAATTTATTGTCACAGATTCCAAATGTTTCGTTTATTTTGGATTATCGGTGTAATTATGAGTAGATCAACGTTAAATTTACTGCAATATGTCGCCTCATTCGCCTGCAATCCAGATTCGATGCACAATCTGGCCTAATTTCAAAATACGAAACTTCCAACAACCACGCTTTCCTTATGCATCCTACCAGTAATTTCGTGCTCAACATGTTATATACATTACCTATAATCATTTTGAACCGGAATTTCAACGAAAAAAAAATTTCAATTTTTTGCGAAAATGCCTGATGTAACGTTAGCCTTACCGATTTTGAACGGATAAAATTTATTGTCACAAATTCTAAATGTTTCGTTTATTTTGGATTCTCGGTGTAATTATGAGTAGATCAACGTTAAATTTGCTGCAATATGTCGCCTCATTCGCCTGCAATCCAGGTTCGATGCACAATCTGGCCTAATTTCAAAATACGAAACTTCCAACAACCACGCTTTCCTTATGCATCCTACCGGTAATTTCGTGCTCAACATGTTATATACATTACCTATAATCATTTTGAACCGGAATTTCAACGAAAAAAAAATTTCAATTTTTTGCGAAAATGCCTGATGGTGCCTTACCGATTTTGAACGGATAAAATTTATTGTCACAGATTCCAAATATTTCGTTTATTTTGGATTATCGGTGTAATTATGAGTAGATCAACGTTAAATTTGCTGCAATATGTCGCCTCATTCGCCTGCAATCCAGGTTCGATGCACAATCTGGCCTAATTTCAAAATACGAAACTTCCAACAACCACGCTTTCCTTATGCATCCTACCGGTAATTTCGTGCTCAACATGTTATATACATTACCTATAATCATTTTGAACCGGAATTTCAACGAAAAAAAAATTCAATTTTTTGCGAAAATGCCTGATGTAACGTTAGCCTTACCGATTTTGAACGGATAAAATTTATTGTCACAGATTCCAAATGTTTCGTTTATTTTGGATTATCGGTGTAATTATGAGTAGATCAACGTTAAATTTGCTGCAATATGTCGCCTCATTCGCCTGCAATCCAGGTTCGATGCACAATCTGGCCTAATTTCAAAATACGAAACTTCCAACAACCACGCTTTCCTTATGCATCCTACCGGTAATTTCGTGCTCAACATGTTATATACATTACCTATAATCATTTTGAACCGGAATTTCAACGAAAAAAAAATTTCAATTTTTTGCGAAAATGCCTGATGGTGCCTTACCGATTTTGAACGGATAAAATTTATTGTCACAGATTCCAAATATTTCGTTTATTTTGGATTATCGGTGTAATTATGAGTAGATCAACGTTAAATTTGCTGCAATATGTCGCCTCATTCGCCTGCAATCCAGGTTCGATGCACAATCTGGCCTAATTTCAAAATACGAAACTTCCAACAACCACGCTTTCCTTATGCATCCTACCGGTAATTTCGTGCTCAACATGTTATATACATTACCTATAATCATTTTGAACCGGAATTTCAACGAAAAAAAAATTTCAATTTTTTGCGAAAATGCCTGATGGTGCCTTACCGATTTTGAACGGATAAAATTTATTGTCACAGATTCCAAATATTTCGTTTATTTTGGATTATCGGTGTAATTATGAGTAGATCAACGTTAAATTTGCTGCAATATGTCGCCTCATTCGCCTGCAATCCAGGTTCGATGCACAATCTGGCCTAATTTCAAAATACGAAACTTCCAACAACCACGCTTTCCTTATGCATCCTACCGGTAATTTCGTGCTCAACATGTTATATACATTACCTATAATCATTTTGAACCGGAATTTCAACGAAAAAAAATTTCAATTTTTTGCGAAAATGCCTGATGGTTAGCCTTACCGATTTTGAACGGATAAAATTTATTGTCACAGATTCCAAATATTTCGTTTATTTTGGATTATCGGTGTAATTATGAGTAGATCAACGTTAAATTTGCTGCAATATGTCGCCTCATTCGCCTGCAATCCAGGTTCGATGCACAATCTGGCCTAATTTCAAAATACGAAACTTCCAACAACCACGCTTTCCTTATGCATCCTACCGGTAATTTCGTGCTCAACATGTTATATACATTACCTATAATCATTTTGAACCGGAATTTCAACGAAAAAAAAATTTCAATTTTTTGCGAAAATGCCTGATGTAACGTTAGCCTTACCGATTTTGAACGGATAAAATTTATTGTCACAGATTCCAAATATTTCGTTTATTTTGGATTATCGGTGTAATTATGAGTAGATCAACGTTAAATTTGCTGCCATATGTCGCCTCATTCGCCTGCAATCCAGGTTCGATGCACAATCTGGCCTAATTTCAAAATACGAAACTTCCAACAACCACGCTTTCCTTATGCATCCTACCGGTAATTTCGTGCTCAACATGTTATATACATTACCTATAATCATTTTGAACCGGAATTTCAACGAAAAAAAATTTCAATTTTTTGCGAAAATGCCTGATGGTTAGCCTTACCGATTTTGAACGGATAAAATTTATTGTCACAGATTCCAAATATTTCGTTTATTTTGGATTATCGGTGTAATTATGAGTAGATCAACGTTAAATTTGCTGCAATATGTCGCCTCATTCGCCTGCAATCCAGGTTCGATGCACAATCTGGCCTAATTTCAAAATACGAAACTTCCAACAACCACGCTTTCCTTATGCATCCTACCGGTAATTTCGTGCTCAACATGTTATATACATTACCTATAATCATTTTGAACCGGAATTTCAACGAAAAAAAATTTCAATTTTTTGCGAAAATGCCTGATGGTTAGCCTTACCGATTTTGAACGGATAAAATTTATTGTCACAGATTCCAAATATTTCGTTTATTTTGGATTATCGGTGTAATTATGAGTAGATCAACGTTAAATTTGCTGCAATATGTCGCCTCATTCGCCTGCAATCCAGGTTCGATGCACAATCTGGCCTAATTTCAAAATACGAAACTTCCAACAACCACGCTTTCCTTATGCATCCTACCGGTAATTTCGTGCTCAACATGTTATATACATTACCTATAATCATTTTGAACCGGAATTTCAACGAAAAAAAAATTTCAATTTTTTGCGAAAATGCCTGATGTAACGTTAGCCTTACCGATTTTGAACGGATAAAATTTATTGTCACAGATTCCAAATGTTTCGTTTATTTTGGATTATCGGTGTAATTATGAGTAGATCAACGTTAAATTTGCTGCAATATGTCGCCTCATTCGCCTGCAATCCAGGTTCGATGCACAATCTGGCCTAATTTCAAAATACGAAACTTCCAACAACCACGCTTTCCTTATGCATCCTACCGGTAATTTCGTGCTCAACATGTTATATACATTACCTATAATCATTTTGAACCGGAATTTCAACGAAAAAAAAATTTCAATTTTTTGCGAAAATGCCTGATGGTGCCTTACCGATTTTGAACGGATAAAATTTATTGTCCCAGATTCCAAATATTTCGTTTATTTTGGATTATCGGTGTAATTATGAGTAGATCAACGTTAAATTTGCTGCAATATGTCGCCTCATTCGCCTGCAATCCAGGTTCGATGCACAATCTGGCCTAATTTCAAAATACGAAACTTCCAACAACCACGCTTTCCTTATGCATCCTACCGGTAATTTCGTGCTCAACATGTTATATACATTACCTATAATCATTTTGAACCGGAATTTCAACGAAAAAAAATTTCAATTTTTTGCGAAAATGCCTGATGGTTAGCCTTACCGATTTTGAACGGATAAAATTTATTGTCACAGATTCCAAATATTTCGTTTATTTTGGATTATCGGTGTAATTATGAGTAGATCAACGTTAAATTTGCTGCAATATGTCGCCTCATTCGCCTGCAATCCAGGTTCGATGCACAATCTGGCCTAATTTCAAAATACGAAACTTCCAACAACCACGCTTTCCTTATGCATCCTACCGGTAATTTCGTGCTCAACATGTTATATACATTACCTATAATCATTTTGAACCGGAATTTCAACGAAAAAAAAATTTCAATTTTTTGCGAAAATGCCTGATGGTGCCTTACCAAATATTTCGTTTATTTTGGATTATCGGTGTAATTATGAGTAGATCAACGTTAAATTTGCTGCAATATGTCGCCTCATTCGCCTGCAATCCAGGTTCGATGCACAATCTGGCCTAATTTCAAAATACGAAACTTCCAACAACCACGCTTTCCTTATGCATCCTACCGGTAATTTCGTGCTCAACATGTTATATACATTACCTATAATCATTTTGAACCGGAATTTCAACGAAAAAAAATTTCAATTTTTTGCGAAAATGCCTGATGGTTAGCCTTACCGATTTTGAACGGATAAAATTTATTGTCACAGATTCCAAATATTTCGTTTATTTTGGATTATCGGTGTAATTATGAGTAGATCAACGTTAAATTTGCTGCAATATGTCGCCTCATTCGCCTGCAATCCAGGTTCGATGCACAATCTGGCCTAATTTCAAAATACGAAACTTCCAACAACCACGCTTTCCTTATGCATCCTACCGGTAATTTCGTGCTCAACATGTTATATACATTACCTATAATCATTTTGAACCGGAATTTCAACGAAAAAAAATTTCAATTTTTTGCGAAAATGCCTGATGGTTAGCCTTACCGATTTTGAACGGATAAAATTTATTGTCACAGATTCCAAATATTTCGTTTATTTTGGATTATCGGTGTAATTATGAGTAGATCAACGTTAAATTTGCTGCAATATGTCGCCTCATTCGCCTGCAATCCAGGTTCTGCAAATACGAAACTTCCAACAACCACGCTTTCCTTATGCATCCTACCGGTAATTTCGTGCTCAACATGTTATATACATTACCTATAATCATTTTGAACCGGAATTTCAACGAAAAAAAAAATTCAATTTTTTGCGAAAATGCCTGATGGTTAGCCTTACCGATTTTGAACGGATAAAATTTATTGTCACAGATTCCAAATGTTTCGTTTATTTTGGATTATCGGTGTAATTATGAGTAGATGAACGTTAAATTTGCTGTAATATGTCGCCTCATTCGCCTGCAATCCAGGTTCGATGCACAATCTGGCCTAATTTCAAAATACGAAACTTCCAACAACCACGCTTTCCTTATGCATCCTACCGGTAATTTCGTGCTCAACATGTTATATACATTACCTATAATCATTTTGAACCGGAATTTCAACGAAAAAAAAATTTCAATTTTTTGCGAAAATGCCTGATGGTTAGCCTTACCGATTTTGAACGGATAAAATTTATTGTCACAGATTCCAAATATTTCGTTTATTTTGGATTATCGGTGTAATTATGAGTAGATCAACGTTAAATTTGCTGCAATATGTCGTATCATTCGCCTGCAATCTAGGTTCGATGCACAATGTGGCCTAATTTAAAAATACTAAACTTACAACAACCACGCTTTCCTTATGCATCCTACCGGTAATTTCGTGCTCAACATGTTATATACATTACTTGTAATCATTTTGAACCGGAATTTCAACGAAAAAAAAATTTCAATTTTTTGCGAAAATGCCTGATGTAATGTTAGCTTTACCGATTTTGAACGGATAAAATTTATTGTCACAGATTCCAAATATTTCGTTTATTTTGGATTCTCGGTGTAATTATGAGTAGATCAACGTTAAATTTGCTGCAATAAGTCGCCTCATTCGCCTGCAATCCAGATTCGATGCACAATCTGGCCTAATTTCAAAATACGAAACTTACAACCACCACGCTTTCCTTATTCATCCTACCGGTAATTTCGTGCTCAACATGTTATATACATTACCTATAATCATTTTGAACCGGAATTTCAACGAAAAAAAAATTTCAATTTTTTGCGAAAATGCCTGATGGTTAGCCTTACCGATTTTGAACGGATAAAATTTATTGTCACAGATTCCAATATTTCGTTTATTTTGGATTCTCGGTGTAATTATGAGTAGATCAACGTTAAATTTGCTGCAATAAGTCGCCTCATTCGCCTGCAATCCAGATTCGATGCACAATCTGGCCTAATTTCAAAATACGAAACTTACAACCACCACGCTTTCCTTATTCATCCTACCGGTAATTTCGTGCTCAACATGTTATATACATTACCTATAATCATTTTGAACCGGAATTTCAACGAAAAAAAATTTCAATTTTTTGCGAAAATGCCTGATGGTTAGCCTTACCGATTATGAACGGATAAAATTTATTGTCACAGATTCCAAATATTTCGTTTATTTTGGATTATCGGTGTAATTATGAGTAGATCAACGTTAAATTTGCTGCAATATGTCGCCTCATTCGCCTGCAATCCAGGTTCGATGCACAATCTGGCCTAATTTCAAAATACGAAACTTCCAACAACCACGCTTTCCTTATGCATCCTACCGGTAATTTCGTGCTCAACATGTTATATACATTACCTATAATCATTTTGAACCGGAATTTCAACGAAAAAAAAATTCAATTTTTTGCGAAAATGCCTGATGGTTAGCCTTACCGATTTTGAACGGATAAAATTTATTGTCACAGATTCCAAATGTTTCGTTTATTTTGGATTATCGGTGTAATTATGAGTAGATCAACGTTAAATTTGCTGCAATATGTCGCCTCATTCGCCTGCAATCCAGGTTCGATGCACAATCTGGCCTAATTTCAAAATACGAAACTTCCAACAACCACGCTTTCCTTATGCATCCTACCGGTAATTTCGTGCTCAACATGTTATATACATTACCTATAATCATTTTGAACCGGAATTTCAACGAAAAAAAAATTTCAATTTTTTGCGAAAATGCCTGATGGTTAGCCTTACCGATTTTGAACGGATAAAATTTATTGTCACAGATTCCAAATATTTCGTTTATTTTGGATTATCGGTGTAATTATGAGTAGATCAACGTTAAATTTGCTGCAATATGTCGTATCATTCGCCTGCAATCTAGGTTCGATGCACAATGTGGCCTAATTTAAAAATACTAAACTTACAACAACCACGCTTTCCTTATGCATCCTACCGGTAATTTCGTGCTCAACATGTTATATACATTACTTGTAATCATTTTGAACCGGAATTTCAACGAAAAAAAAATTTCAATTTTTTGCGAAAATGCCTGATGGTTGTTAGCCTTACCGATTTTGAACGGATAAAATTTATTGTCACAAATTCTAAATGTTTCGTTTATTTTGGATTCTCGGTGTAATTATGAGTAGATCAACGTTAAATTTGCTGCAATAAGTCGCCTCATTCGCCTGCAATCCAGGTTCGATGCACAATCTGGCCTAATTTCAAAATACGAAACTTACAACCACCACGCTTTCCTTATTCATCCTACCGGTAATTTCGTGCTCAACATGTTATATACATTACCTATAATCATTTTGAACCGGAATTTCAACGAAAAAAAAATTTCAATTTTTTGCGAAAATGCCTGATGGTTAGCCTTACCGATTTTGAACGGATAAAATTTATTGTCACAGATTCCAAATATTTCGTTTATTTTGGATTATCGGTGTAATTATGAGTAGATCAACGTTAAATTTGCTGCAATATGTCGCCTCATTCGCCTGCAATCCAGGTTCGATGCACAATCTGGCCTAATTTCAAAATACGAAACTTCCAACAACCACGCTTTCCTTATGCATCCTACCGGTAATTTCGTGCTCAACATGTTATATACATTACCTATAATCATTTTGAACCGGAATTTCAACGAAAAAAAAATTTCAATTTTTTGCGAAAATGCCTGATGGTGCCTTACCGATTTTGAACGGATAAAATTTATTGTCACAGATTCCAAATATTTCGTTTATTTTGGATTATCGGTGTAATTATGAGTAGATCAACGTTAAATTTGCTGCAATATGTCGCCTCATTCGCCTGCAATCCAGGTTCGATGCACAATCTGGCCTAATTTCAAAATACAAAACTTCCAACAACCACGCTTTCCTTATGCATCCTACCGGTAATTTCGTGCTCAACATGTTATATACATTACCTATAATCATTTTGAACCGGAATTTCAACGAAAAAAAAATTTCAATTTTTTGCGAAAATGCCTGATGGTGCCTTACCGATTTTGAACGGATAAAATTTATTGTCACAGATTCCAAATATTTCGTTTATTTTGGATTATCGGTGTAATTATGAGTAGATCAACGTTAAATTTGCTGCAATATGTCGCCTCATTCGCCTGCAATCCAGGTTCGATGCACAATCTGGCCTAATTTCAAAATACGAAACTTCCAACAACCACGCTTTCCTTATGCATCCTACCGGTAATTTCGTGCTCAACATGTTATATACATTACCTATAATCATTTTGAACCGGAATTTCAACGAAAAAAAATTTCAATTTTTTGCGAAAATGCCTGATGGTTAGCCTTACCGATTTTGAACGGATAAAATTTATTGTCACAGATTCCAAATATTTCGTTTATTTTGGATTATCGGTGTAATTATGAGTAGATCAACGTTAAATTTGCTGCAATATGTCGCCTCATTCGCCTGCAATCCAGGTTCGATGCACAATCTGGCCTAATTTCAAAATACGAAACTTCCAACAACCACGCTTTCCTTATGCATCCTACCGGTAATTTCGTGCTCAACATGTTATATACATTACCTATAATCATTTTGAACCGGAATTTCAACGAAAAAAAAATTTCAATTTTTTGCGAAAATGCCTGATGGTGCCTTACCGATTTTGAACGGATAAAATTTATTGTCACAGATTCCAAATATTTCGTTTATTTTGGATTATCGGTGTAATTATGAGTAGATCAACGTTAAATTTGCTGCAATATGTCGCCTCATTCGCCTGCAATCCAGGTTCGATGCACAATCTGGCCTAATTTCAAAATACAAAACTTCCAACAACCACGCTTTCCTTATGCATCCTACCGGTAATTTCGTGCTCAACATGTTATATACATTACCTATAATCATTTTGAACCGGAATTTCAACGAAAAAAAAATTTCAATTTTTTGCGAAAATGCCTGATGGTGCCTTACCGATTTTGAACGGATAAAATTTATTGTCACAGATTCCAAATATTTCGTTTATTTTGGATTATCGGTGTAATTATGAGTAGATCAACGTTAAATTTGCTGCAATATGTCGCCTCATTCGCCTGCAATCCAGGTTCGATGCACAATCTGGCCTAATTTCAAAATACAAAACTTCCAACAACCACGCTTTCCTTATGCATCCTACCGGTAATTTCGTGCTCAACATGTTATATACATTACCTATAATCATTTTGAACCGGAATTTCAACGAAAAAAAAATTTCATTTTTTTGCGAAAATGCCTGATGGTTGGTGCCTTACCGATTTTGAACGGATAAAATTTATTGTCACAGATTCCAAATATTTCGTTTATTTTGGATTATCGGTGTAATTATGAGTAGATCAACGTTAAATTTGCTGCAATATGTCGCCTCATTCGCCTGCAATCCAGGTTCGATGCACAATCTGGCCCAATTTCAAAATACGAAACTTCCAACAACCACGCTTTCCTTATGCATCCTACCGGTAATTTCGTGCTCAACATGTTATATACATTACCTATAATCATTTTGAACAGGAATTTCAACGAAAAAAAAATTTCAATTTTTTGCGAAAATGCCTGATGTAACGTTAGCCTTACCGATTTTGAACGGATAAAATTTATTGTCACAGATTCCAAATGTTTCGTTTATTTTGGATTATCGGTGTAATTATGAGTAGATCAACGTTAAATTTGCTGCAATATGTCGTATCATTCGCCTGCAATCTAGGTTCGATGCACAATGTGGCCTAATTTCAAAATACTAAACTTACAACAACCACGCTTTCCTTATGCATCCTACCGGTAATTTCGTGCTCAACATGTTATATACATTACCTATAATCATTTTGAACCGGAATTTCAACGAAAAAAAATTTCAATTTTTTGCGAAAATGCCTGATGGTTAGCCTTACCGATTTTGAACGGATAAAATTTATTGTCACAGATTCCAAATATTTCGTTTATTTTGGATTATCGGTGTAATTATGAGTAGATCAACGTTAAATTTGCTGCAATATGTCGCCTCATTCGCCTGCAATCCAGGTTCGATGCACAATCTGGCCCAATTTCAAAATACGAAACTTCCAACAACCACGCTTTCCTTATGCATCCTACCGGTAATTTCGTGCTCAACATGTTATATACATTACCTATAATCATTTTGAACCGGAATTTCAACGAAAAAAAAATTTCAATTTTTTGCGAAAATGCCTGATGGTTAGCCTTACCGATTTTGAACGGATAAAATTTATTGTCACAGATTCCAAATGTTTCGTTTATTTTGGATTATCGGTGTAATTATGAGTAGATCAACGTTAAATTTGCTGCAATATGTCGCCTCATTCGCCTGCAATCCAGGTTCGATGCACAATCTGGCCTAATTTCAAAATACGAAACTTCCAACAACCACGCTTTCCTTATTCATCCTACCGGTAATTTCGTGCTCAACATGTTATATACATTACCTATAATCATTTTGAACCGGAATTTCAACGAAAAAAAAATTTCAATTTTTTGCGAAAATGCCTGATGTAACGTTAGCCTTACCGATTTTGAACGGATAAAATTTATTGTCACAGATTCCAAATGTTTCGTTTATTTTGGATTATCGGTGTAATTATGAGTAGATCAACGTTAAATTTGCTGCAATATGTCGCCTCATTCGCCTGCAATCCAGGTTCGATGCACAATCTGGCCTAATTTCAAAATACGAAACTTCCAACAACCACGCTTTCCTTATGCATCCTACCGGTAATTTCGTGCTCAACATGTTATATACATTACCTATAATCATTTTGAACCGGAATTTCAACGAAAAAAAAATTTCAATTTTTTGCGAAAATGCCTGATGGTTGTTAGCCTTGCCGATTTTGAACGGATAAAATTTATTGTCACAGATTCCAAATGTTTCGTTTATTTTGGATTATCGGTGTAATTATGAGTAGATCAACGTTAAATTTGCTGCAATATGTCGCCTCATTCGCCTGCAATCCAGGTTCGATGCACAATCTGGCCTAATTTCAAAATACGAAACTTCCAACAACCAACCACGCTTTCCTTATGCATCCTACCGGTAATTTCGTGCTCAACATGTTATATACATTACCTATAATCATTTTGAACCGGAATTTCAACGAAAAAAAAATTTCAATTTTTTGCGAAAATGCCTGATGGTGTTAGCCTTACCGATTTTGAACGGATAAAATTTATTGTCACAGATTCCAAATGTTTCGTTTATTTTGGATTATCGGTGTAGTTATGAGTAGATCAACGTTAAATTTGCTGCAATATGTCACCTCATTCGCCTGTAATCCAGGTTCGATGCACAATCTGGCCTAATTTCAAAATACGAAACTTAAAACAACCACGCTTTCCTTATGCATCCTACCGGTAATTTCGTGCTCAACATGTTATATACATTACCTATAATCATTTTGAACCGGAATTTCAACGAAAAAAAATTTCAATTTTTTGCGAAAATGCCTGATGGTTAGCCTTACCGATTTTTGAACGGATAAAATTTATTGTCACAGATTCCAAATGTTTCGTTTATTTTGGATTATCGGTGTAATTATGAGTAGATCAACGTTAAATTTGCTGCAATATGTCGTGTCATTCGCCTGCAATCCAGGTTCGATGCACAATCTGGCCTAATTTCAAAATACGAAACTTCGAACAACCACGCTTTCCTTATGCATCCTACCGGTAATTTCGTGCTCAACATGTTATATACATTACCTATAATCATTTTGAACCGGAATTTCAACAAAAAAAAAATTTCAATTTTTTGCGAAAATGCCTGATGGTTAGCCTTACCGATTTTGAACGGATAAAATTTATTGTTACAGATTCCAAATGTTTCGTTTATTTTGGATTATCGGTGTAATTATGAGTAGATCAACGTTAAATTTGCTGCAATATGTCGCCTCATTCGCCTGCAATCCAGGTTCGATGCACAATCTGGCCTAATTTCAAAATACGAAACTTCCAACAACCACGCTTTCCTTATGCATCCTACCGGTAATTTCGTGCTCAACATGTTATATACATTACCTATAATCATTTTGAACCGGAATTTCAACAAAAAAAAAAATTTCAATTTTTTGCGAAAATGCCTGATGGTTAGCCTTACCGATTTTGAACGGATAAAATTTATTGTCACAGATTCCAAATGTTTCGTTTATTTTGGATTATCGGTGTAATTATGAGTAGATCAACGTTAAATTTGCTGCAATATGTCGCCTCATTCGCCTGCAATCCAGGTTCGATGCACAATCTGGCCTAATTTCAAAATACGAAACTTCCAACAACCACGCTTTCCTTATGCATCCTACCGGTAATTTCGTGCTCAACATGTTATATACATTACCTATAATCATTTTGAACCGGAATTTCAACAAAAAAAAAATTTCAATTTTTTGCGAAAATGCCTGATGGTTAGCCTTACCGATTTTGAACGGATAAAATTTATTGTCACAGATTCCAAATGTTTCGTTTATTTTGGATTATCGGTGTAATTATGAGTAGATCAACGTTAAATTTGCTGCAATATGTCGTGTCATTCGCCTGCAATCCAGGTTCGATGCACAATCTGGCCTAATTTCAAAATACGAAACTTCGAACAACCACGCTTTCCTTATGCATCCTACCGGTAATTTCGTGCTCAACATGTTATATACATTACCTATAATCATTTTGAACCGGAATTTCAACAAAAAAAAAATTTCAATTTTTTGCGAAAATGCCTGATGGTTAGCCTTACCGATTTTGAACGGATAAAATTTATTGTCACAGATTCCAAATGTTTCGTTTATTTTGGATTATCGGTGTAATTATGAGTAGATCAACGTTAAATTTGCTGCAATATGTCGTGTCATTCGCCTGCAATCCAGGTTCGATGCACAATCTGGCCTAATTTCAAAATACGAAACTTCCAACAACCACGCTTTCCTTATGCATCCTACCGGTAATTTCGTGCTCAACATGTTATATACATTACCTATAATCATTTTGAACCGGAATTTCAACAAAAAAAAATTTCAATTTTTTGCGAAAATGCCTGATGGTTAGTTAGCCTTACCGATTTTGAACGGATAAAATTTATTGTCACAGATTCCAAATGTTTCGTTTATTTTGGATTATCGGTGTAATTATGAGTAGATCAACGTTAAATTTGCTGCAATATGTCGTGTCATTCGCCTGCAATCCAGGTTCGATGCACAATCTGGCCTAATTTCAAAATACGAAACTTCGAACAACCACGCTTTCCTTATGCATCCTACCGGTAATTTCGTGCTCAACATGTTATATACATTACCTATAATCATTTTGAACCGGAATTTCAACAAAAAAAAAATTTCAATTTTTTGCGAAAATGCCTGATGGTTAGCCTTACCGATTTTGAACGGATAAAATTTATTGTTACAGATTCCAAATGTTTCGTTTATTTTGGATTATCGGTGTAATTATGAGTAGATCAACGTTAAATTTGCTGCAATATGTCGCCTCATTCGCCTGCAATCCAGGTTCGATGCACAATCTGGCCTAATTTCAAAATACGAAACTTCCAACAACCACGCTTTCCTTATGCATCCTACCGGTAATTTCGTGCTCAACATGTTATATACATTACCTATAATCATTTTGAACCGGAATTTCAACAAAAAAAAAATTTCAATTTTTTGCGAAAATGCCTGATGGTTAGCCTTACCGATTTTGAACGGATAAAATTTATTGTCACAGATTCCAAATGTTTCGTTTATTTTGGATTATCGGTGTAATTATGAGTAGATCAACGTTAAATTTGCTGCAATATGTCGTGTCATTCGCCTGCAATCCAGGTTCGATGCACAATCTGGCCTAATTTCAAAATACGAAACTTCGAACAACCACGCTTTCCTTATGCATCCTACCGGTAATTTCGTGCTCAACATGTTATATACATTACCTATAATCATTTTGAACCGGAATTTCAACAAAAAAAAAATTTCAATTTTTTGCGAAAATGCCTGATGGTTAGTTAGCCTTACCGATTTTGAACGGATAAAATTTATTGTCACAGATTCCAAATGTTTCGTTTATTTTGGATTATCGGTGTAATTATGAGTAGATCAACGTTAAATTTGCTGCAATATGTCGTGTCATTCGCCTGCAATCCAGGTTCGATGCACAATCTGGCCTAATTTCAAAATACGAGACTTCCAACAACCACGCTTTCCTTATGCATCCTACCGGTAATTTCGTGCTCAACATGTTATATACATTACCTATAATCATTTTGAACCGGAATTTCAACCAAAAAAAAATTTCAATTTTTTGCGAAAATGCCTGATGGTTAGCCTTACCGATTTTGAACGGATAAAATTTATTGTCACAGATTCCAAATGTTTCGTTTATTTTGGATTATCGGTGTAATTATGAGTAGATCAACGTTAAATTTGCTGCAATATGTCGTGTCATTCGCCTGCAATCCAGGTTCGATGCACAATCTGGCCTAATTTCAAAATACGAAACTTCCAACAACCACGCTTTCCTTATGCATCCTACCGGTAATTTCGTGCTCAACATGTTATAAACATTACCTATAATCATTTTGAACCGGAATTTCAACAAAAAAAAATTTCAATTTTTTGCGAAAATGCCTGATGGTTAGTTAGCCTTACCGATTTTGAACGGATAAAATTTATTGTCACAGATTCCAAATGTTTCGTTTATTTTGGATTATCGGTGTAATTATGAGTAGATCAACGTTAAATTTGCTGCAATATGTCGTGTCATTCGCCTGCAATCCAGGTTCGATGCACAATCTGGCCTAATTTCAAAATACGAAACTTCGAACAACCACGCTTTCCTTATGCATCCTACCGGTAATTTCGTGCTCAACATGTTATATACATTACCTATAATCATTTTGAACCGGAATTTCAACAAAAAAAAAATTTCAATTTTTTGCGAAAATGCCTGATGGTTAGCCTTACCGATTTTGAACGGATAAAATTTATTGTCACAGATTCCAAATGTTTCGTTTATTTTGGATTATCGGTGTAATTATGAGTAGATCAACGTTAAATTTGCTGCAATATGTCGTGTCATTCGCCTGCAATCCAGGTTCGATGCACAATCTGGCCTAATTTCAAAATACGAAACTTCCAACAACCACGCTTTCCTTATGCATCCTACCGGTAATTTCGTGCTCAACATGTTATATACATTACCTATAATCATTTTGAACCGGAATTTCAACAAAAAAAAATTTCAATTTTTTGCGAAAATGCCTGATGGTTAGTTAGCCTTACCGATTTTGAACGGATAAAATTTATTGTCACAGATTCCAAATGTTTCGTTTATTTTGGATTATCGGTGTAATTATGAGTAGATCAACGTTAAATTTGCTGCAATATGTCGTGTCATTCGCCTGCAATCCAGGTTCGATGCACAATCTGGCCTAATTTCAAAATACGAAACTTCCAACAACCACGCTTTCCTTATGCATCCTACCGGTAATTTCGTGCTCAACATGTTATATACATTACCTATAATCATTTTGAACCGGAATTTCAACAAAAAAAAAATTTCAATTTTTTGCGAAAATGCCTGATGGTTAGTTAGCCTTACCGATTTTGAACGGATAAAATTTATTGTCACAGATTCCAAATGTTTCGTTTATTTTGGATTATCGGTGTAATTATGAGTAGATCAACGTTAAATTTGCTGCAATATGTCGTGTCATTCGCCTGCAATCCAGGTTCGATGCACAATCTGGCCTAATTTCAAAATACGAAACTTCGAACAACCACGCTTTCCTTATGCATCCTACCGGTAATTTCGTGCTCAACATGTTATATACATTACCTATAATCATTTTGAACCGGAATTTCAACAAAAAAAAAATTTCAATTTTTTGCGAAAATGCCTGATGGTTAGCCTTACCGATTTTGAACGGATAAAATTTATTGTCACAGATTCCAAATGTTTCGTTTATTTTGGATTATCGGTGTAATTATGAGTAGATCAACGTTAAATTTGCTGCAATATGTCGTGTCATTCGCCTGCAATCCAGGTTCGATGCACAATCTGGCCTAATTTCAAAATACGAAACTTCCAACAACCACGCTTTCCTTATGCATCCTACCGGTAATTTCGAGCTCAACATGTTATATACATTACCTATAATCATTTTGAACCGGAATTTCAACAAAAAAAAATTTCAATTTTTTGCGAAAATGCCTGATGGTTAGTTAGCCTTACCGATTTTGAACGGATAAAATTTATTGTCACAGATTCCAAATGTTTCGTTTATTTTGGATTATCGGTGTAATTATGAGTAGATCAACGTTAAATTTGCTGCAATATGTCGTGTCATTCGCCTGCAATCCAGGTTCGATGCACAATCTGGCCTAATTTCAAAATACGAAACTTCGAACAACCACGCTTTCCTTATGCATCCTACCGGTAATTTCGTGCTCAACATGTTATATACATTACCTATAATCATTTTGAACCGGAATTTCAACAAAAAAAAAATTTCAATTTTTTGCGAAAATGCCTGATGGTTGTTAGCCTTACCGATTTTGAACGGATAAAATTTATTGTCACAGATTCCAAATGTTTCGTTTATTTTGGATTATCGGTGTAATTATGAGTAGATCAACGTTAAATTTGCTGCAATATGTCGTGTCATTCGCCTGCAATCCAGGTTCGATGCACAATCTGGCCTAATTTCAAAATACGAAACTTCCAACAACCACGCTTTCCTTATGCATCCTACCGGTAATTTCGTGCTCAACATGTTATATACATTACCTATAATCATTTTGAACCGGAATTTCAACAAAAAAAAAATTTCAATTTTTTGCGAAAATGCCTGATGGTTAGTTAGCCTTACCGATTTTGAACGGATAAAATTTATTGTCACAGATTCCAAATGTTTCGTTTATTTTGGATTATCGGTGTAATTATGAGTAGATCAACGTTAAATTTGCTGCAATATGTCGCCTCATTCGCCTGCAATCCAGGTTCGATGCACAATCTGGCCTAATTTCAAAATACGAAACTTCCAACAACCACGCTTTCCTTATGCATCCTACCGGTAATTTCGTGCTCAACATGTTATATACATTACCTATAATCATTTTGAACCGGAATTTCAACAAAAAAAAAATTTCAATTTTTTGCGAAAATGCCTGATGGTTAGCCTTACCGATTTTGAACGGATAAAATTTATTGTTACAGATTCCAAATGTTTCGTTTATTTTGGATTATCGGTGTAATTATGAGTAGATCAACGTTAAATTTGCTGCAATATGTCGCCTCATTCGCCTGCAATCCAGGTTCGATGCACAATCTGGCCTAATTTCAAAATACGAAACTTCGAACAACCACGCTTTCCTTATGCATCCTACCGGTAATTTCGTGCTCAACATGTTATATACATTACCTATAATCATTTTGAACCGGAATTTCAACAAAAAAAAAATTTCAATTTTTTGCGAAAATGCCTGATGGTTAGCCTTACCGATTTTGAACGGATAAAATTTATTGTCACAGATTCCAAATGTTTCGTTTATTTTGGATTATCGGTGTAATTATGAGTAGATCAACGTTAAATTTGCTGCAATATGTCGTGTCATTCGCCTGCAATCCAGGTTCGATGCACAATCTGGCCTAATTTCAAAATACGAAACTTCGAACAACCACGCTTTCCTTATGCATCCTACCGGTAATTTCGTGCTCAACATGTTATATACATTACCTATAATCATTTTGAACCGGAATTTCAACAAAAAAAAAATTTCAATTTTTTGCGAAAATGCCTGATGGTTAGCTTTACCGATTTTGAACGGATAAAATTTATTGTTACAGATTCCAAATGTTTCGTTTATTTTGGATTATCGGTGTAATTATGAGTAGATCAACGTTAAATTTGCTGCAATATGTCGCCTCATTCGCCTGCAATCCAGGTTCGATGCACAATCTGGCCTAATTTCAAAATACGAAACTTCCAACAACCACGCTTTCCTTATGCATCCTACCGGTAATTTCGTGCTCAACATGTTATATACATTACCTATAATCATTTTGAACCGGAATTTCAACAAAAAAAAAATTTCAATTTTTTGCGAAAATGCCTGATGGTTAGCCTTACCGATTTTGAACGGATAAAATTTATTGTCACAGATTCCAAATGTTTCGTTTATTTTGGATTATCGGTGTAATTATGAGTAGATCAACGTTAAATTTGCTGCAATATGTCGTGTCATTCGCCTGCAATCCAGGTTCGATGCACAATCTGGCCTAATTTCAAAATACGAAACTTCCAACAACCACGCTTTCCTTATGCATCCTACCGGTAATTTCGTGCTCAACATGTTATATACATTACCTATAATCATTTTGAACCGGAATTTCAACAAAAAAAAATTTCAATTTTTTGCGAAAATGCCTGATGGTTAGTTAGCCTTACCGATTTTGAACGGATAAAATTTATTGTCACAGATTCCAAATGTTTCGTTTATTTTGGATTATCGGTGTAATTATGAGTAGATCAACGTTAAATTTGCTGCAATATGTCGTGTCATTCGCCTGCAATCCAGGTTCGATGCACAATCTGGCCTAATTTCAAAATACGAAACTTCCAACAACCACGCTTTCCTTATGCATCCTACCGGTAATTTCGTGCTCAACATGTTATATACATTACCTATAATCATTTTGAACCGGAATTTCAACAACAAAAAAATTTCAATTTTTTGCGAAAATGCCTGATGGTTAGCCTTACCGATTTTGAACGGATAAAATTTATTGTCACAGATTCCAAATGTTTCGTTTATTTTGGATTATCGGTGTAATTATGAGTAGATCAACGTTAAATTTGCTGCAATATGTCGTGTCATTCGCCTGCAATCCAGGTTCGATGCACAATCTGGCCTAATTTCAAAATACGAAACTTCCAACAACCACGCTTTCCTTATGCATCCTACCGGTAATTTCGTGCTCAACATGTTATATACATTACCTATAATCATTTTGAACCGGAATTTCAACAACAAAAAAATTTCAATTTTTTGCGAAAATGCCTGATGGTTAGCCTTACCGATTTTGAACGGATAAAATTTATTGTCACAGATTCCAAATGTTTCGTTTATTTTGGATTATCGGTGTAATTATGAGTAGATCAACGTTAAATTTGCTGCAATATGTCGTGTCATTCGCCTGCAATCCAGGTTCGATGCACAATCTGGCCTAATTTCAAAATACGAAACTTCCAACAACCACGCTTTCCTTATGCATCCTACCGGTAATTTCGTGCTCAACATGTTATATACATTACCTATAATCATTTTGAACCGGAATTTCAACAACAAAAAAATTTCAATTTTTTGCGAAAATGCCTGATGGTTAGCCTTACCGATTTTGAACGGATAAAATTTATTGTCACAGATTCCAAATGTTTCGTTTATTTTGGATTATCGGTGTAATTATGAGTAGATCAACGTTAAATTTGCTGCAATATGTCGTGTCATTCGCCTGCAATCCAGGTTCGATGCACAATCTGGCCTAATTTCAAAATACGAAACTTCCAACAACCACGCTTTCCTTATGCATCCTACCGGTAATTTCGTGCTCAACATGTTATATACATTACCTATAATCATTTTGAACCGGAATTTCAACAAAAAAAAATTTCAATTTTTTGCGAAAATGCCTGATGGTTAGTTAGCCTTACCGATTTTGAACGGATAAAATTTATTGTCACAGATTCCAAATGTTTCGTTTATTTTGGATTATCGGTGTAATTATGAGTAGATCAACGTTAAATTTGCTGCAATATGTCGCCTCATTCGCCTGCAATCCAGGTTCGATGCACAATCTGGCCTAATTTCAAAATACGAAACTTCCAACAACCACGCTTTCCTTATGCATCCTACCGGTAATTTCGTGCTCAACATGTTATATACATTACCTATAATCATTTTGAACCGGAATTTCAACAAAAAAAAAAAAAAATTTTTTGCGAAAATGCCTGATGGTTAGCCTTACCGATTTTGAACGGATAAAATTTATTGTCACAGATTCCAAATGTTTCGTTTATTTTGGATTATCGGTGTAATTATGAGTAGATCAACGTTAAATTTGCTGCAATATGTCGTGTCATTCGCCTGCAATCCAGGTTCGATGCACAATCTGGCCTAATTTCAAAATACGAAACTTCCAACAACCACGCTTTCCTTATGCATCCTACCGGTAATTTCGTGCTCAACATGTTATATACATTACCTATAATCATTTTGAACCGGAATTTCAACAAAAAAAAATTTCAATTTTTTGCGAAAATGCCTGATGGTTAGTTAGCCTTACCGATTTTGAACGGATAAAATTTATTGTCACAGATTCCAAATGTTTCGTTTATTTTGGATTATCGGTGTAATTATGAGTAGATCAACGTTAAATTTGCTGCAATATGTCGCCTCATTCGCCTGCAATCCAGGTTCGATGCACAATCTGGCCTAATTTCAAAATACGAAACTTCCAACAACCACGCTTTCCTTATGCATCCTACCGGTAATTTCGTGCTCAACATGTTATATACATTACCTATAATCATTTTGAACCGGAATTTCAACAAAAAAAAAATTTCAATTTTTTGCGAAAATGCCTGATGGTTAGCCTTACCGATTTTGAACGGATAAAATTTATTGTCACAGATTCCAAATGTTTCGTTTATTTTGGATTATCGGTGTAATTATGAGTAGATCAACGTTAAATTTGCTGCAATATGTCGCCTCATTCGCCTGCAATCCAGGTTCGATGCACAATCTGGCCTAATTTCAAAATACGAAACTTCCAACAACCACGCTTTCCTTATGCATCCTACCGGTAATTTCGTGCTCAACATGTTATATACATTACCTATAATCATTTTGAACCGGAATTTCAACGAAGAAAAATTTCAATTTTTTGCGAAAATGCCTGATGAGCCTTACCGATTTTGAACGGATTAAATTTATTGTCACAGATTCCAAATGTTTCGTTTATTTTGGATTATCGGTGTAATTATGAGTAGATCAACGTTAAATTTTCTGCAATATGTCGCCTCATTCGCCTGCAATCCAGGTTCGATGCACAATCTGGCCTAATTTCAAAATACGAAACTTCCAACAACCACGCTTTCCTTATTCATCCTATCGGTAATTTCGTGCTCAACATGTTATATACATTACCTATAATCATTTTGAACCGGAATTTCAACGAAGAAAAATTTCAATTTTTTGCGAAAATGCCTGATGGTTAGCCTTACCGATTTTGAACGGATTAAATTTATTGTCACAGATTCCAAATGTTTCGTTTATTTTGGATTATCGGTGTAATTATGAGTAGATCAACGTTAAATTTGCTGCAATATGTCGCCTCATTCGCCTGCAATCCAGGTTCGATGCACAATCTGGCCTAATTTCAAAATACGAAACTTCCAACAACCACGCTTTCCTTATGCATCCTACCGGTAATTTCGTGCTCAACATGTTATATACATTACCTATAATCATTTTGAACCGGAATTTCAACGAAGAAAAATTTCAATTTTTTGCGAAAATGCCTGATGGTTAGCCTTACCGATTTTGAACGGATTAAATTTATTGTCACAGATTCCAAATGTTTCGTTTATTTTGGATTATCGGTGTAATTATGAGTAGATCAACGTTAAATTTTCTGCAATATGTCGCCTCATTCGCCTGCAATCCAGGTTCGATGGACAATCTGGCCTAATTTCAAAATACGAAACTTCGAACAACCACGCTTTCCTTATTCATCCTATCGGTAATTTCGATAATCCAAAATTTCAATTTTTTGCGAAAATGCCTGATGGTTAGCCTTACCGATTTTGAACGGATAAAATTTATTGTCACAGATTCCAAATGTTTCGTTTATTTTGGATTATCGTTGTAATTATGAGTAGATCAACGTTAAATTTGCTGCAATATGTCGCCTCATTCGCCTGCAATCCAGGTTCGATGCACAATCTGGCCTAATTTCAAAATACGAAACTTCCAACAACCACGTTTTCATTATGCATCCTGCCGGTAATTTCGTGCTCAACATGTTATATACATTACCTATAATCATTTTGAACTGGAATTTCAACAAAAAAAAAATTCAATTTTTTGCGAAAATGCCTGATGGTCAGCCTTACCGATTTTGAACGGATAAAATATAGTGTCACAGATTTCAAATGTTTCGTTTATTTTGGATTATCGGTGTAATTATGAGTAGATCAACGTTACACGGAAAGAAATAATCATGCATAACTAATATAAAACATATATCCTATCGTTTTGGAGCCTAGTGAAAGCTGGCGCAAAATATGGATAGGTTTGCTTATTATGCGTAAATTTTAAAAATGGATAATAAGTAAATATTGCTAAAATTTAGAAAAAATTGCTTTAAAAATCATTAGCAAATATTTCATAATATAGTCAAATCTTATCATGAAATAAGAAAAGTATTATGGCAATCATGCGACATTTTCTTAATTCATATTAATAAAACACAGTAATTCTTCCCGTTTATACTGAAATTATACAGACAATTTTTCAAAATCGTGCACACCTTACTTAAATCAAACTGCATATTCTACATGATTTTCTTTGTTACTCAAGCATATTATAAACAAAATATAATACTTAGTTCTAGTAAGTTTTTGCATGGTTTAAGTCGATTATACTGATACTTACATTACTCTTAAATTTTGTGAAATGTCTATGTACTTAAACTTATATCACAAATATTTTCCTTATGAAGCTAAAAATAAATTCACATTTTAAAATACATAATTTTTTTACTTAATTCTACAAGAATCTCGGTTTAAAACAATTAGTTTCATTAAATAACCGAAAAATTTGAAATGGTATGAAAACAAAACATCTACAGAAATTCGTCAGAACATTTGAAACATTTATACATATTCGATTTTTTTAATTTACGAAATTATAATCTTTGTTTAATTTAGTTTAGTAAAGAACGTTGCAAGCGTCGAAGATTTACTTCCATCTATTTCAAAAAAATAATTTTGAATAAATTCCCAAAAGTTTTTTTATTGAATTTGATACTTGAGTTCAAACACATGATGGATTTTAAAACCTGTTGATAGAGCAGCAATCAAATTATCAAATTTGTAGATAATTTCGTCGTAAATCGTATAAATAATAACTGCTTTCCTGATGTTGAATAATACAAATTGATGGCTGTTGTGATATATTATGTTCTAATTAATTCTCGCGGCTGTTCTGAATAATTTGCTTACTTTGTAACGTAAGACTCTGCCGAATCTAAGAAAGAGTTTTGTGAATCGCTTATGCTGAACTTCTAAATCTTTTCGTTTTGTAATGCTTTGCCTGACCGGTTAAACTAGTAATCCATGCAAGGCCTTTAGAATAATAATGTTTCTAGATTAAAGAACAAAAAAATGAAGAACAAAAAAAAATAATGACACTAAAAATGTTTAACCAATCAGTATTGAAATAAATATACCTTTTATCCTCATGTTTGGAGAAAGATTCAAGTAACTTAATGGTACCCAGACATAGCTTATCTTTAATGGAGTCTTATAAAATCGGGACGATGTTTGCAGCAAAGTTTTCCCATTTCTTAATTAAACCACCCCCTTTGCCAGGTTGCAGGTACTCGAAATCAATATCAATCTGCATAAACCACATTAATTACATTAATTAATAAAATTTAAGTTTAATGAAATAATTTTATTTACAATCGTCTTATCTCCTTTTAGTAACAACCTAGTGTGGGATGTTTTCCTCCACTTTTCGAGTACCGCCTCAAAATGCGTTTAGTACACTTTTAACCAAATCTGGTATTCGACCTTAACCGTTTCAGCAACAACTTGAAGTTCTGTTACTTGTAACAAACAAACCGAAAACAAAAAATTTGTTACAATCTTAAAATAATTACTTTTAATTTAACATACCTTGCTCCAAAATTATTTTTGGTACTTGAACCCGTTTTTTCCCTTGGAAATATTCTAGAAGCTCGAAGTTTTGCTGCTGTAAACATCCCTTGAATACAAAATTGTTGTCTATTTATAATATTATTAAGCAGTTAGGGCACTGTTGATGTCTACTATTTATAATATTTAAACTTACCTTTAAAATATTGAAACAAATCTCCCAATTGCCATGATTCAAGAAGCTCTTTCGTGTGAGTTTGATCAGGTGTGTTGTTCATATTCACAGATTCCATTCTTAATAACTAAACTATTTGTCACAAAACACTGCGCTTATTTTAGTTAATACGTTTATACGAGTTTATCGCACTATTTATTGAGGTTCAACAAATGTTAACATACAACTATTTTGTTTACTATTTATTGTTAATCCACTAAACACTAATTTTTAGTTATATTCACTCTATAGTGTAGTATACAATTAAAAGAAACTAAACACGAAATCATCAAATATGAACTATTTCAGTGAACGACGGCTTGAAAATGATGCGACGGTTGCAGGTGTTTCACTTTCGATTTCTGCTCTAACGTAAAGTTTACTTGAATATGGGTGTATTAAGCAAATTATGCATGATTTTAGGAAATAAATGATAAAATGAGCAAATCGTACTATGATTTTAGTAATTTTTGTCTTTTTTTGTCATACGCAATTGCAGAGAAAAATTTACTTGAATATATCAGTTTTAAGCAGAATATGCTCGATTTAAAGAAATTAGTATTGAAACGCGCGAACTATGACTCGATTTAAGTAAGTCTTTTCTTTTAAAAGTGAGTTCATGAGCGCATATTTTGTGTTCTATAGTTCAATTGTAGTTTAGCATACTAATACTTGAAGTTCAGCAAATTGTGCGTGATTTAAGGAAATAAGCAATAAAATGAGGAAAAAACATACAATCTTAAGCAAATTATACATGATTAAAACGAATATGTAACAAAATCAGGAAATTAACACACGACAACTGCAAAGAGTTCGTAATAATCATAAATTTTCTGTTTTTAGGAAAAAAATATTTTATGCAAAACATAATCTTACAAATTCCTTTAATTGACATTGTTAATGTTACTACTTTTTTTCTCAATGTTGGGCTGTACAAGGCTATAACAAGACAATAAAAGCAAATCTCGTCAAACATATTTAAAATTTTATTTACCAGAAACAGAACGAAACAACATCCGTTAATTAAAACCTAGATACAAATAAAATACAAATTTTTAATCTATCATCACTTCATTGATGCTGAATTAAAAAATAAAGTAAATCAAGTATAAAATAGTGATATAGAATTCACATTGTTGCTAAAATTTTCTGACCAATTGGAAATTCTTAAATTTGTCGATCAATGTTGGAAAAACTATTTTGATCAACGAATTGGGCTTTTATTTAATAAACTGATTGAACAAGGTTAAATTTTCATTAATTTCCTCATTAATTAAATTAAGATTTATGGTTTAAAATAACTCAATTGATAAACGTGTGGTCTGATCAGAAATAGATTAATTTTAAAGAAATAATTAAATATAAATACATACTTATCTACCAGAAACCAGCGGTTTAGAGGCGAAAATTAAATAATTGGCGGTTTTCTCAATTTAGATCATATAAAAAAATTCTTAAAATTTTGAGAATTATATTCATACAGATGGCAGTATATTCTGAAAACATTCTGAAGTTGGCTTGTCCTAAGCTATATCTAAACATTTTCTAAGCTTCTAAAAATTTTGTTAGATTACCGTCAGAATAAATCCATTCAAAATCTCGAAATTTCTCGAGTAACAGATCCAAACTAAATCGGTATTTCTCCATAAGTTTATCGGAGACCCAAACTCGATATGGATAGAACACGCGGCACCAAACTTAAACGTTAAAGTGCCCTATTAGGCTATAATTGGAACTGATGGCCCCACGTACAAATTACAACGAAATCACCTTTCATAAAATTTTGAAGACAATAATTCATTACATGTTTATTTCAAAATTAAATAAACTGTGGGGATTTTTGCTATTATGTGAAAGAACATCTCGTTTTAAACTTGGACTGTAAGTACCTCAAACTTTCTCTTTGAAGCGAAACATCATTTAAACGAAAGTTATTTGGTTTAAAAAGGGCCTTTTCTTTTTAAGTGAAAATTTTCCCGGAAAATGGAACAATTTTCCGGAAAAATTTAGCTTCCCCTTCCTAAAAGCTGTTGATAAACAATCCTGCATTTAAAAATTTTAAAAACTTATACTCCTTACCAGATTTTCCCGATGTATACGTAAAGTAAACTTTAGCCCAAAATAATGCACATTTCTGAATATTTGTTAAAAGTCGAATTAAGATTTTTTAATTTATAAAATGAAATAAAATGTGCCTTTTTTAATTCATTTTGAAAATGAATTAAGGTAGGTGTTTTAAAAATGAAATAGTGTAAGCCTTTGTTAATTCATTTTTGAGTTTTCTCATTTTTCTAAATCGCTTTTTTTAATTCATAATTTTAAGTTAAAAATATGAATTAAAATAAGTAGCAGATGTTCATACAAAAATCAACTTTTTTAATTCATTTTTAAAGAACTTTTTTATTTCAAACTTTTTTAGTTCGGTACCCCCCTATACAAACTCATTTTTTTTTGTTGCAGCGAGTTTTTAAAGTCACTTGGAGACGAGATATTTTTTCTCTTGGATATTCTTATTCTACTGAAAAAAGAAATAAATTTTAGTTTCAAATATTTTCTAATGGACTTTCTGTCTTAATATTCAATTTTGGCACTCAGACTAATTTAGGTTTCACATACCGCTCATGTACCCAATATAAAATATTTTAAAACAAAATTACTAAGTAAAATGTTCTAAGTGGTATCTAAACTGCCTGGGCCCTTAGTCTCAAGCTCATTTAGCCTTTGGACCGCCCGGCTCTGAGAGCACAGATTAATATATGTTCTTTAAATCCTACCATTTTAACGTGTAACAAAAAATATAAAATATTTTTTTGCTAAAATATTGTAGAACTTTTTAGCAATTATTTTCGTAATATAAGAATTTACTAGTAGTTATACTAATTCACTATTCTTGCATCAAATGCTTAATTTAAATATAAAATATTCAACGAAAACATCAGTTCTGTTGAGTAACATTTTCTCAATTTCAGTTTACTTTTGTGTTCTTGAATGATGCGTCAATTTACTTATTATACAAATTATTTGCTAAAATTGTTGTTATTATGTTTAAATTAAGCAAAACAAGACTGTTTTTTGATTTACTAGAAATAAGAAAATCGTTTTCTTGTTTATTGTAAATTATTTCTTTCCGTGTAAATTTGCTGCAATATGTCGCCTCATTCGCCTGCAATCCAGGTTCGATGCACAATCTGGCCTAATTTCAAAATACGAAACTTCCAACAACCAACCACGCTTTCCTTATGCATCCTACCGGTAATTTCGTGCTCAACATGTTATATACATTACATATAATCATTTTGAACCGGAATTTCAACGAAAAAAAATTTCAATTTTTTGCGAAAATGCCTAATGAGAATAACCGATTTTGAACGGATAAAATTTATTGTCACAGATTTCAAATGTTTCGTTTATTTTGGATTATCGGTGTAGTTATGAGTAGATCTGAGTTTAAGCCATTTCTATTTATACATTTTCGGCTCATTCATAAATGTACTCTTATAATTTGTGTACGACGCACGATAAAATGTTTACACTTCAAAACTTGATTATCCAAAAATTTAGATTTTCCCAGAGTTGAAAGTTTTCACGCATTACACCAATCAAATTGTCTAAATAGCCTTGATTTACATTTATCAAGTAATTTTATGAGCTTTGTGTAACGAAAACAAACCAAAACACTTTTCATGAATCAAACATGAGGAAAAATATGAAATCGAAATTGTGATTGTGTGTGTGTGTGTGCATATGTTCGCGCGCATCTATAAATTGCTTCCTAAAGTAGCTCTCCTTTATAACACCCACCCGTGTTGCCATCAACTTATATTTATTAATATACAAAACTTTGTTATTTCTGAGTATTGTATGGGTCGGGACCGGGACGAGGGGGAGCACACCCATTATATCCAAATTTATCACTTATTTGTGTAGTACATTACACGTACAATGGCATATTCGAAAAATGTTTATTTGTAAAGATAAATAAAACTCGAACATTAAAAATGAATAATATATGATGTTTAAGAATATATGTTGCTTATGTTGTTTATACATACATTGCGCCCCCACACCCCTCAACACCAAAAAACATAAGCTCGCGGGACAATTTTTCTTCGATATAACAGAAGTTCATGTGAACATTTTTGATTTATTGGAATTGAGTTTTTTTTTTCCTGAAGATGGGTTGTTGTTTTACTTCTTTCTAAGTTCCAATTTTCCCGGTACAATAAAGTAACGAACAGACGATAAAAGCGTGGAAAAATGTCAATAAATTTTATATTCCGATTATTTATGAGAACAATAAAATATTTATTGTAATGAATAATTGATCAGCGTTTTGATTCAATTAAATTGTATTTGTTAGGTTTTGTTACATTCTTTGGCAACGTACTGTACGAGTATTTATTTAAAGGTGTATTTCACAAATACAATACAAGTGTTGAGTAACTATAAAATTTAATATTTACTAGAACCTGAGGAATACTGAAAAATCAAATAATAAGTTTTTCATTCTACTAATGGCACTCTACTAATGTCAGAATGAAATAGGCGAGTCTGAAGGGATCATTGAGATTCGTGGTAGGAGAGCAACTTCACCTTGAATCTTGCCGTTCAAAATGGCACCGTTCAAAATGGTAGCTTGGTGCAGTAAAATGTTTGGTGAACCGCAATCGTAGGTTATGTTGTGGCATTCCCGGTAAATTAAGAGAATTCAAGAACTCAACAGGATAGTTGACCGCTTCGTCAGAATCGATAACAGTATCGATCGGTTTAAACGACATCTCATTGCCGCTTCGCTTGATTATATACTTGATGTACCATAATCACTCGAGAATCGCTAAATTGAGGATTTGTTCTCTTCATAGGCATGAATCATCAACCGATATGCGCAAGTTCATCGCGCTCACTTTATTGTTGGTTTCGGCACCTGCAAAGTAAAAATATAAATAATACAAAAAGAAATTAAACGACCAAATGACAGTGGTTAAAGCTTTGGCGTTTGGATCGAAATGTACCGGGTTAGAATCCCGATATAGGGGCACGATGAATAAGGAAATTTTCAACCCAATTCTTGAGAATTTTCTTTAAAGATCGCGCCACTAATACACATTCCAGCATCTCATAATTTTTATCCATATAAATAATGCCTTATCTAAATCTGGAAGAAGTTCTGGAATATGACAACCTGGAACGAAACTCTGCCGTTTCTTAAACGATTATGAAGCGATGTGAAGTATGTTTGATAAAAATTGGATTATAAAATGATTTTTTGAAGAGTTTCGGAAACATGGATACCTGCGACGGAACTCGGCCATTCTTTAGCCGATTAATATGGGATTGGGTATATTGGATGGAAAAACGATTCCGAAATGATTTTTGAAAGGTTTTATATAATAAGGATACCTGTGATGGAGCTCGAGCATTTCTTAACCATGTGTTGGTTGGGCGGAAGTCGATGATGAACTGCTGTACTCGTCGGTGGACGAGAAAGCTTGGGTACCACGTGAATTAACAGTACGTTTGGGTACCACGTGAATTAACAGTTAAAAATTTAATGAACCGGAATTCTATCTGCGAAACGCTGCTGAAACGGAACGAAATCGAGCAATTTTTAAAGCGAATGATTACAGGTGATGAATTCGGATATTCGGAGGCAAAACAAAAAGAGAAAATGTATAGCTGCTTCACCAATTCTGAATCTGA
This sequence comes from Nephrotoma flavescens, assembly GCA_932526605.1. Classification (NCBI taxonomy): domain Eukaryota; kingdom Metazoa; phylum Arthropoda; class Insecta; order Diptera; family Tipulidae; genus Nephrotoma; species Nephrotoma flavescens. The sequence continues at coordinate 234,430,895 of OW052220.1, forward strand.
AAAATTTCACAACGAAAAGAAAAAACAAATCAAAGAACCGAATTACGACTTTAATATTAACTTTGATGGCGAAAAGGGAAATTATTCAACCGTGTCTCACACCTTGCCAAAAAACATTACGCAGAATACAAACGGAGAAAAAATTACAGTATTGGACGTTATAACATTACCAAATTATGATAATGAAAAGGTTATCATTTCGAACGAGATTTGTCAATCGCCAATATTTGAGCATAGTACTGATAATACCACTATGGTAATTCCAATAAATACAAATGAAGAACCTTTGACATACGGTATTGAAGAATGTACAAATGTATTTAAACAAAACGCATTTGTAGCAGAGAATGAATACGACTTGAGATTGCAAAATATAGAAAATAAAATTAACAAAATTGAAAATTGTTTGCAATCCACAGACACGAAACTAGAGCTAATTTTTGAGACATTAAGTTCATTAGCCTCGCTCGTGAAAAAAAATTTTCCAAAAAACAAAATAACAAAAGATTTAGAATTTATCATGCCCATTATGCCATTAACAACGGTAACCGGACTGGACGATTTTAATAAAAAATTGATAGCTTCGGATGAGTTCATGGAACAATTATAGTAAGTTAATTATTTAAAATACATATTTGTTAAAACCATACGTAGATATGTATTATGGTATAATATTTACTATTTTAACATAATTTTACTTGAATGTTAAAAATTTATGGAATATGTTATTAACACACCAATTGTCATAGACATCTCACGTCATTTTAGACGACTATAGTCACTTTACTTAATTTTTACTATTATCATAGTTGTTTCTTACGCCTATAGTCATTTTAATTAACAAATGCCACTGAAAATGGCATTGTTGTCAGATCAATTTTACAAGTGAATCACTTCTTGACTAGGATTTTCTTCTTAATTGCCACAAGGAAAATTCACTTGTATCAACTTCACCAAGACCAATTTTGGCGCGACGTGACACGATTCTAGTCACGTCACTTGAAATGATACGACTATAACAATTGAGGTGTAATCCTAACTATATTTTATTGTTTATATATATATATATATATATATATATATATATATATATATATATATATATATATATATATATATATATATATATATATATATATATATATATATATATATATATATATAGTTTTAAATAAATATTTTCTTCTTCACATTACAGGTCATTCGACTAAAAAAACTCGAAACTAAGCCAGCAATTAATGATACGGTAAAAAATATAATGGAAAAACTGTTTTCATATATTTTAATACGGAATTATATGTACCTGGACCGGTCGAAGTGGTATAGACAGAAGTAAATTAATATTGCCTAATTTAATTTATAAGATATTCTAATTTATTTTTATTAATTTAATTTCAGATGTTACAAAATTAATATTCAATAAGAACACCGGAATAATAGATTTAGTGATAAATATTATCAATTACAAACGACAAGAAGAAGTAACTCCTCACGAAATAAATAAAGGCATAAAGGAGTTTTTTAAAAGAATTACTCTTCGAATGAAACGAAATGAGTTGGCTAATCTCCCGCCCAAAAAGTAAATTTTGATCGATGAGATGCAGTTTTTTCGAAAAGATATTATGGTAAAAATAAATTTTTGAATTGTAGCGAATATATTTTTAAATCAACTAAATGAATTACCGATGAATTAAAATTAATACTTTTATATTTTTATTTATACGCCTAAAAACATACATGTGTTGTTACCTTTTGTGTATACATTGTAATGGAGAAGTTAATTAACAGTAACGACAAAATGCATAAAATGTAATTTGTTGAAAACAACTTGTGTCTTTACTAATATGTGTGAAAGGTGTAACAAATAAAACAACAACTTTACATAGTTGGTAACAACTTGTGTCTTATGAAATTATATAGATTTCGAATATGCCATCGCTACCTGGGTTACACATTTTAAAGAATTCAGTAAACACATAAGTTGTTATCAACTAAATACTTCTGTCGTAACAATTGTTAACCATCGTCGGACCTCAATACAGACACAAGTTACCACCGAATTAACTCACAAGTCAATAAATTTGCGATACTCATTTCTTAATTTTACTTGTTCGCTTTCTCTCTCTCTAAACAGAAAATTAGAATTAATATGATATGTTCTCTTTCATCGAAAATACTTTTTACCTCGGCGTATTCCACCAGAAGTTGCTACCAAAGTCGATACTTTTACGCACTTTGTAGAACCTGTACACATGGACACATTTCAGACCCATAGTGTACACACTGTTTGTCGGGTATATATATATATATATATATATATATATATATATATATATATATATATATATATATATATATATATATATATATATATATATATATATATATATATATATATATATATATATACAATATATATATATATATATATATATATATATATATATATATATATATATATATATATATATATATATATATATATTTATACAATATATATATATTTATATATATATATATATATATATATATATATATATATATATATATATATATATATATATATATATATATATATATATATATATATATATATATATATATATATATATATATATATATATATATATATATATATATATATATATATGGATCTAAAGAAGTTTTACTTCAGTCGTGTGGTCTAAAACACACTCACTTTTTATTTCTCGTTAGAACGAAACAGTGTTAGAACTTAGAGAAATTGTCTTGCTGATCTTGAAATCATTCAAGATCACCAACAAACGCCCCCCTCGGCCTAAATAATGAAATATTTTGAAAAAATTCTAATTAATAGACATTTCAAAAATGTATGTTTTAACAGATTTTAAACAGCACTGTTAATATAATATTCAAAAACGAATAACAAAAACACAGCTCAGTTCTTATCTTTTATAGATTAAATTGAAACACACAACAATTGAAACACAACATTGAGATGTTATAATCGCGACTTCAGTTTAAAATTTGTCTGAATTCCGTTCAGTAACTATGCGTTACGAAATTTTCCAAGTTATGTTACTCTGTGCAATGTTTTACGTTGCCAGACCAAATCGTTACGAAAATATATCGCCCTTTGAACAGGGAAAAATTGTACAAAAGAACTTGGCTCGCGTTAAGCAGGCGATGAACAACAATGAACAATCATTCGGTGAAAGTTTAAATTTTTATAGTTCAATCGGAAAAATTGATTTTTCCAAACCCGATGCCCTTGATGATTTAAAAATGTTTACAAAAAATAATTTGTATCGATACAGGGTGTATCGACCCGTATTAACCTCAGTGCAATTCAAATTAAGTGAGATGAATAAGAAATTGTTTTCCATATATGACAGTTCCGTGGAATTTGCGATAAAATCACAACGAAAGTTAATACGTGTTATTGGTACAAGGTCCTATATTGTGACGAATTCAACAAATAGACCACCGGTAAGATAAGAAATAATATACATATACGAAATCATTTGTTTTGTAATAATAACTCTAATTTATTTATTTTAGATTATGTTTAGTTGATGAGGTTGTGGTCTAAACCATATACATTGATTTTGATGTAAGAGTCTAATTAAATCCGATCGGTGGTCGATTAATCGTATTTGGCACAATGTACGATCTTCTCCTGTTATAGTAACCGGTAATATTAAGAAATTTCTCTTTCAATAAGCTGCAGACACCTTGTTCGTTTATCACTTCCAACTTGTATGTCAAATGGTTCAACATATTTTTAATATCGTATAGTAATGATCGATGGACGGTGGCGCGATACAAGATATTTTTTGGTCGTTCGGTCGTCGTTGTAAAAAAACTCATGTGATCTAAAGCATCAGACCGCGTTAAATCCAAATTAGGTAAAACTTTTGTCATGTGCATAATCTCGCCAAATGAGTGTTTGTCCGGATTGCGGCTTATATCGTCTAGTAAAGCGTTAATTTTTCTATAATTTTTTTGTTGAATTTCCAGTTTCTCATGATAGTCAGGATCGTCAGGATGTAGAATATTATAAAAATAGCTTCGTTTAACAATTTTTAAATCGTTGCTAGGAACGATATTCATTAATATACTGCAAATGAGTATGAGCTTAGTACATTTTGACATTTTGATAGTATATTGAAGTTAGGTGATCTAAAAGTATTTTTTTACAAAATTAAAATTATAAAGTTTATTTAAGAGTATTTTGTGCATATATCTTATACCAGTAAATGTATGTTCCATAAATTAACATGTTTACTCTATTTGAATATTATATTATAGTACTCGTAGTCGTATGTAGTTGACAGAGATAACTTTTAACCTCGATTTCACAAATTCCAAAAATATTGCACGCACTATTGTATGTACTTGTATACTATAAACGTTCCTATACTACAGTTATATATTGCCATAATACGGCCAATACGAGTGGGAAGATAGTGGTTGTGAAAGAGTTGAGCTTATGTAGTGCCAAATACGATTATTACAGTTAAATTTTCTGATGTATGAATTCTAAATATATATTTTTTTTACAGATCCAGTTCTAGGGCTAAGCGGAATCGAAAACAAGTTTTGTTTTTAGAATTAAGAATTTTCTAATATGATATTATAACATGAGAAAATAAAACACGGTGGTTAGAACTATAGTTACAGGATTATAATTTAAAAATATAAACGGAAGCGGTTAATTCTTAAATGCGAGTCGTGGCGAATGTAGCACCTGAGTCAAACTGTCTACTCAATTTTACAATCTGCGAATTTAACCCAACAAATTCTTCGTAAGTTTTATCAATTTGGTGGGAACATATGAATTCCCACTGAACGAACGGCATTGCTGCAACCTTTGGCATTCATACAAGGTATAGTAGCATCATACATCATAAACAAAATAAAAATATTCCTTCTGGCCTTCAGAGACAGACGTGGTGTAAAAAAAAATAATGTCAAATACGGCAAAGGAGCAGAAAAATATTTTCAGTTTTGCGCCACGAACGTCCGGAAAAGTTTTGATAAGAGGCATGTACTTTCTTCACTTTTCGACCAAATTGGTAGGTTAGGTTAGGTTAGGTTAGAGTGGCTGCTCTCGCACACTTAGGCCAATAGTGGCCCATTGTGATACCACAGGAACCTATCTCCCCTTTACTCCCGCTGAAGCCATCCAGAGCTGATTATGTAGCGTATAATATCTCGCACTCCACAGACCGCGAGTTCCAAAAGGCTGTCCATACCGTACACACCTAAATACTTATGTCTTTTGTATGCCAGTGCCGGACACGAGCATAGGAAGTGATCTAACGTCTCTTCCTCCTCTTCGTCCAAACAACTTCTGCAAAAGTCATTCGTCTGTAGACCCAGCTTTCTCGTATGTTCCCCAGAAAGGCAGTGTCCTGTCAGTATCCATAGACCAATCCTACCTCTCGTTTCCCCAGGGATACTAGTGCTTTGGAGCGCCGCAGATCCAGGTTTGGCCATACCTGTTCCGCTACCCTGCACGTGAGGGTGTTGGTCCACCTCTCGTTTGTCAAGCCGATTGCCTTTTAACTGAGCGCCGCTATAAGCCTCACCATACCGGCCCTTTCCGGTTGCATCTGGAGAGTCGTACCGTACCTAGCTAGTTCGTCCGCCCTGCAGTTTTCCGTGACGTCCGAGTAACCAGGGATCCAGACTATCTGGATGCTGAAATCGTTAAGAGATGATCGGCAATCCAGCGCCACCCGTAACTTGACACAAACCGCCTCTAGCGACCTGACCGCCGCCTGATTGTCTGCACATAAATTGCGATATCCCTCACGGATACCACGTTATGCTTCAACCATGTCCCGACTTCGTATATCGCCACCACTTCAGCCTGATACACGCTACAGTAGTCAGGGAGACGAACGGAAATATTAACATTAAGCTTTTTACAGAAGACTTCGGCTCCTACCTTGCCGTCTAGCTTAGAACCGTCCGTGAAAAATTGCAGTGCCTCATTTTCCAGTATTGATCCACTCCTCTAGCGATCTAACTATCGTCGAGTGTCTCGCCTGAAGACACCTCCACTGAGAGACAGCCAAAAGTCTCGTAGCCACATCGGCTGCCATCTGCTTACCAAAAACTTTGATTGGAAGAAGGTGAAATATAACCTCTAAAGCGCGTGTTGGTGTTGATCTAAGCGCCCCGCTTATAATCATGTAGGACGTTCTTTGCATCCTCTTCATCATTTTCCTATGTTACCTTCTCCAGAGCTGGCCACCACACGCCCACCCCGTACGTCAGCACAGGTCTTACCACTGCTGTATAGAGCCAGTGTACCAGCTCTGGTTTCAGACCCCATCTCTTCCATATGGCGTTCCTACACGAGTAAATGGCTACATTAGCCTTATTCACCATTTCTACAATGTTAGGCTCTTCCAGCTGAGCTTACTGTCGCTCTGTCAGCAAAAGCCAGTTTAATGCAGTTCACGGTAGGAGGGCTAACTACCGGAATTTTATATTTCTTAGTGAATAGTAACAGCTCTGTATTGGAAGGGTTGATCCCTAATCCACATTTGCTGGCCCATTTCGTAACGATCAGGAGTGCATTCTGTATAACATCCCTAATCGTGTCCAGATATTAGCCTGAGACAGCTATCGCTACATCATCCGCATAAGCTACAACCCCTATACCTTCTCTCTCCAGTACCAACAGCAATCCATTCATTACAACACTCCAAAGAAAGGGGGACATTGCACCTCCTTGCGGGGTTCCTCTAACCACCCGCCTTCTAATGGTGGCCTCCCCCAGTTTCGAGGTAATAATCCTGCTTACCAGTATTTATCAACCTACTTATGGGGTAGTCCACGTTCAAAAATAACAATCCTTTCATGATCGCCTCCATTTTTACATTATTAAAGGCACCCTGAATGTCGAGAAATGCTACCATACAGAACTCTTGCGAGTAAATTGACTTCTCAATCATGCGTATCGTGCAGAGCTGTGTCTACCGACTTCCTCGATGCTGCGGGGCGACATTGCCCAACTCCTGTTACCATTGCCCAACTCCTGTTATGCATAGGTGTTACGAACAAGAGTTTACCCAACTCTTGTTCGTAACACCTGATGGGTCCGTTCATCGTCACCCCCATGGCCGGTCTTTCGCAGTCGCATCGGCCTCGTTCTTTTTATATATTTTAAGGGTGATCGACCCGAACCCGAAGTTGAGCACTACCTTAATTTTGCAAGGGAAGCCAGGGTTCTTTTGTTGATCTAAAGCCTCTCTTAGCCTCCTGTCGCTTTACAATCCTCCAGTCTTCCGTTGGATAATCGAGATTGCTGGCCCGAATGATCTCGAGGATTTCTTCTGGCTTATCCGGCTCGATTTGCCGCCATACACGTGACCTCGGCCTGCTCGGGATTTCCTCCCTGCAAACTGCCTCATGCCTCGCGCCCTGCCACACATCGCCTTCTTCGGCCACTGCCCTTTTATAAAGGTCGACCGATCTCTGGTCCGAGCACACAGTGCACTTCCCTGGTACCATCCCGCATCTCTGCAGAGCGGGTGGGGGGATCCTGGATTTTTTCTCAGGATCCGCAGAAAAATGGACTTTAGTGCATTATACACTACCCTCCACTTCTCTGAAGTGATGCTCCCACTTTCCTGACTTCTGTCAATGACGACTAGCACCAACACGTGTTCCTTTAGGATTTTCCCTAAATAGCTTCAGTGTTTGGTCCTTAGGAGCACCCGACGTCTTGTCTGCTTGTCCCTTGGTTTGCTTGCTGTCGCCCGTTTCGAGCTCATCCTGGGACCTCTGTCTTTTAGACACAAGGGCCTTTTCCGAGCTATCACAGCCGACAGTTATTTTAGCCCATGCCACAGATTCTCGCTGTTCTACTGTAAGCTGCCCTTCAGGGGTCGCAGCCAGTTTTTCTAGAATTTTGAACGCCAACCATCTCTCCCTGTATCGACGCTTCGCGTCCTAATTAATTTAAAAGGATATCAATTAGTTTTTGCTGAGTGTCTTTGAAGTCGAGCTTCAGAGGAATGTGTATGAAAGGTTAAAGACGTCAATTTTTGACTGTTGTGGATGTTACCTAATGCAGAACTTATTTGTTGTGTAATGCTTGCCAATGACGTCTGTTGTCTTCATCATTTTATTTTAAGATGTTTAAAGTTGCGTCCGCAATATGTGTTTGGTTTTGGCTATCATTAAAAGGTCCTTTTCATAGCGTTTCGCATCCCGGTCATCTAGAACTCCAAATAGCTCACTTGCCAAATTGCCCATGATATTTAGGATCCACGTTTCCTTCTCCTTTCTCTGTAGTGAAGTATTGCCTTCTTGTCCTCGATTTCAGTTATAATCTATCTATATCTAATGATTGTCTTCAGCAGTTTCCATGCAAAGTTGATCCATGTTCCTTGCCAGATTTCTGTATGCCATTAAATATGAATAGTATAATGTCAGGTTGAAGTAAACTACTATTTTCCACTGCTGTTTGGTGAATCTAGGCTGATGACTGTGGTGTCTGGTACATCAGCTGTTCGGTCGAGGATACTGGACTCGGTAGTGTAGTGATCGCCATTAAACATAGTAGAAGTAATGGTAGAACTATGAGATTGGTGACTTTAGGAACCTTGGTACGGGAGTCATTCACTGACTTATTTAGCGACTTCTCCGTGTTGAAAGGTAAGACACTTACTTTGGTAAGGGGCCTTTTGAATATGGAAACATTCCCCCCTTTTACTGTGACTACCCTAGCCAAACCATCGCTGCTAGGGTGTAGATCAATGATCCTTCCCAATGGCCAGTTTGTAGTTCGGTAAGGTAGTCATTTAACCAGCGCTTCCAATAATCTTGAATCATTTTTTGTAGTAATCTCCACCGATGATTGACAGGAATGTTTTCATTCAGCATGTTCGATTTTGGGATAGTTATTAGTGAATCACAAACTAAAAAATGTGCCGGTGTTAATATTAACGCATTTGGATCAGATGAAACTGGTGTAAGTGGCCTTGAATTGAGGCATTCTTCTATCTGCGATGTATAACCGTTTCTAACAACTCTTCATATGGGGGAGGGTTGTGTCTCCAATTACCCGTTTTAGATGGAATTTTATAAATTTCACTGCTGCTTTCCAAAGTCCCCCAAAGTATGATGCAGACGGTGGTATGAAGTGCCACTGAAACCCAATGTCAGCTAGCATTTGCTGGAGATCAAGATTTGCTTGTTGTAGAGCTTGTTGTTTATCCTTTTCAAGAAGTGCCCGGGCTCCAACAAAATTGGTTGCATTATCGCTGTAAATCCGTTTGCAAAGACCTCTTCGAGCCATACATCTGCTAAGGGCCTCGATAAAGGCTGCACTGGTCATATCGCTGATAATCTCTATGTGCACTGTTTTGGTAGAAAAGCATACAAATAGCGCTATGTATCCTTTGTATGACTTATTCCCACGTCCTTTAAAATTTTTTACTGAGATTGGTCCGGTGTAGTCAACTCCTGTGTTAATTAATGGACGTGATGGCATGACCCGTTCTTTGGGTAAGCTTGCCATTAGTTGGTGTCTTATTGAAGCATTGAACCGAATACAAGTGATGCATTTTGCTTTCTCAGTACGTATGCTACTTAACTGAATCCCCCCATGCAATGTTTTTACATGAGCATCTTTGATTAGTAACTTTGTGAATCTATGTTTAGGAGGCAGTGTCTTTGGATGTCGGGTATCATAGTTCAGGTTACAATTTGTTATTCTACCTCCTACTCTTAGTATTTTATGTTCAAAAATAAATTATTTTGTTATGTTTGAAAATCGTTCTATAATCTGGACAAATGGATTGACTGTTGTTGATGTTGCAAGTGTAACCACTTGTTTATTTTCCAAAGTAGCTTTCTCTTGAGCAGTGGTTTGTTGTGGCCAGCGTTCGGTTGAAAATTGTCACCAATCTGGACCCGTCCACCAAAATTATTTTTCTTTAGTTACTTTGGACTGGTCCCTCTTGATGCGCAGTCTGCTGGGTTGTTGGTTGATGCAACGTGATGCCATTATGACGGACTTGATTATGTTTGAGTTTCCGATATTGGATTGGCCATGAAAGTTTTATATTTATGAGGACGCCCTCGAATTCAACATAAAGTGGTCATTGAGTAGTTACAAAATATCGAAGTTGTTTCCGAAATTTGCTTTGCTTCTTTAATTTGGTACATTACGTACGAAACGTTAAAGGTATGCATCAGGGATTGCAGTTCGAAACATATTTAGTTAATTATTATCAGCTTTAGTTGAACTAAATCATGGTAGGACAACATAATGTAACCCGAAGTCAAAGTGTATTGATATAATTGAAAGATGGTACCATACTATTAAAACGCGGTTTATATGTCACGGAAAAACAACCAGCCTATAGTAAGGAAATTGAAGGCGAATGGAAAGGCTTTGGGAAGTTGAAGACTAATGGGAACTACGGCATTCAGGCGCTAGTTTCTTCACTGATTTATCGTATAACACCTTGCTCAATAGCAAATGAGGACAATATTCAATCGTCGCTGTCAAATTTTAATGCAAATTCTCTCCAAACAAAGAAAAATAGTTCGAATTTACATACCAGATACAAACCGGTCAAATTACTGAACCGTTTTGATGACATTCTGATCGAAAAGGTTTTCATTTTATTGGCATATGTTGGCATCAATGACACTAAGACCTGAACATGCCAATGAAGTTTATCCTAAATTAATCCTAAATTGTAAAAATGGCGGTTAGTACTATTTTAGGAAAAACTTCTTCTACTGAAAAGTATGAAGTTTATACTATAATTCAAAATAAAACAAAATGTGAAGATGTATTAGTGATTTGCAAACATTTAGGCGACTTTACAAAATTGTTAGGTTTACAAATAATTTAAATTCATAATGTTTATTTAGGTTCAATTTGAATAAAATTCATTATTCTATTAACAGCAAAATTGTGGAGAAATTATATTACGCAGAAGTAACTAAACATCGTTCACAGATTTTATTAAAAAAAAAAATATTAAAAGTAGGGTCAAATAAAAGTGGGAATTTTCGAAAAATAATAATCGTTAAGTTATTATGAATTTTATTCATTATAAGTACTCAAAATTAAAAAAAGAAAAAGATGATTTAAATTCCTATACATGTACTCTACTAGTGCGAACCAAAATACAATTCCAATGGATGTTAAATACCTATAACGACCTATATGTGCACTCCACTTTTGCCAACCCAGAAAACCAAGCATATCTTACACGACATTCAATTGAAGAACGGAATTTCTTAGTAAATTTGATTCTAAGAAAATTCATATCTCAAGATTAGATATGAATTTTCTTAGAATCAAATTTACTAAGAAATTCTGTTCTACAACTGAATGTAGTTTTAGACAGGCGAGCTCCATTATTATTTTATCGCGTTGGCCCAAGTAGAGTGCACATATAGGTCTACCAAAATATTATAGTGGCCAGTTTGCCTATCGGTGAAAATATTGATACGAATTTTCTTAGAATCAAATTTACAAAGAAATTTCGTTCTTCAATTGAATGTCGTTTTAGATATGCAACCTCCATTAGAATGAACAATTTTAATCGGGATGTTACTTGTCGTGTATACATATGGTTCTATTAAAATATGTATTATATTGACATGTTTTTTGCTCAAATATATTTGATTGTTTAAATAAATAAATAAATTTTTAAATAATTATTTAAATAGAAATATTCGGCTTTGCCTAAATGACTCCTTTAAACCAATACACTCTCATAAATTTTTGTTTTTCTTGGTTAGGGGATTAATTTCGTATAAACTTCAATTGGGTGAACTGAACACTAAAACTGGAAAATCGTATTGTTTGTGTTACACCATATTTTACGAAAAAATGTTAAAAACTCGTTATAAAGTAAATTTCAAAATATTAAAGATGCTGGGCAAAGAAATTGTGGTTAAATATTTATGAATTTATGACTTAAAAAGCTTTCCAATTTTATGGGACATCGTTTTGTAAGCGCCAATCATATATTCTAACAATTTGGCCAATGATTAATCTGCAATAGCTTTTAACCCCGGAAAAATAAAATATATGCCGTGTTTCACAATTATGCTAGAGTTTTAATTTATTTAATTAATCTTAACGATTTGAGTCATATTATGATTTATTCGAAGTCAATTTTCCGAAAAACTACTGCCAAAAATACTTAATTGAAATTAAGCTGAAATTAAAAACATTGATTCATTCGTTGTATATATTTGTTAAAGCTTTTAACTAACTTACCAATGGTCTGAATGTCGAATTGTTTACAACATAAGATCGTCTCTCGATTCACCCGATATCTGTACAAACTATTTTTAGTAAATTGTCGAATGTTGTCTAACGCATCAGGTCGAGTAGAATCAATCTAACTTATTTGGATTATTTTGAAGTTCTTCCCTCTTTTGATTAATTCGGGCAAAATTATCCTGTTGAATGCGACACTTTACCTCATAATCTTTGTCCCATGGTGAAATGTAGTCGTTATATCGTTTTACACGAAATTTTTGTTCGAACTCATTGAACGTGAGAACCTGGACTACTCCGCAGAGCAAAACAAATTTTACTAATATGTTCATTATAAGCGTTGCAGAAGACGACTTAAAATAATCATACAGAATTTAACTTTTAACTTGACACGCTTATCTACAAAAAATTATCAGACGACTTATAAAAATATATGTCATACAGTTGACCCTAATCGGATTTTTAGTCAGTGGTGTAGGACAAATCCGGAGCACTTTAACTTCCATAACATAAACTTGGTTGATAGCATAAACTAAGGTGGTCTTTCAGGGGAAGTTATTTAAAAATACTGATATTCTTTTAACAACTTTATACAATTTGTTAAAAATGATTTATCGCGAGATTTTAGCACAAGATATGTGTCCTCCTAACTTTAATCCTACTCTAACGGTAAAGCTGCTGATCATTCATTTGATGCTGCTTTTCATTTGATTCTGTACATTATCGAACCCTGGGGTGTATAAATAGTTGAAGTGTAGTAATCGTTCACCGAGGTTGCTGAACGCGGTGTGCACAAAGTCCATCTATACTAAGTTACAATCAGTTATGTAAACCAAAGGAAAATTTATGTTCAAATCAAATTCTCGATGTCGTTACAAATGGAAAAATATTTCTAGCGGCTGTTAGAGAAATGATTAGCTAAAACTCAAACCCTATTTCGTCTATCTTGCTCAATATATTCATATTTCTCGCTCAATATATTTTTTTAATACGCGCGCGAACAAATGAAAAATTTTATATTTGTGTGTACCCCAATATGCAATGCCGACGGAATTCCATTTACATTCGCGTTCTAAAACCACACTGCTTCTATGGAAAGAACCATGTGTATCACGCGGAAATTCGTACTCCCAGCCAAAGAAAAGTGTCACAAAAATTCCGGTGTCGGTGTGAATCCCAACTAAAAAGAGAAAAAAATCACAGAAACAAAAGGCACGTGTTTGTATATATTTTCCAATTGGAATAAATAATAATTCTTATCCGAAATAAAACAAAATTTTCCATTTATAGTAAAATAAATATTAATATTTTATTCACATTATTTTTTATTTGTGTACACATATTTAAATTTCATAAATTGAGTTTTGTATTGCATCCGCCACGTTGTATTGCATCCGCCACGTTGTATTGCATCCGCCAGCATATTGAGATCTTGAAAAAACAACGTTGAAAATTTACTACGTAATGTATTTCGCGACGACGCCGTTGTGAGACAGATCTCTATTACTTTTTTAGTCCAAATTTGCACATCGCGATCACTAAATAAGTTAATAATGATTATTATATATTTAAATTTAAAATTATTTACTTTAACAAATCGAAAAACATTATAATGAAACACAACACTTTAAAGTAAAAAAACTAATTATGTAGTGCAACCGTGCACGTCGACTTGTCAGAAGAAACTGAAAATAAAAGATACAATCGAAACTTATGTCGTTTTTACTGGCACAAAAATCCACATCCAAATTTTTGGATTTTTTATTTTTTGCCACAGAACACGATTTTGGATTTTTTTTTACGTTTACTCACACATATACTAAACGTTATGTCAATTGTCAAAAAAGACGTCGCGCCATTTATATTTTATTATATTTGTGATAATTGTTTAAGCAATTTGTGTTTTTATTAAATTAAATTTTGTTTAATTCAAAGTGTTGTTTTATAAAGCTTATTGCGTGTGCACCGATAACAAGAAAAAAACACGACTTTCAAGTTTGCGCTATTTACTATAATTTACAGCGGATGAAATGCAAAAGTTGTAAAGTTATTTGTTGTAACATTGTTATCGGTGCACACGCAATAAACTTTATAAAACAACACTTTGAATTAAATAAAATTTAATTTAATAAAAACACAAATTGCTTAAACAATTATCACAAATATAATAAAATATAAATGGCACGACGTCTTTTTTGACAATTGACATGACGTTTAGTATATGTGTGAGTAAACGTAAAAAAAAATCCAACAAATTTTTTGGATTTATTTCAAAAAAAAAAAGACAAAAAATCTTAAAAAATCCATTTCCAATTGATTCCAATCAGAAAAAAATGTGGATTTTTCTGCCAGTGAAAACGATATTATAAAACGAAAATAATATTACCGCGAAATAGAAAGAGAAAAACAATTATTTTTGCCCAAAATCAATATTTTTGTGTCTTTGATATTTTGTAGTACGAAATTTACTGCAAATTTGAGCACACAGTGGAAAAATTGCATACTGGGACAGTATAAAAGAAACAAACGGAAAAATACAAATTCAACGTATTTTTTTATTTTCGTTTGAAAATATCCTTTCTCTTATTGTATGTTTTATATTTAATAAAACAGAATGTTTTGAAAACTAAAACGCACGTATTTATGTATATACTATACATATACTAGATGTATATACATATGTACTATATAAAATGAAATGTGTGCACGATCGATAATTTCTTGTCGTTTAGGTATATAAAGTTTAAAAAACATGTGATCATGAAAAGAAAGAAGATCTATGTTCGATGTATGTATGTATGTACGTATATACATTGATTATGGTTTGGTGTGCTGCATGGAATATTGTAGTTTATAAAAAAGAAACAAATATTTGGAGGAAATGATACGAAACATCAGAAATTTATGAACGAAAGGGAAAATACTATAATTAAATTGTTTTTTACTGATCGCAGTAAACATTTAGATATACATATTACATATTTGTGTTTAGTTACATTATGTATATTTTATATGCATATCTATACTGATTGGTCGAAATTAAATACATTCATTACTTAATTTTTCCTAAGTGTACTATAAGGATGATTGATATATGTTCTAAATTCAATAATATTAAAATTCCTAATAATTTTATAAATGATTTAATTTTTGAGAAAAATAATAAAATCAGCTTAGAGCGGAAAGATGTCTTTGGGAGGATGTACTATGTATTTGGATTTGCATCCAAAAAATTGGTCAAGCATATTACATTTTTGTTAACACTTTCCCCTTATTCCATATTATCTGAAGCATGGTATAGTATTTGAATTGTTTCAAATAAAAGCTAATATTTCGATGTCTTTTGTGATATATAGAATTATGAGTATACACAATATCCTTGGAATTTCATTTTTAAACTTCTAACCTCAAGTAAAAACCATCCTAAGGTTTAAAAATGAAAATAAATAAATTTCATTTTTTGTTGTTTTCAACCGAGTTACAAGCTTACATTATAAGTACACTGCAATTTTTCAGATACCAACCACCGCTTATCATGAAAACTACCCCAAATTTCTCTAGAATAAATAACCACTTTTTTGACAATTTCAAAAATAGACATTTCAATGTCGGGTATTGGGTATCGCTTTATAATCCTCATCAGAAGTGCAATTCGATTTTTAAGTTGTAACTTTAAATCATGGAAACAAATTTATTTAGCCACCCACTTTATTTATTAGGTGTATAACTTAATTTCTACAGATTTTGTTTTTTCACGGTATTTTGTGGTTTTTATAGGATCGGACGCAAGGTTTCAGAACAACGAACGACAAGTCTACGTGAGTTACCATAACCTCTCAAAATAGCAGAGTTTACGATTACAACTGATAAACAGCACATTCGGCACTGCATTCTATACGAACTCCAACAGGGAAAAAATGCTTCTAAAGCACGGGAATCAATTTGTAGCGTTCTTGGTGCCGACCTTGTGTCTTATGAAACGTGTAATTATTGGTATAAACGTTTTTCTGATGTAGAAAACCAGGATTACTTACTACCAATTGACGGAGTACCTGAACTGATGGTATCCGGATGGAACTAATATAGATTTTTATAATCGTGAAGAGATGGAAAATTTAAATGACGATAATATATCCGATTTAAACAAAAGTCCTTCGAAATTGCAAACCATTACAAAAATCGCAAATAGTGGTAGCAATACTAGCAATCGTAGTGGTACTAGTTCTTTTACTTTTGGTAATAAAAGTCTAAAACCTTCTTATACATACAAAAAATTTAATAAAATAATGTTAAAGCGAGTAATGGCCTTATCCGGTGCTGATCTTTCTATGAGTTCAAGAAACGAATTACAAAACCAAAACCTACGATTTTTAAGTACTAAATACGACAAACTTGTAAAAAATAGGAACCTGATAGACGAACTTGAAGAGAAAAATTTAATTAGCTCTTACCAGAAAGATACATTTTTAAACCGTGACCCAAATTCAATTTTTTGAAATAGATTTACTTATAGAGATAAAATCAGAAACCCAAATTTAGGCAGGAAATATCCAGAAGAAATACGGAAGTTTTCTTTAAATTTAAACTTTTATTCTCCGAAGGCCTTTGAATATGTTCGAAACCAATTTAAAAACTGCTTGCCTCACTCTCGTATACTTGCTCGTACACTGGTATAAAGTAGTAATTGGGCATCCAGGTTTTAATTCAGAATCTTTTCTTACTCTAAAGTTGCTGGTCCGATCAAAAAAAGAAACAGATAAGGTCGGTATTGGAAATGTACAATGTACATTCATCCAAAATACGAGTACGATTTTCACACCAATAAAATATCTGAATACGTCGAGTTCGATGGTAACGACCCAAATGATAATACTTTAGCTACCCAAGTAATTGTTTTTATATTTGTCAGTTGTACTGTTCGTTGGAAAATTCCTCTTGGATATTTCCTTATTAGTAGCTTAACATCTGTATAAAAGAAAAATATAATTGAGTTTCGTTTGCCTTTATTACACGATATTGGGGTTCTAACTATTGGTTGTAACGTTTATTTTCCTAATATAAATCTCGCTTTTAAATTGGTAGTATACCTCAACAATTTTAATTTTTTTTTGATCCATGTCTTATGTTCAGACTCGTCAAGAACATTTAACTATTAAAGGTCCTTTATTTGATGGTGATGGCCCTAAAATTTCATGGCACTATTTAGAATAACTCCATAGGATTCGATCGAAGGAAGGTTTCCATCTCTCGAATAAATTACGAAATGCCCATATATTTTTTAATTGCCAAAAAATGAAATTTAATTTAGCAGTTCAGACATTAAGTAATTCCGTAGCAAATTCCGTGTTTCAAAATTGCCACAATATGAAGGGTGTAGTGGAACAATAAAACTTATTAGAGTCTTCAATAATTCCTTTGAAATTTTAAACAGCAAAAAATTTCAAGTAATTTTAATTTGGTTTTAAATTACGTTAAATCATCAATTGAATATACATATATCTAAATTAAAGTTTCTGGTATTAAAGTTACTGATCCTAAAAGCCAAACGGGATTTATTGGAATAATATGTTGTCCTTCTTACATTCAGGACCGGACAAGTGGTGTAGTGGTTAAAGCTTCGGCCCTTGGACCGGGAGGTACTGGGTTCGAATCCCATCAGAGGCTCGATGCAAATCGAATTTTCATCATCGATTACAATCGGTGATGTTAATAATCACAACTAAGACCCTCTCATGGAGTGCAGAATTCAGCGCCGACCCACCGTCCATGTCAATGTACAGGTTGACATGGAGCTTGCAATGTGCAGGTGGTATACTGTAGTTGATGTGAGTAGGTGAATAGGTGAATGGGTTAATGATGTAGCATGAATGCGTGGTATCACAATGGGCCAAAAATGGCCTAAATGTAAACCACTGAAACCTAAACCTAACATCCAGGATTTCCGTGGCACTTATTTAAACACACATCTGTTGAAATATATTTCGTTCTATAAATTAACTCAAGAGCACATTGAACTATTTTTTTGAGTTGTTCGCTCAAGATTAGGAAGAATTTCGAATCTAACTGTAAACCAATTCATTACTTCATATAAGCGTATTTTCACACGTTCAATTAAGTGACACCTCGTTAGGTAATTGTATTCCTCAAACAGAAGTTTCTATTTTAAATGTTTCTCCTGAGCATGAACTTTGTTTACTTATCATTAATTTTGGTAAATTGTTTTTTATTTTTAAGTTAGTTTTCATTTAGAATTTACCACTTTCCGCTATGATGTCTTTAATTTGATGGTTGCCATATAAAATATATAGAGCTTAGTTTGTGTGTGTGTGCATGTACGTAGAGTAGATGAAATAGAGAAAAAAGAAAGAAATAACTATTCTCCATGCATACACACAAACTAAGCTCTATATATTTTATATGGCAACCATCAAATTAAAGACATCATAGCCAACTTCAACTTGGGATTGACCAACTTCAACTTGGGATGGGAAGTTCTCCCGCACGCGGCATTTTCACCAGACTTCGCCCCATTCGACTACCATTTTTTGCGGTCAATGCAGTACGCTGCAAAACGCTGGACGTAGCGAAAATAAACACAGCAAAAAGTTTTTATCAATTTAACACGAACAACGTGAACTTCCAGTGGGGCAGATCTATATCTAATAAATGAAGTTGATTATTTTATCAATAACTTAAAAGGTATTTTCTTAACTCTAACCCGGAAAAAGTCGTATCTCTTATTTTAACTACAAAATAAATGATTTATATGGCATGTAGTATACCATTGGATAGGGCATAAACTAGAGAATTTTTAAAAAAAGTTATTTATAAAATAACCTTTAGTTTTCTTTAAATGAATTTATATGGTGACATTTTTCGTACTTCTACACATTTTTTTAGGATTTGGAAGTCCATAACTCATTTTTCTTAAACCAATTTTATTAAATAATGATATAGTTACAATAAAATCACGTTGTGAAAAGCTTAGTGTTTTCAGTGGTGCGAGTGATCCGCCTTGCGGTCCAACTTGAAGCGCCTAACACGAAAAGTTTTTTTTTTATATAAAAAATAGACAAAAAACGTAATCTTAGAAATATTGTCTATCGTTT
Source organism: Nephrotoma flavescens (assembly GCA_932526605.1). Lineage (NCBI taxonomy): Eukaryota > Metazoa > Arthropoda > Insecta > Diptera > Tipulidae > Nephrotoma > Nephrotoma flavescens. Next base: position 234,450,260 of record OW052220.1, read on the forward strand.
TGTATGACCAAACGCCATCTCTCAGGTAACATGCAAATGCCGTCGCGAAAGAAACAAGAATGCAAGCTTCAACGCGATAAGGTCATCGACGAATTTATGCACATCATCCAGCGTTTTGCAGCGTACTGCATTGACCACAAACAATGGTAGTCGGATGGAGCCAAGTCTGGTGAAAATGCCGCGTGCGGGAGAACTTCCCATCCCAAGTTGAAGTTGGTCTTCTGAACCACGCGAGCAACGTGAGACCGAGCATTTACATGCATCAGTATGACTTGCCTTGCCCAGTAAATGGTTATTTCTGATCAATTTCTTTGCTCAGTTTGTTCAGTTGTCAGTTGTACCGTTCTGCAGTCACAGTCTGACCAGTTTCCAGAAGTTCGCAATAAAGCTCACCCTTCATGCCCCACCAGATACACAGGAGAACCTCCTTTAAGTGGATGTTCTGTTTTGGTGTCGATTTACTGGGTTACCCGGGATCTATTAACAACTTTTTACATTTGGAATTCTAGTAAAAAATATACCTTTCATCACCCGTCACAATTTTCCACAAGAAATTATTTTTTTGGTGCCGGGCTAGGACTAAAAGGCATGTGTTTATACGTTGACCTCGGTTGTATTCGGTCTACACATGTAGGACCCCCTTAGACCGAAATCGCCACTTCTAAACCGATTATACCAATAATTACACGTTTCATAAGACACAACGTCTGCACCGAGAACACTACAAATTGATTCCCGTGCTTTAGAAGCATTTTTTCCTTGTTGGAGTTCGTATAGAATGCAGTGCCGAATGTGCTGTTTATCAGTTGCGTTCGTAAACTCTGCTATTCTGAGAAGTTATGTAACTCACGTAGACTTGTCGTTCGTTGTTCCGAAGCCTTGCGTCCGATCCTGTAAAAACTACAAAATACCGTGAAAATATTTCTATTTTAAATATAATTTTAAGCTCGAAGAAAAAATCTGTAGAAATAAGGTCATACACCTAATAAATAAAGGGTGGCTAGATAAATTTGTTTCCATGATTTAAAGTTACAACTTAAAAATTGAGTTGCACTTCTGATGAGGATTTTAAAGCTATGCTCATTACCTATAGCGAAATGTATATTTTTGAAATTTTCAAATAAGTGGTCATTTGGGGTGGTTTTCATGATTAGGGGTGGTTGGTATCTGATAAATTGCAGTGTACTTTTAATGTGAGCTTGTAAATCGATTGACAACACAAACAACGAATTATTTATATATTGTCATTGTAAAACCTGATGATGGGTTTCACGCTTAGGGTTAGCAGTTTAAAAATGGAATTGCATGGATATTGTGTATACTCATAATTCTATATACCACAACCGGCATCGAAATATTATTGTTTTTTGCAAATTTGGCTAAAATCAATAACTAGCTTTTGTTTTCAACGTCTTAAAATGTGTGCAAAAACTAGTCAAAACAAATCAATTACTACCATGCCTCAGATTATATGGAAAAAGGACAAAATGTTAACAAAAATTTGTATGCTTGACCAATTTTTTGGAGGCAAATCTTAACACATAGTACATTTTTCCAAAGACATCTTTGCGGTGTAAGCTGATTTTATTCATTTACTCAAAAATAAAATCATTTATAAAATTGTTAGGTTTTTTAATATTATTTAATTTAGATCATATATCATCCTTATAGTACACTTAGGAAAAATTAAGTAATGAATGTATTTAATTTCGATAGGCATATAAAATGTACTTAATGTAACCAAACACAAATATGTAATACGTATATATCTAAACGTTTACTGCGATCACTAAAAAACAATTTAATTATAATATTTTTCCCTTTCCAAATATTTGTTTTTTTTTATAAATTATATTTCATGCGGCACACCAATTCATAATCAATGTAGCTACATACATACATCTAAAATAGATCCTCTTTCTTTTCATGATCACATATTTTTTTTAAATTTTATATACCTAAACGACAAGAAATTATCGATCGTGCACACATGTATATACATCTAGTATGTAAAGGGTTATCCAATTCGAGGTTGATAAAGTAAACTTAAAAAAAACACACAAAATATTCGGGATGTATTGTAATTTTTATTTCATTTTACAGATTGATCCTTGCCATTTTTAGTTAAACAAGATATCATTCAAATGTCCTCCACGGGACTTCTTACAGGCCTTGATTCTTTTGAGGTAATTTTCAATGACTTTTCGGCACATTTCGGGCGGTATCTCGGCCATTACCTTACGAATATTAGTTTTCAATTCGTCAAGAGTTTGAGGATTGTTTGCGTAAACACGATCTTTCGCGTAGCCCCACAAAAAGAAATCCAAAGGCGTTAAATCACAGGATCTTGGAGGCCAATTGACATCAGCCAATCGCGAAATCAAACGTCCAGGAAATTTCTCTTGCAAAAGATCTCCAGCTCCGTCCTGCTGGAACCACATATCGTCAAGATCATAATCTTCGATTTTCGTAAAAAAATAATCGGTTAACATGCGGCCATAGCGCTCAGAATTGACGGTAACGGTTCGTCCATGGTTGTTCTCAAAAAAATACGGCCCAATCACACCACCAGACCACAATGCGCACCAAACAGTGACTTTTTCCGGGTGTAATGGCTTCTCTACAATCAATTGTGGATTTTCTGAGAACAAAATTCTACAGTTTTGCTTATTAACGTATCCGCCAAGCGAAAAATGAGCTTCATGACTGAAGAAAATTTTGTTCGAAAAATCAGCATCGGCGGCCTGTTTTTCCAACATCCACTTTGCGATTGTTAAATGCTCCATATTCTTAAATGGCAGAATGTCAACTAAATAAATGACAGCGTACTTGACGTTTATCTTTGACAGATGTCGGTATACAGATTTCTACTTTATCAACCTCGAATTGGATAACCCGTATATATATATATATATATATATATATATATATATATATATATATATATATATATATATATATATATAATATATATATATATATATATATATATATATATATATATATATATATATATATATATATATATATATATATATATATATATATATATATATATATATATATATATATATATATATATATATATATATATATATATATATATATATATATATATATATATATATATATATATATATATATATATATATATATATATATATACGGCCCTACAAACCCTTTCAAATTTGAAAATTAACAGGTATTAAATGGCTCAGTGTCAATTCCCATAGCTCAGTGCTTTCAATAAACAATTTCGACCTTAATTTGTTAAGAAATTGCCTAGTTTGTTTCGACCAAAACGCAAAATTTCTTCAATCGTTCATGTTAGAATTCCAAATCTTAATGATTCGGAAAAATTTTATGCATTTTCACATAGTGCTGTCTTCCGCAAAATTTCGATTTCATGCTTTTCAAAGCGAGAACGTTTGAATTACCAAATGGTGGTACGAAAAAGTTACTCATTTGTCCTTTAATACTCTAGCGAATAGTTCATAGTTTAGACCAAACATCTTGAAATATCTGACACGCACAAATCTGAAATCTTAGAAGCTTGTACTGAAAAAACTATGAGAACAGCTACAAAAAACAATATTCTACATTTTTTCGAACTGTCTACATATTTTACCAATTATCGCCATTGTCTACACAAAAATCAATTGTCTACACTATTTTCGACACCAACATAAACCACGAACTGGCAGCCTTTTAAATTTGAGTTGCAACTTTAATTCACAGATAAAGAGCATAAACGCCCTGATTAAAGCAGCCTTACTTCCTAACGAATATAAACATTAGAGTGAAACGGTCGGAGAGCGCCAGCAGCGCATAATCGCTTCCAAAATATATTGCCATTCTGCGATCAATATGTATGTTTACATATCCCTAATAAAAAATTTTTCACAGGTAAAACGTAAAATGGTATTCAGCATGTTCTTAAAAAAAAAAAAATACTTCGTTTAGTTACTCGTCTATATACCAAAATAAATTCATTTTATGAACACATCAACTCTCAGGCTGATTGTTCAATTTACAATTTTTTTGCTTGTTCGATATAACAATTTGATTTTCCAATTTCCATCGTTTTTCACCGTCTTTTGCGCTCCTTCAACGTCTTGAAAATTGATGAGGAAATATGTGTACGTCTCTCGTACATGTAAATTCAATTGAAAATTTTACAGTGATTTTCTATCATCATTGACATATAATTGATTGTCATGTATTCTATTTTAGAAGATTAAAGTATTAGAAACGTGAATTGCTTTGTAAGATGTGATATTAACGTCTTTTTATATTTATTTATTTATTACATACATTTCAATTGTGTGCTGCTTGTTAGTAAAGACGTTTAAATGTGATTTTGAATTTGAAGATTGTAAAATTTATTTTTGATTGTGATTGTTACACGCAGTTTTATGTACCTGTATAGTGTAAGAGTGGAATATGAATTATTTGAATTGTTAGTAACACAGAATAGTAATTGTGTGATTAAAATTTACCATTATTGTATGTGGAATGACTAATCGTGAAATTAAAAAAAAAATTATTTGTTTTCAGAATTTCACCGGAAATACCAAAACACTTTAATACAGCCATTCGTTATACAAATATAAACAAATTTAGGATAAAATGGGGAAAACCTCACACCAAGTGAAAACTTCGCACATATATAAATTTTCAAAGTAGAATTAAAATCACGTAAATTTTGATAATAAATTTTAGTTTAATGGATTTTTCTGCTGAAACATTTTTTGTTATACTGTAACAACATTTCATTAGGGGTATATTATTACACAAGAAGAAAAACAACAATGCGATTTTTCTTTGAGTTTTCATTCTACAAAAATTCGTTTCCATTTACCCTATTCGTTTCCATTTCCATTTATCCATTTCATTTTCATATACCCTACAATATGAATTTGGTTTGTTGTATTATGAAATATAGTTATTTTCACAAGCAACCAACTCGGTAATGAAAACCAACAATATTGTCGCGACAAGATTATGATCGCTATATTTAAAATGTTTTATTATTGTGGTAAATCTAATGAGCTCATTCAACTCGCAATAATATTTTGGTGTCATTAAAAAAATATATTTGTATAAATATCTTGGGTCAGACAAAGGTCCAAGAATGAATTGGAATGTGAAGGAATCCCTCACATTATGCAATGATGACGTTTAATTTTACTGTCGTGAGGTTCGGTCGTAAAACAAAACAAACGAAAAGTGCAGTGTTACTGCTTTTTATATCTTTTTGTTATATCTTTTTTATCAATTGTGTGAACGGTTTTAAGGGGATCCGTTCATAACTGCATATTTTAAAATTGCATTTCTCAAAACGGCATATTTAAAAAGTGCATAAGGTACAAAATTGCATTTTTCAAAACTGCATATTTTAAAACGGCATAAGGTACGAAACGGCATAAGGTACAAAATTGCATTTTTCAAAACTGCATATTTCAAAACGGCATAAGGGTTAAAACAACATTTATCAAAACGGCATTTTTCTAAACTGCATATTTTAAAACAACATTTTTCAGAATGGCATTTTTTAAAACTGCATTTTTCAAAACGGCATAGGTACAAAACGGCATTTTTCAAAACGGCATTTTTCAAAACGGCATTTTCCAAACTAGCATTTTTTAAAACTGCATATTTCAAAACTGCATATTTACAAAACTGCATTTTTCAAAACGATATTTTTAAAACTGCACAAGACAGAATGAAATATTTTAACCGATTATGAATCTAGAATTATATTTTCGTTAATTTCTGGAATATGACCAACAGGTACGGATATTTATTACACGATGAAATTTGAAATGAATGAAATTTTTGAACATTTGTGAACGATTCTTGGATTAAATTCTAGGATAAAGTCAAATGAAAATTAACTTGACTATTTCTTAGTCGAGTAAGATTTAATTTCACATGTTTAGGTTTAGTATAGGTATGTTATAAGAAAGGACCTTCATGGAAATTAGAAATTATTTGTAGATTTAGTATGCATATAATATTCTCCTTCACCTACATTTTTCTACCTATGTCGTTTCGAAAAATGAAATTTTGAAAAATTCCGTTTTGAAAAATGTCTTTTTAAAAAATGTCGTTTTAAGAAATGCCGTTTTGAAAAATGCCGTTTTGTAACTATGTCGTTTTGAAACTAGCAATTATGAAAAATGCTGTTTTAAAAAATGCCATTTTGTAAAATGTCTTTTTAAAAAATGCAGTTTAGAAAAATGCCCTTTTAAAAAATGCCGTTTAGAAAAATGCCGTTTTGTACCTATGTCCTTTCGTACCGTATGCCGTTTTGAAATATGCAGTTTTGAAAAATGCAATTTGGTACCTCATGCAGTTTTGTACCTTATGCAGTTTTGAAATATGCAGTTTTGAGAAATGTCGTTTTTAAAAATGTCATTTTAAAATATGCAATTTCGACCTGGACCCGTTTTAAGCCTAGTTCTCATTAGTCAAGTTACTTGATTTCAAGTACTTGAATTCAAGTAACTTGAATTCAAGTTTGCGTTCTTTTATATTCAAGTTAATTTAGTCAAGTAGTTGCATAAAATGTCATCGAATGAGTTGGTGCGTGCTGAAATTTAAATAATAAAAACTGAAATTCATAAACGTAAACGGAGAATCCAGAGATAGTCAACGTGGTTTAGATTTTAGAGTATTTGAAAGACCAATTTCACTATTACCAGCGACAGTATAGATTCAGTGATACTGGCTAGCTGTTTCTTGCATAATTGACTTAGAAGCATAACTGAAACTGCATATTTAACAACAGGATCCCTAGATGAAGAAGACCATAACCGATAGGCCATATAAGTCCTGGAGCATGGCGAGAAACTACTGGTAAAGCTGAACAATCAATATCAGATATTACATCCGGGGTGGGTTCGCATAATTATTTTCAGGATGCCGTAAAGAGTCTTTTTCGTTCATTTTAGTTAATAAATGTTTTTAAAATTTTTTTCTAGAGCATTTCGATCGTGATATAAAGTTAAATCGATGTTTCACAAAACTTCAAAGTATTGGTAAATTTCAAAAAAATTATAATTTGTGCACAACTTAACTCCACTTCATTTTTGTTCATTCTTTCCACACTACTAAATTGTATAATGAAGCTCATCTCAGACGGCTCAACTTGAATCCAAAAGTTGAAAGGGTCTCTACTTTACTTGATACTTGAAGTAAAGTAAAATTAATTTGAATTCAAGTAAAAAACCACGTCCATATCAGTCAAGTAGATTCAAGTTACTTAAATTCAAGTACTTGAAATCAAGTAACTTGACTAATGAGAACGAGGCTTTACAATTAAATACCCACGGTGCATAAAACTAATATAAAATTGTAACTTTAAAATAAGTGATGATGTAAACATGATGGGGCTTTTTTCCCCAAAAAAGACTTCTTCGAACATCGAACGCCGAACACAATCTGAAACAAACTTGAACCAGTTTCATGTAGAAAATATAAATATGGCAAGTGCAAGTGTCAACACAATACAGCCCAAAGAAAACACCTATGCCATTATACCGCAGTTTAAAAATCAAAATCAAAACCGCGATGAAAAAATTAATTTATCAGCAAATTTAACAATGCAGTACGAAAATAATAGTAATGAACTCGGTGCGACGAACTCTAGTGACCGTGGTCAGTGCGAAAATAATCTAGTGCAAACAGGAATGGATAGGTATATCACTGTTCAATCTAAAAGAAAACGTAGCCCGAGATCTGCCCAGTTTGCTGGCAGGAGCAAAGTGACACGGACTGAAGGAGATGTTAACCAAATACCTCTTAACAATCGAAACTCTAGTCTAGAGGTCACTGACCCCAATGCAGTGCCAAATTTGAAAACTTAGAAACCGTCTCCAATTTATTTAAGGGAAGCATTTAATAATGAATTGGTTAATAACATTGCAACATTAACAGATTTTAAATTTTATATTGACTCACTCAAAAGAGGTAATATAAACGAAACAAAGATTCAAACTTTCGAAATCGATGGCTTCAGCAGAGCCCTAGCTAAATATTTTGACGAAGTTGGTAAAAAATATTACACATTCCAGCTAAAAAGTCAAAAAGGGCTGACTGTTGTGCTAAAAGGAATTGAAAGCTGCGTAGATGTTAGTGACATACAAGCTGCACTTGGTGCGGAACGTTTCCATGCCAAATCTATTGGTAATATAGTAAACGGTGAGAAGGTACCCCAACCAATGTTTCGTTTGGAACTAGAGCCAGAGGAAGAAAAGTCAAAAGAAATTCACAAGATTTACAACTTAAAATATGTGTTACATCGGAAAATAGTAATTGAAGAACCTAAGAAGAGGTGTGGACCAGTTCAATGCATAAAGTGCCAAGAATACGGACACAGGAAAGCATACTGTGCCTTAAATGAAGTTTGTGTTATTTGTGGTGAATTCCACGACTCCAAACAGCGTGAAAAGTAGCATGATGATGCAAAATATGAATACGCTTATGCAAATTATAGTCAAAAATCAAAAATGACAGTTCTAAAAATAGCTATTTGGAATGCGAATGAGCTCTCCCAATGTAAAGCTGAGGTACAAACCTTTCTTATCGAACAAAATATAGACATCATGTTAATATCTTTACCACACTTCACAAAACATATTACCGGCTATTCCGTTTATGACACCAAACATCCGGATGGAAAAGCACACGGTGGCACTGCAATCTTAAAAAAAGAAGATTAAAGCACTACGAGCTCCAGAAATATGCTAAAGATCACATCCAGGCTACAACTGTCAGTTTGGAAAAATGGTCTGGGAAATTTTTAATATCGGCTGTCTACTGTCCACTGAAAAACGCAATTAAAAAACAGCATTATCGATTATTTTAATCAGTTGGGAATCAAATTTCTAGCAAGGGGGTGATTACAACGCTAAACATCTGCAATGGGGTTCGAGGTTGACGTCACCGAAAGGAAAGCAACTCTGGAAATCCCACATATTGGCCTACAGATAGAAAGAAAATTCCTGATTTAATAGATTTCTGTGTAATGCGAGGAATAGCACGCACCAATGCTCAAGTCGTTGACTGCTATGATTTATCATCAGATCACTCACCAATAATAGTAACACTAAGTACCCAAGCATTAAAAGCTGAAGCACCCAAACGTTTAACAAACAAACTAACGAAATGGGTTCTCTCTAGAAACATAGTAGACATTAATTGTGATCTTGATGTTCTACTTCGCACACCAGAAAACATTGATGCCGCGATAGAAGACTTAAGTCAAATAAAGGTACTGGCTGCAAAAAAAGATACTCCGGAGAACAACAATTCCCAAAAAAAATATAAGGCTTTCAAATAACATCCAAAAGTTATTAGCGGAGAAGCGGGCAATTCGGCGGCTACGGCAGCTTCACCAATCTCTTTTGCATAAATGGAAATTAAATAGAGCTATTAAAGCTCACAGCAACAGATAAAATAAATTACTCACTGTTGAAGGCAGCAAGAAATTTAAAAAGGCCTGAGCTATTGAACCCACCGATAAGGAAACCAGATGGTCACTGGGCCGAAGTGACTTAGAAAAGGCTATCGCTTTCTCTAACCATCTACAAAAAGTGTTCACCGCAAACGAACAAAATAATGATTGCGTACTACCACAGTTTACGAGGGATGGGTAGAACCCAAATCCAGTAAAATTTAAATGGAAATGCGTCAAAACGGTTACCAAAAATAGTATAAATCATAAGAAAGCGCCAGGTCATGATTTAATAACTGGAAAAATTATCAAAGAATTACCAGATAGATGCATAAAATATATAACATATATTTTTAACGCGATTATGAGATGTGGATACTTCCCCAAAAATGGAAAATATCTCAAATTATCATGATTCCTAAGCCAGGTAAAGACAAAACCCAAGTCTCGTCGTAAAGGCCAATAAGTCTACTTCCGATAGTTTCAAAGCTTTTTGAAAAGATGCTACTACAAGAACTAATACCTATATTATCTGAAGGTCGCATTATACCAGTTTACCAATTTGGATTTAGATAACAACACGACACAATAGAACAGGTGCACAGAATTGTAAATATAATTAAGGTTTCCTTAGAAGAAAAGAAATATTGCTCGGCAGTTTTCTTGGATATTGCGCAAGCTTTCAACAAAGTATGGCATGAAGGGTTAAATTACAAAATTAAAACTCTTTTGCCTAGACAATTTGAAAACTTCTTGGCCCAAAGGATTTTCCAGGTGAAACAAAATACGGCCACTAGTATATTGGGACCTGTGCTATACTTGTTATTCACAGCTGACTTACCAATAACTGAAAAAATCATCACCGCAACTTTTGCTGATGACACAGCTATATTATTTTCACACAAAAATCCTCAAACAGCATCGAGAGAATTACAAGAACATCTACACAAAATAGAAGATTGGTTAAAAACTTGGCGGTTAAAGACGAATGAATGTAAATCAACACTTGTAACATTCACACTGAATAAACGTACATGTCCAGCAGTAAAATTAAACAATATCACAATTCCTCAACAAACAAACGTCAAATATCTTGGTCTTCATCTCAATAGAAGATTGACATGGAAAAAGCACATTGAAACAAAACGCAATCAATCAAAAATAAAATTTTCTAAAATGTACTGGGTGATCGGAAGAAAATCGAAACTCTCTCTAGACTGCAAGGTTCTACTATACAAAGCGATCCTAATCCCCATATGTATATATGGTATTCAACTATGGGGCTCAACTAGTGCATCAAATATAGATATCGTACAAAGAACGCAAGCAAAGATACTTCGTAACATTACAAATGCCCCATGGTATATTCGAAACAGCAGCATCCATAGAGACCTAGGTATCAAAACTATTAAAGAGACAATGAAAATTAATCGGAACACTCAGTTAACCGGAGTTTTAATTTTAAGGATTTTTTTTGCTTTCCTCTCTTTTTTTTGTCTTTCATATGCATTTTTTAATTCATTTTGAAATTTGCAATTGTTGTTGGCACATTTTAATTAATGAAAGCATTAGTTGAAAATTTTGAATAGTTATCCGACATCCAATTAACCGCAACACTCAGTTAACCGGAATTTTAATTTTTAGGATTTTTTTTTGCAAGAGAAAATTCTCTTTCACAAGGGAAATTATTTTTTATTATTCGAGAATTCACAGAAAATATACTTTACTAACAGCTTTGTCATCCGGAGTGCTTGGAGATGAGAACGTTGGTTTCGGAATAGCATCACCTAAAATCAAGCTAAAAGATTAAAATTATCAGACCAACTTACAGAAATATGTGTACATTCTTATTTTGTAATATCAAAATTATGACATTTTATTGCAATGACCATTCAAGTAATTTAAAGTTCATCGAACTCTTATTACAATGTTGAAGAGTGGCTCAGTTTTGAATTGTGAACGTGTTGCAAATAAGATGTCGCAATTTTCTATTACATCCTGTATATTTTTTTTCTTGAATTCATTACGAACCAAACTGTGCTAAGTGAAGTTTATATATTAATAAAAAATAATAAATTTTCTAAAAGGCTAAAAAAATAGAAAGTATAGTTCGGTTTTTTCATCTTTTCAACTTGGGAATTATCGCAGAGGCAAACCGTAAGCCCACCAACAGCAGTGGCCATCAGCATCCTTGCCTTTGCCCCAACATAACTGGTCCTTCGAGCCAGATAGGCGTAACTTTATAAGCGGCATGAATTAGTCCATCACTGCAAATAAGCAACGATTGGGAAATTTTACCTACGTTTTTGGATAACCCGAGCAAATCGCACCGCATGGACTTCAGCTAAGTAGCCATTTTTTTTACTACGAGTAACGCTAAGGGAAAAATAAGCTCGAACTATTTAGTCAATTAGTAGCTAGACACATACGGTATTAAAATCAGTGAATTTATCGCGTAAACCTATGTAAATTAATACTATTAAAATTCTTGTGTAAGAAAGAAATACTCGTGTGAATATCGGCGCATATATTATCAACATAAATTCGATAAAACTCACGAACGTTTGGTTTTTGAGTATAGAGCCGTATATATATTTTTCACGATTGTGTTTTCGTTATCGTTATTGCTCAAATCTGATTTAATATAACGTTAATATATTTCGTGCAAGTGAATTTCAAGGCTACTATAACGTTTCGGTTTCACCACCGCCATTACAAAATTGAATTGACAACGATAATCAAAATTTTCGAGGAAGTTAATTCGGTATTGTTCATCAAATGTATTCTGAGTTAGCAAATTGGTAGCAAATCAAAGTTTTGTGTTATTATTTCCTGAGGGTGCTTACTCCGTAATTCGTAGTTAAAATGTCGGACCTCAGTGCGTTAAAAAGGCAACGTGCCATTAATAAAGACAAGCTGACCAACATCCTAAAATTTATAAAGGACGCCGACAACAACACTTCTGCTGAGCAGTTCGCTGTACGTTTATATCGGGTGGAAAAATTAATGCAGGAATTCAGCGATTTAGACAATGCTATAATACGTGCGGACGAAAATGAAGCGGCAGATAACGCATACGAAGAAAATTATTACAACGCCGTCGCTGGTCTCAATACGTTGATGCGACAAAGAAGACTTAGTACCGAGCCCGGTAACCTGAATATCGAAACATCACAAAATACAACGCAATTTGGAACGCGGTCAGAAGTTAAGCTTCCAAAGATCCACATACGTACCGCTGTATGTTTACGGCACATTAACGTAACAGAGAGCAATCATATCGGTGCCCTGAATAAACTGGAGGAACGCTACGACAGAAAGATTCATATAATAAACTCCTTTATTCGTACCTTTGTTGAGCAACCAACCGTGCACCATTCAAATTCATTCCAAATCAAGCGATTGTAGGACACGTCGGATGAGGTGATTCGCGGACTCAAGGCTTTAGGAGATGTTGCCGAATCTCGCGACCCCTGGCTTATTTATATACTGACGAATAAGCTAGATGACAAGTCCAAGGCTCTATGGGCAGAAACGGCTGCGGATATCGATAACCCAAGCTTTGCGCAGTTCCTGAAATTTTTAGCTCGGCGCATCGATGCGTTAGAATCACTCAACACTTCCACGTAACGTCTAACTGCGAAGCCAGAGATAAAGGGACACATCTCTACCGATGAAACCCCAACCACCGAATCACAATTGGTTACCAAAAATGTTCAATTCAAATGTGCGATGTGCCAGGACCCTAGCCACTCTTTATTCCAATGTAACGACTTTCACGCATTAGACGTTAAGAGTTTGCCAAGCGCACTAATCGGTACCAAAACTGTTTAAGTAGCAAACATACTATATTCCGATGTCCATTTCGGAGAAGATGCCAAAGATGTAATATGAAGCACCACACATTATTACACCAAGAACAACTTAACGAAGAAATTGTTGAAACAGGAGAAGCTAGAACGACGAGCCACGCATCTGGCTCCAGTACTCCCAACGGCCATAATGCAAATAATTGATGCTTCAGGACATCCCATAGCGTGCCGAGCACTTCTCGATTCGGGGTCACAATCCAGTTCTATTACGGAATCTTGCGTACAGCGACTAAACGCTAAAAGACGAAACGCACGTGTACCCGTAAGCGGGTTGGGACAGAGTAGCGCACTCGTATTCAGAGGAATCACAACACTCATAGTAAAACCTGATGATAGCCCGGAATTCAAGATAGATACGCTGATATTGTTCGTGATTGCCAGCCAGCTGCCGCAACAAAATTTGGATATCAAGGCAATCAATTCATGGTAAGGAGTTAAGTCGGCAGATCCAGGATTTCACAAGAAGGGCGAAATCGATATTCTCGTAGGAGCGGCTCATTTTTTCCACATCCTTCGCGATGGCCAAATTCAACTAGCTGCAGATGGGCCACTATTGCAAAACACCATCTTTGGTTGGATAGTCTCCGGAAGAATCGCCAAGAATTTTAACCATTACACAACTTCAATGTTAGCCGTGGCTGAAGATAAAGAGGATTTAGTTGATATCGACAGAAGTCTCAGGAGATTTTGGGAATTAGACTCGTTAGGTGATCAAAAAATTCAACTATCTCCGGAGGAAACCTTTTGTGAGGAACACTTTCTGCAACACGTGCAAAGAGATACGAACGGGCGATTTGTTGTTCAACTTCCGTTTAAGGAATTGTAGCGGCTCAAAAATCATTAAAAATCCTTTTCACTTCATGGCACTCCTCGTAGCAAAACTATTTATACACCGCGCCGCTAAATTACGAGGCATTGCTCGTTTTGCTGAATATAGCTATTTCGCCATCCACATGCGCGAATCTCGATATTAATCGATTATCGATTAATATCGAGAATTAATACCGGGACGACGAGAAAGGAAATCAAGAAAAACGAAAAAGAACAGTCGCGTTTAGAATTTCAAAGAGACACGGTCTCAAAAATAATAATCAGATATAAAGTGAAAGCCACGAACAATCGTTCACACCATTTTGTGTTTTTGTGAACTACCTTAAAAATAATATTTACAATAAATAAAATAGTTATTATAAATACAAATAGTGAGTGTTATTAATAAATAGTTAAAACCGCAATAACACCGCTATAGAATCACCCAGCAGCTTGGGACAATCTTTGCCGTCGGCAATACAATGATTGAGAGGAATAGAACGCAGGCTGGATCGTGATTCAAAGTTATCCAAACTCTATCATGATTTTCTTCTGGAATACGAGCAGCTAAAGCATATGACAGAAATTTCGCCGGGAGAAGTTACCACCAATGGCTTTTACATACCACATCATGGGGTGCTAAAATCGTTGGGTTCCATCGACAAGCTGAGAGTGGTTTCCGACGGTTCCGCTAGAATGAGTACGGGAATATCGCTAAACGATTGTTTAGCTAGCTGTTGGGCCTAATGTGCTGTCCACGCTATTTTCTATAATCCTACGGTTCCGAGAACACAAGATGGTATTCTCAACAGATCTAAAAAAGATGTATCGTCAAATAGCCGTCATCAACGAAGATTGCGAATTTCAAAAGATTATTTGGCGTACCGACCCATCCAAGCCAATCCGCCACATACGGGCTTCCGTCGTCCTCCTTCCTCGTGTCGCAGAGCCATAAAGCAAGTAGCTGAGGACAACAAATCTATTTCACCGCGCGCGGCTGATATACTCACGAAAGATATGTACGTAGACGACATCATGACTGGAGATGAAAATGAGGACGAACTGCTAGTATTACAAAACGAGATTATTACTATACTAGCGAAGTATGGATTTCAGCTCAGCAAATGGAAATCAAATTGTGCTCGGTTATTAGCTCAAGTTTCAGAAGAAAACTCTCATGCGCACCTAAAAATCTCGAAGACCGCGATCACGAATCTGCTAAGGTGTTGGGTGTAATGTGGAATGCCAAGACGGATTATTTGATTTTCTCTTCCTAACAACCGGATACCAAGCCAGTGACAAAACGAACAGTATGGAAGCCAGTCGCATCTTTTACCCCCTACGTTGGTTAGCTCCGGTCGTCGTGACCACAAAAATATTCCTACAAATGCTTTGGTGTGACAAGCTTGATTGGGATGATCCTCTTTCGTCAAAAAAGAGAACGGCATGGGATAATATAAGAAAAGTTCTGAAGCATATAACAGCGATTTCGATTCCACGGTTTATAAACAAGACTAAAGGTTGCATTGTCCTGCTAACTAACCTAATCAACGTCATCTTACGAGAAACTCAAGTGAAAATTGGTAGCATACCCGCTTGGACAGATTCCCAAATAGTAATAGATTGGCTGAGGAGTCATCCTACACGATGGAGTACCTTTGTCGGCAACCGTACTGCGGAAATTTTAAATTCGTTGCCACGTAACGATTGGAGGCACGTACCATCTTCCGATAACCCTGCGGATTACGCTACACGTGGTTTAACACCCATCGAATTACAAGCTAACAAACTCTGGTGGAATGGTCCTTCTTGGCTACATCAATCGTCGGAGTTTTGGCCGTCACAAATAAATCATCATACAAATCTGGAGGAAGGAATCAAGAAACCACGAACGTTCACGACTACTCTAAATGCACGGAATGAGTTTTATAACCATCTTTCGTCCAAATATTCGTCCTTTCGCAAGCTGCAACGAGTATTATGGTAAATTCTCAGATTTGTAACGAACTCGAGAAAACCAAAGGCGACAAGAATCGATGGCACCTACTTACGCCGTGAGGAATTGTTTCATGTTTTATACGAGCTCTGCAAGAACGAACAGCACCTGTTTTACAACGACGACATAACATCATTGCAAAGGAACGGCGAAGTCAAGAAAGGCAGCAGCCTCCAAGCATTAAATCTTTTTCTGGACGGTTCGGGAATATTGAGAGTGGGAGGCATATTGCAAAATAGTGATGCTCCCTATTCCACCAAGCATCCGGTAATTCTGCATGCCAAATCTAAAATTACGGAGTTAATTTTAGCGGAGATCCACCAGGACAATAAGCAGGCAGGTCCGACTCTTCTTCTATCTATCGCCAGACAGGAATTCTGGATACCAAAGGGTAAGCCCAAGGCCAAAGAGATCGTTTAGGCTTGCGTCATATGCCGTAAATTCAATGCCAAATGCCAACAACAACTAATGGGCGACCTTCCAATTTCGAGAGTTGAACTGATTCGGCTCTTTTTGAAGACGGGAGTAGACTACGCAGGTCCAGTCGCAATACATTTGACCAAAGGACGAGGTCAAAAAACCTACAAGGCATATATTTGCCTGTTTACCTGCCTAAGCACGAAGGCTGTGCACCTTGAGCTGTATTAGTGACCTTTCCAGCGACGCATATTTGGGAGCATTGAAAAGGTTTACTGCGCGAAGGGGCATATATCAAGAGCTCCATAGCGACAACGGCACTAATTTCACGGGCTCCGATATTAAACTGAGGGAAGAATTTTCAAAATTAACCAAAGAGTCCAATAATCTTTCCGATTTCTTTTCCAGAAACCGTATAACGTGGCGCTTCATTCCTCCAAATTCGCCACACTTTGGAGGCATCTATAAAATCTGTGAAGTTCCACTTGAAGAGGGTTATAGGCAGCCACGTACTTACATTGGAGGAAATGCATACCTTGCTTGCCGAGGTAGAAACAATTTTGAACTCCAGGCCGTTATGCAGGCTTAACGATACCGAGGGGATCCCTAACGCCATCCCATTTTTTAATTGGCCACCCTGTTACAAAAATCCCGGAAATGGATATCACACCCCTCAAGCCATCTCATTTAACTCGGTGGAGGATCGTGCAACAAATAAGCCAGCACTTTTGGAAGAGATGGTACATAGAGTACCTGACATCATTGCAGCAGCGTTCGAAATGGAGGTTTAAGGACAATCCTATTAAAGTCGGCGATATCGTCACAATCAAAGATCGTAACCTGCCCGCACATCAGCGGCTCCTTGGCGGAATCATCAAGCTTTATCCTGGCTCCGATTGCCACGTAAGAGTAGCCACAATCAAGACGAAAAATAGTGAAATCAAGCGCCCAATTCACAAATCGTGCCTGCTTCCAGTTTCAACTACGGAGCCAAATAATACAAACCAAGAAGTCAAGTAGTTTGTGCTAAACCTCACGCAATATTCATCATTAGAACACATATGCCCAAATTGGAACATTTATTAAATCTTACAAAAACATCGAGTTACTGTATCCCGCATCAACGTTCCAAATATTTCTCATCAAGAACCAAGTTGGTTTTAATTTCCCACATTGCTGTGCTTGTAATTCATCAACACCATGGAAACTACTATCACGAAAACAACAATAATAAATCCTCACTATTGAATTAATAATTCAAGGCCTGGCGGTATGTTCGGAATAGCATCACCTAAAATCAAGCTAAAAGATTAAAATTATCATCCCAACTTACCGAAATATGTGTACATTTTTATTTTGTAATGTCAAAATTATGACATTTTATTGCCATGACCATTCAAGTAATTTAAAGTTCATCGAACTCTTATTACAATGTTGAAGGGTGGCTCAGTTTTGAATTTTGAACGTTTTGCAAATAAGATGTCGCAATTTCGGCAATTTTCTATTGCATCTTGTATATTTTTTTTTCTTGAATTCATTACGAACCAAACTGTGCTAAGTGAAGTTTATAAATTAACAAAAAATAATAAATTTTCTAAACGGCTAAAAAAATTGAAAGTATAGTTCAGTTTTTTCATCTTTTCAACTTGGGAATTATCGCAGAGGCAAACCGTAAGCCCACCAACAGCAGTGGCCATCAGCATCCTTTTCTTTGCCCCAACAGAGAACATTCCGGACAATCGAAAATTCCGAAAATTGAATGTTTCAATAAAACTAGAAATTTTACAAAATTTTATTCAATATGTCACTAACCTAACTGTAATACGACTTTACACATCCCATTCAAATAGAATAATGCATAAAATAGAAAAAAAAGTAAAGAGACATTTATTTTCTGTGAATCACCGAATAATAAAAAAAAATATTTCTCTTGTGAAAAAATTAAAATTCCGGTTAACTGCGTGTTCCGGTTAATCAGGCTTTTACTGTAATATAAAAATTAAAGCCATTTAAAATTTTCTTATTTTATTTCAGGTTTTTTACTTTTCTTAAAATATTTTGAAAATGATCTAAGAAGTGTACATATTAAATCATCTTTCATAATTAAAAACACTTATTTAAATTCAGAAAAAAAACACTTATCTTAATTCAACTTTTCTTAATTCGGGTAGCCAACTTACACAATAAATTGCTTATATACCCGCAAATTCCACAACACGTGTAGACATACGGTATAGCTCTGGGTCTGTTCAAAGAAAACCAATGTGAATATCATTCAATCATTCCAATGCAAAGTCCAATGTGGAATGGTTAATGCACCTTGGTACGTAAGGGATGACAACCAGCAAATACGCGCTGCAACATAATAGCCTACACCAAAATGTTGGATGGGTCAACAAACCCAGTATGACGGCTGCGAAGGTATAAACCACTTGAGCTACTAAATCACATCTGGATCGACTAAAAATATAATAAAACTATAAAGGGGCCCAAAGAGAATACAGCCTTACAAACAAGAATATAATTAATGAAAGATAATTTAATTATAAAAAAAAGAATTTATGGAAGTAGGTTATAGCTCGGAGGGTTACCCCGTTTAGCAACAGCCATAACAATAACAACTACACTTGGGTGCAAAAAAATCGCATATTGCTCAATTTTCCACAAAGTTCAAAAATATCAAAAAAAAATTCAATATTTGTTTAATTTTTTTTAATGCAGATTCAAAGTCTATTTTAATATCTATCCAGTTGTACCGTTTTTGTATTTATACGTGCCATCAAACTGATTTTTGGGGGTAGACATCTGAGGTACACGTTTCTGTGAATTTGTCAACATGAAAATTAGGGGTAAAAATCGAATTAAAACATGAAAATAAACAACAAAAAAAACATTTTTATTAATAAGAAGTCCCTGGCCCGAATGACAGCTCCCATTCGATGCTGCATTGATTTCACCAAAGTTTTCACAAAATCCTAAGGTATCGCCTCCCATTCCTCTACGATCGCCTGTTGCAGCTCCTGGAGACTCGTTGGAGGAACATCCCTGGCTCGAACCCTTCTTTTCAACTCGTCCCTTAAATGTTCGATGGGATTGAGGTCCGGGCTTCGAGCTGGCCACTCCATAACAGGCACATCCACCTCTTGGAAATACTGGTATACTACACCAGCCGTATGCAATCTCGCATTATCCTGCATAAACAGAAAATTTTCCCCAATAAACCCGGTAAAAGGTAGGACGTATTCCTCGAGTACTTCAATGCAACATTGTGCATTTCGCTCTCCTTGTATTATGTATACTCTTCTGCGTTCATCAGTGAACTCACGACGGGCTCCGTCCCAGTTGAACCGCATTCATACGGCGTTTTCGCGACGAAGTTGTTACAAGAAAGTGGTCATTATGCTGTTCTGCAGCACGAGGTCAGCCAGATCCTTGTCGCCAGTTTCCTAATATCTCTACCACACTCGCCAAATTGAGAATCGGCTCAAATTTAGTTGTAGAGCCACTTCACTTTGGTGCTGCCCCGCATAAATTAGTGCAACCACTTGTGCGGCTACCTCTGATGTGGTATCCATTTCTTTGCTCCGGTGTAAGACGTAATCAATACAGGATCGTACAGGCTAAGCTTTGATATGAACAAATATTGGATTTTTTTAATATTTTTTAAATTTTGGGAAAATTGAGCAATGTTCGATTTTTTTGCACCCAAGTGTACAAAATCAATTTTATAATTTTATATATATTTGGATTTAATACATTAGTATCTATATCCTTGAGCTTTTATAAGCTCGTAATAATTGATTACTATGTACCTGAATAAAATAAAGAACAAATAACTTAATTTTGTATAACAAAGCGTAAAACATTTTAATTTCAATTTATGTAACCTATCATTATCAGCCATAAAATAAAGCATAATGTACATAGGTGACAATTTGTATGTACATTATATTTCGAACTAGCAATTTCAAGTAGTGCTGCTGACCATACGCAATACAAATATCATTGGTGCTCGTTTATTCTGAAAAAATGTTCATTTCAAATTCGAGTAATATACAAAGGATAAAACGTTTTATGGTGGGCTTGCACCACGTATGGTAATTTGGCACTATTCAATATGTCTATCTTGAAGATTCCGACGATATTCGTACAGTTCATATGAAACCGTACAATCGCGAAACGAGTAATTTACCCAATGAAAGTACAACCTTCGCACTAGCAGTAAGTAAAAAAATAAATTAATTTAAATTAAATTTACCTGCAGTATAGGTTTTTATAAAGACCGTAGGCAGAAAACAACCGTATTATGAGGGCAACTTCGTTCGACTGCTCATTGGTAGTGTCGATTTCAGGTTCGAACTATTTTATCGCAAGACGGGAGATTCGTATTCACCATTCTTTTTTCTGCAGACATTTCAAAAATCACTTTGGATTTATTTTTTAATTAGTGCGATATGTGTATTGGGTTGTATATGGATCTGGATTAAAATGTTGGGAAATCGTCAACGTCAACTTAACGAGATCGATACATTCAATAGCTTCGCATTAATTTTGGACAACTCGACTGATTTCGTGACATCAACCATATCGTGCCGCATACTTTTACTATCCCTTTTATTGATGCTCATAGTTTTTTATGCAGCTTTTAATGCCCAATTGGATGTTTTACTAGCGATAAAAAAAAATAAGCTTCCATTTAATTCCCTGAATGAATTGTTAATGCGAAAGGATTATACGTTATGTGTAAGCAAGTTTGCTAAATCTGGAGAATTAGTTGAATATTTGAGAGAAGAAATTAAGGGCAGTGTGTCGCTGTCGACTAGTATTTTTCCACAGATAAATCAATCTTATTATGTTTGGGAAAAGGATTACTCGTTTCGCTGTAACAAAACCAATATGGCGTTCTTTCTTAGTGCACGACCTGATACTTATGAGACATTTTTGTGAGCACGATTCACGATAGAGGAAAATTACAATTTTTTTAAGTACAGCTTACTATAAATCTCATTACAGGATCAACCAATGTAACCTTACTAAATTTCAAGGGAAATTTTTCAATATCCAACCCACGTTCATGACCAGTACGCAATTCTCGTTTAGAGAATATTTAAATCGCAAGTACGAATTTTAATTTTTAAATACCATATGAAATGACATGAAGTACTAAATAATATTTTTATGTTGCAGAATTATTCAGGCATGGACAGCTGGCCACATCGATTATATAACTAATGTTGGGTATTTTAGAATCATGGGATCATATAGTCAAGAAACAGTAAAACACAATCTTTTGCAAATTGAATTTGATCATTGCAAATTAATAATTTTGTTGTGGATTGTTGGTGCCATTTGGGCATTTATCATTTGTGGGTTTGAAATTTTACGGGCAAGGTGGTTGCGTTTGTAATTTGAATAATTTTTGTACCAATAATTCATAACATTATTTTATATAGAGGTTTTAGAAGATATCCAGCGCACTTTTTCGGCACTTCAAAAATTATCAATTTTAAATAATTTAAATAAAAAGAAAAAGTTTGTTGAAATACGACTCGCATTTTAAGATTACCAAAAAGATGGTAAACGCCGACATTTCTTTAAATAAATAGCTTTTCACTAAACTTTTGAAGTTTGAAAATTGTTTAAAGTTTTATATAGGTTTTTTACTCCAAATTGAACATTTTACAAATCATGTTCATCAATTTCCAAATAAAATTCACCATTTTCCAAAAGACTTTCATTCTTTTCCAAATCAAAACAAACTTTATGCAAATCAAATTCACCTTTATTCAAAACATATTCATCCTTTTCCAAATCAAATTCACCTTTGTTCAAAACATATTCATCCTATTCCAAATCAAATTCACCATTGTTCAAATCAATATCGCCTTTATCCCAATCATATCCATCTTTTTCCAAATAAAATTCAACCGGAGACGAAATGAAACCAACAGAACCTATTTAATTTAATAAATTTAATGTATTTACATTCTAGAATCAAAATAACAAGATTTTATTGTTTAATCTTTGTAATCTGTTCTGGGGTCGAAGCACTCCCAATTTCTCGCGAATTAATTTTCGCGAATCATTTGCCAGCCAAAATAATAACAAGTTAATAAAGTAAATTAACCTTTACTGTGTAACCAAAATGTTCGATGTTTCATTCAAACTGGCTGCGTCTTAGTAACCTCGCCTGGATGTGAAGCTAGTATCCGCCAATCGCCTAAAAACCCAATAATTTCATAGAAATTCTGCTTTTTGAGTGCAATTACTGCCACTGCGTAAGGTAGGACATGAATAGCGAACCGCGAAAGAGTTAGGAGCGCTTCGGCTCCAGAATAGATTGCAAAGATTAAAAAGCAAAATACTTATTACTTTTAATCTAGAATTTAAATACATTAAATAGGTTCTGTTGGTTTTATTTTGTCTCCGGTTGAATTTGATTTGGAAAAGGATGGATATTATTTGGATAAAAGTGAATTTGATTTGAACAAAGGTGATTTTTATTTGGAAAAGAATGAATATGTTTTGAATAAAGGTGAATTTGATTTGGATAAAGTTTAATTTGATTTGGAAAAGGAGGAAAGTCTTTTAGAAAATGGTGAATTTTATTTGGAAATTGATGAACATGATTTGTAAAAGGTTGAATTTGGAGTGCAAAACCTATAAAATTAATTGTATCAGCCCCAAAATAAATTCAGTTGGAAACCCACGGAACCCCAAATATCTGACGTCGTTCGGTGTTCGAACACTACATTGACAATTTTGCCTCAGCAGGTTCTCTACGAAACCTTTCCACGTGTAATTTAGATTCAATTTACCACCGATCAAAAGACCGCTACAGTTAATACTTATGGCTTTTTCCAAAGAATTTTAGTAAGACAAATTCTCGGTAAAAATTCTCAGTAGGAAATAATTGCCACAAATTATACGATTATACCTCCAACCATTATTAGCTGATCTATGTACAGTGATTTTACAATGATTTAATTTCGATGTGGCAATGGTGATTAAATTTTAAAATATTCCTTATTAGGGAAAGGAATTTTTATTACGTATATTACTAAGCGTGTTTTTTTATTGGAGCCCTATCCGGCGCCGAAGAGAAATTTTCTACTGAAACTGTAGCTATTATTCACTGATGTCGCTACTAATCAAAAAATTAAATTGTAAACTTCATGCAGTCGAATGACACTTCTACTTTTGTGTTTATTTTGTTTGAAAAAAAAATCTAAAAGCATTTTAAAACTCAAACAAATTGAGAAATAAATAATAATTTAGATAAATTTAACAAAAATGTTTTATTAACATTTAGTTGTTCACAATAATAAATATATTGAATAAATTTTTAAGTTTTAAATTTGAGTGCTGTGCCTGTGTGATACTTATAAAAATATAATGGTTACTCCAACGCAAGCCTCTCGAACGTCATTAATATTCAAAGCACCGTTGCCCACAGTTGTAAATGAGTTAGATTTGATCGTGAATTTCATTAAATGTTCTAATTTTTTTTGTGGTTCTTTTGTAGAATGACGATGAAGATGAAAGATGATGAAGTAAATCGGTGTAAAATTTATGGATACCGGGTCGATATCGTCCACAACGAAGTGATTTGAATGTCTGGTGGTTTATCTCGTATGAATGTCGGCGGTAAACGAAATGAGAATGAAGGGGAACCGAAACGGATAGTTTAATTGCTGAGGGTAGTAATGATGTGCAGGATCCAAAAGCAAGGGCCAAAGTTAAAGCAAAAAAGCGACGTCTACAAAATTCAACCGTAACAAAATGTAAAGGAAGGATAAATTGTAAACTAGATACGGTATCTTTCTTAGATCCCGTATTTGCCAATATAAAATCGAAGTTAAGCAATATGAATATTTCGAATTGAGCTTTTCTAAGTACGCTGGAATCGAATAACTCGGAAATTTTATTTGATTACGATAATCCGTACTGGGAAATACACCAAATGAATTTATACTCAATAAGGACACCCGTTGAAAAAGAAATTTTATTTTATGAATTACAAAAAGCTGGACGGGCCGTTAAAATTAGGACAGTATTTACGGAATACAATATTAGTTACATGCCATGCGACATGAATAAATACGTATTTGGCTGGAACCATCCAAGTAAGAATCGCTATATAACGATCTTTTTAATTTCAGAATGCTGCAATCAACCGCGGGTGATAGTAACATAAATATAGATGACAGCGATAGTGATAATAGATTTATGGGTGTGAAAATGTCGAAACGGTGTTGTTCCCATTCATGCTATAATTCGCAACTTAAAAACCGTATGGTCCATTATTTCGAATTTCCAAAGAATCGGGATTAGTAAGTTCCATTGAATTATTTCGATCCTGTATGTATGTAGAGGATTTTAATCCAATGTTCTATTCTTTTCTAGCGCTTGGAAATGGGCAGTCAAGATCCGCCACTTAATTCGAGACGCAAGAAAACACTGCGGCCCGTTACTGTACGAATCCTAACAATATTTGTTTCAAATACGATAAATCACAGACGGATGATGATATCACCTTGAGCAAAATGCCTTCAATAAGTCTGCTTAAGAGACAGCACACTGAAGAACCAATGACAAATTTATGTGACAGTCCATCTCCTGAATGGAACCTACTATCTAGAAGAATATGATTTACCACAAACTAAACAGTCGCGAGATGTTGAATCTCCACTTTTAAAGTCCGAACCGAATGACGAACTCGAAGAGCGCATTGAAGAAGATGAAGATCGACCAAATGAAAAACTCACACGCTCCGATAAGTATTTTATAAAAGACGAAGGTTCCCAAACTTCAACCCAAGCCGAATATTTTCTGGATAAACAAGACGAAATTGATCAGTTTCCATGTCGTCTATGTGCCAATGAATTTTTCGGAGAGCAATTACTATTTTTCCACGAAGATGCTCTCATGATCGAACTAATAAATAGTGTGTTATCGCGATCCGCAATCCCGTCCGACGATTGCTTACCACAACAAATATGTATACCATGCCTAAAAAGGGTTCATCGATGCGTGAAACAATGAACGATTTCGACGCGGTTCAAGAAAAACTAATGAACGGTTGAAATCGTGTTTTTTAATTTAATAAATTTTCTTATCAATATACAAAATATTTTTGATTCATAAACATAATTTATTAAAGTTTTCCTTATGTGTTACGATTTTATTATGTATTCTAAATCCATAGATACATGTTATGAAATTGGACGACTGCCCGCTAACACAAGAACTGTACAATAATTGAAATGAATTTTTAATGATTACAGTGATATAAATTTAAATTAAATTAGGCAATTGGTAGGCAGTGTTGCTACATGCATCCTTTGACATCGGCCGAAACGGCGCTCGTGCATTCGTCCAAAATTGCAAATTGTGGATTGTGATAGCACACCGATAGCGTTCAGATCACGTCCCGATTTTCTAGATATGATAATTGACCCCGTCGCAACATTACATCGTACGTATGCGGCTAAATAATTTGATCACGTAGCGTACTTAAATTTTAATAAAAATTAAATTATATTATAAATTTATTATTTTTTTTTATTTTTTATAAATATAATTTTGGTTTTTAAACCACAAAATAATTTTTTACTTTACAAAACAAACAAAAAAATTGACATACGTCAAAATTTGAAGTTTTCTTTGATTTAAGGGTTGTACAAAACAAGGGAAATTTAAGGTTTCCCCTGAAATGGATAGTGCTCCCAATAGTGGCTCCCGATTAATAGGTAGAGCAAAATATTTTTTTATCGATTTTTAAGTAGAAAGTTGAATGAAAAATCTTAAGAGCTAAATAAATTAATTATATGCAAAAATAGCACGCTAAATATAAGCTTTGACATAGAAAATTGGCTGCTCCGGATACAGCTATCGGGGGCTAATAAAAAAACACGATTACTGTTACGCAATTGCGTTCTGTACAATTTCCACTAACCGGAGGCGTAAAATGTTTATCAAGTAAATTATCAAAAATAACGGGATGGGTATTGGCCAGAAGTTAACAAATCTTAAGCTTTTTAAATCAACAGTAACGGTTAGATATTTGGTAAATAAATTCCATCCCAACATGTAACTTCTGTCCCATGTGATTGAATTGGAATCATAAATTCTACCACGCATGTTATTGCTGTTTAATAACATAGTTTAGAGAATTCACATTAGTTTCAAAAAAAATTACGACTAATCATCGGCATGGGTAAAAATTGAATTACAATGACTGCTTATCTCGATTAGCTTTACTGACTAAATATCAGGCAGGGTTTGATTTGTGCGATCTATGAACGAGAATGAGCTAAACATCAATTTTTTGTGGGAAATTTAGGCAAATCGATGACGTGAGGCGCACAGTCTAAATTATTGCCCAAACTAAATTGCCATTTGTCTGTACTAGTAATTTAAAGAAGTTAAAGTACATATTCATAAAATATGGTTGGCCTAATAAATATAAAATATAAAAAATTCAAAGGTTGAGCTTAAGGCTAAAACTTTAAATATCGAATATGGTGCTTGAAATTTTGCTTAATGCCTAAATAAAAAAGCTTAAGCCTACTGATTTGTTTTGGATTAGAGTATTTGTATTTATATATTCCTAAAAATAAAACATAAAAAAGTTTGAGCCCAAAAATTGATTTTCGGCGCACCAGCTTGTTTTGGTTCTCTCGTATTTAATTTATTTTTTGCTTTTTATATTTCGTTGCATATTCTTGGGACAAAATTTCGTTTCATTTTTCTATATAATGCGACCACAAAAACATATTCGATGGTATAATTTAATATTTAAGCAGAAAACGCTACAACTATGGCTTCACAAGACAATGCACAATGTAACACATAACTCATTAAAAGAGCCCACTCGTAATTTTTTGTCACCACCATAAATAGAACTCGGGACTCTCGAAATACAAAACATAAGTTCTATTTACTTTGGTAAGGAGAGCAATATTAGTGTTAAGTTGCACACAAACTAGTTAATTATCCATCACCGGTAATAAATACTACGACAGTTGATAACGGTCAAAGTTAGTCTTTAGCTCGAAAAATAGGTATAAACCACGAAGAATTAGAATTTTTAAAATTTCAAACTACATTGGATCAAAAAAATGTTCGTACTGTACTCGAATAACGAAATATCATTAAAAAAAACAACAAAAAAGTAGTAAATAATTCAATCTTTATTTTAAATAATTACAAATAAAATTTTACACGTTAACTTGTAAAATATTCATTTAATTTTTTGTTAAATATGATTTTATGTTAACACAACCAAAAATTACATCAATTAATGATTGCCCGTACAATTCAGCAAATTGATAGAATTTAATAAAAAAAAGACGGGAAAGGTTCGGAGCCGAACTCTATAAGCATTTTTGTTGCCTATAAAGTACTTCTATGCAGTGTGATTTGCGTATATCAAATACTACAACCACCCACTCCCACACCCACCTAACCCCACCTACACCCACCCCACCCGATCCCAATCCACCATATCTCAACTACCCCAATCAACCACATACCACCACATCTAAACATTATTACCAAACTATCCAATTCAAACCCAAAAATCTATTTCACCCGCACCACCCTATACTTCACCACCCATATTATCACCCTTTAAAACCTACATACCTACTTCCACACACACACCCACACACCACCCACACAAACCTCATCCACCAAACCAAAATTCCGATAAAAAAACCCAAAACGCCTCATCCCACCCCCTCCACCTCCCATACCACAACTCCTACCACCCCCATAACCACACCACCCACACAAACCCACATCCAGACGAGATATATTATTATTCCACATTCACATGCTCGATGAAACCAAAATAGAATAGAAAATAAAATAAAAATCTATCAATTTTAAGGAGGGGGGTTAACAAAACCCCCCATATCTCCGAACACCCTAAACTC
Source organism: Nephrotoma flavescens (assembly GCA_932526605.1). Classification (NCBI taxonomy): domain Eukaryota; kingdom Metazoa; phylum Arthropoda; class Insecta; order Diptera; family Tipulidae; genus Nephrotoma; species Nephrotoma flavescens. The sequence goes on from OW052220.1 coordinate 234,478,757, forward strand.
AGAAATGTCCAAAACAATAGGGATCATTCCCATGAATTGCTTAAACTTTTAGTGAAGAAATTAAGTTGATATCTCCATCCGTTTTCAAGTTATCGTGCACACAGACGGACAGACGGACAGACGGACAGACGGACGGACGGCAAACCGAAACCATATAGCATTTTTTTTAACAAAAATGCTTAAAAAATTAATTTAGTGTGGTGACTAGAGTTTCCACGGTTTTCAATATCGGTATTGAAAATCGGTATTGAACTAAATTTTTCCAATACCGAAACCGTATCACAATACCGGTTTTGTACGGTTTTCATTTTAGAACAAAAAACCAGAGAGTTGCATAACTTTTGGCGATTAAAACAAAAACATTTAGTTTTCTGAAAACTTTCATTTTAATCGCCTAAAGCATCGCAATAGCAACACTCTTCTTTTTTGTTCGAAGTTTGTAAATGGAAGAGAAAAAAAAACTTTGAGTGTTCGAATTCGAAGTTTATGAAAACGAAATGAAAGAGAAAAACAATTTGACTAATGAGTTGTATACTGTATGTATACAAATTTCTCATGAGTCATGGAGTCAAATTACGGCCAAAATTCACACACTGAAATTATATAAAAACAATAACACCAACAATTTAGTTAACGACAAAATCAACACAGAAACTATAATAAAATTTACGACTTATTGGGGTAGATATTCGATCCGCTAACAAGCAAGCAATTTGCTAGCCAAAACCCTGACTACTCAATCAATTTTATAAAGGAAATTTAAATTTCAAATTATATTTTCAATACGCGTTTTGTTTTTGTTTTTGTGCGATTGCACAGTAGAACAACACAAAATTTGCTGTTTAATTTTTGAAGTCGTAAATTTTACTGTAATATGTCAAAAATAAACAAAAAAATTTTTGAAAAATATATTTTGAAATTTAAATTTCCTTGATAAAATTGATTGAGTAGTCAGGATTTTGGCTAGCAAATTGGTTGCTTGCCAGCGGATCGAGTATCTACCCCATTATTTTTAACTTGAAAACATAGGAGGTGCGAAAGAGCTGCGCCTAGCAACAGTATATAAACTGCTTCAAAATAATTTATGTAATACATAGTAGAAACCGATATTTCTTAAAAAGTTAAAATATTGACACAATAAGTAAGAACAAAGTTATTAAGAATGTTCTCGGAATTAATCGATCCGATGATTGGCGCAAATGTATCGAAAATATGCTGACTGCTTTTCATAATATAAACGTTCGAATGTCATTGAAAACACATTTTTTGTATTGTCACGTGGAAAAATTCGCTGAACAATCATCAGCTGAATCCGATGAGTACGGTGAGCGTTTTCACCAAGTGACGGCAAGGGTGACATTGGTTGGATTTTGCAAGAGGAAGAAGATCCCGAAGACGAAAGGAACGAATCAGAAAATTAAAATTTAAAAAGTTACGGAAAATCACAATAAATTCAACTGAATCGATTTAATTTTCTTTTACAGTTTCTATTGTATTTATATTTGTCGATGAAATGTTTATTCGATCGATTTCAACAGATTTAAATTCAATAAATGGACAAAAAATGATAAAAAAGTGTTTTTTTTCGAAATGAAAAGAAAAAAAAATAACACAAAACTGTGAATGTAGATGTGGTTTTTCGGTCTTGCGCAACAACTTTGCTGAAGAAAGCAAGACGAAAATTTTAATGTTTCAAGAGTTATCAACGTGAAAATGAGTATATTTTGGCAAATTTTTGGCTCAGAACCAAAATAAATCGAAAGCGATACCTCAAAAATGGGGATTAACTGAAACTCAGCATACTGAATTAGGTTTACCCCTGAGTGCCCAGCTTGTCACAAAAAAAAAATTGCGATTCACAGTGTAATTATTAATATTTAGATAAAAAGTGTTTCAAATTTAAACAAAACTTTTAGAATTCTCGTTTTTTAAAGTAATTTTCTTTCTGTGTCGTTTAACTCTTAACATTACACATTAACCCCAACAAACATGCGGAAAATGACGGTTAGCACTGCTGTCCAAATTTCCAGCAACACTGCCCGCAAACCGCAAAATTAAATGAAAAACGCAAACTTAAACGCAAAGTGAAAAATCAAATAAGGGATAATCAGCTCCGACATTCTTTCGAGAAACCCAAACAAACAAACAGCCTTTAAGACAAGACAATGCCGTTTATTTAGATATTAAAGAAATAGTAAAATAATAAAAAAAAATCAATTTAAAAAAAAATCAAAATACTTTTGTGTTGCGGGGTTGATAATCACATTAAATGGAATTTTAAATTTGGCTGATGAACTTTTTAAACATTATCCTTCGATAACATATATTCTGACGAAAAAATTGGACCAAGACGCCTTAGAACATACATTTGCAGTTACCATGCGAGGAGAAGGCTGTTGTAGAGATCCGTCAATCCTTGGATTTAGTAGAGTGTTTGCACAAATTTTAAACTATTAAAAACACAAACTTATCAAATTCTATTGATGATAAAGACGGACTATTAAGGCCGTTGAAGATATCCAACACAACGATCCGATAGACAACAACAATTTTCTTAAATTGGGCGCAATGAATGAAATCAACAACCACACTTTCACAGATTTATTAGACGATACTCAATGCTTTGAGAACATTGTTTTGAAAAATCAATTTGCATATGGCGACAACAAATATAATTGCCGTGTTTTTTTATTAGCGCCCGATAGCTGTATCCGGAGCAGCCAATTTTCTATGTCAAAACTTATATTTAGCACGCTATTATTGCATATAATTAATTTATTTAACTCTAAACTAAAATTTTTCATTCAACTTTTTAATTAAAAATCGATAAAAAAATATCTTGGCTCACTTATTTATCGGGAGCCGCTATCGGGAGCGCTATCCATTTCAATACTAAATTTGAAAAGGCCTTTATTTTGTAAACCCCTGAAACCAATAGAAACTAAATCTTACAATAAAAATTTAAAACGCAGCAAGATGGATTTTTTGTGTATAACGTTATGTCAAAATAAATGTCAATTAGTATATTTCAGGTGATATATGTTTGTTTTATGGATGCATTTAGTTTTTATTTTTATGGTATAGCGACACCAGTGAATAATAGCTGCAGTTTCAGTAGAAATTTGACATTCGGCTCCGGATACTGCTCGAATATTAAAACACGACTAATGACGATGTGTCACTAAAATATTTTATGGGTTACGTATTCCATAGAACTAATAAATATGAAAAGTGTAATGATTGTCAAAGGTTGTTAATTAAATGTAATGAAAAGATGACAACAAATAGTGAATATTTTATTTACTACAAAAATTATATTGCAAATTCAGTTTTTAGAAAACTAAATCCTTCTACAGATAAATTTCTTTCCAATAATATTAAAAATGTTATTATAAAAAAATGTTTCGAATTTATTGAAGGATGCGCAATTCCTGATTTTTTAAATCAAAGTAACAAATGATACGAGCATCATTTATTAATGTTAGATCATATGATTTATAAAAGTCGATATTTATAAAAGTCGCCACCAAAACCACACTCACAAGTAGTAATGACAAAATCAGTTATTTCGAAGGGCGCACTATAGGTGCAGGTTAGATAAGCAAGATTCTCTAAATGAAATTGCATCGATTCTCTATTAAAATGATGCAAACAACCATAAATAAAACCCATACCAAAAGATGGTTTATAATGGAACAAATAACGCCCGCTTCAGCCGCACCTAACCAGGAGAACAGACGCTGATTTGGTATTATTTTTGATGCGCCAATAACTTGCCCTGACATGTAGTGCCCATATGACTATAAACAGGATTTAGCCTGCTTGTCTTCATTACACTGCCTGATTCATTTAGAGTTACCCAGAGAGCACTGCGAGGAGGTATGAATCTCGGACTTCGTCCCCCAACCAGAACAACGAAATGGATACCACACCAGAGGTAGCCACACAAGTGGTTGCACTAATTTATGCGGGGCAGCACCAAAGTAAAGTGGCTCTACAACTAAATTTGAGCCGATGCTTCATTCGTCGAGTGTGGCAGAGATATCAGGAAACTGGTGGCTTTAGATGACGACAAGGATCTGGCCGACCTTGTGCTACAGCACAGCGTGATGACCGCTTTCTTGTAACAACTTCGTTGCGAAATTGCCGTATAAATGCGGTTCAACTGGGACGGCCGCTCCAAGAAGTTCGTGTAGTCGAAGTCAGTCGATGGACAGTTAGAAGACGACTTCGCGAAGTTAATCTGACTGCACACAGACCAACAAACGGGCGGAAATTTACCACAGCCCACCGACGAGCCCGTCGTGAGTTCATTCGAGAGCATTTGAATAGAACAGAAGAAGAATGGAAGAATGGAGAACAGTCCTGTTGTCTGACGAGTGAGGGATGTGTTTATATGGCACCGATGGACGCAGAAGAGTATACAGAAGACAAGGAGAGTGATATGCACAATATTGCATTGAAGAACATTTAAGTATCGTGTGGCGGTGGATCGTGCATGTTCTGGAGAGGCATATCATTAGAGGCGAAGACGAAGCTTGTATTCATCACAAAAGCCAAAACTGGCTGTCGATCAAGAGGAATGAATTCTCAACGGTACATTAAGGATGTGCTCGAAGAGTTCGACGTACCTTTTGCCAGGTTTATTGGTTAAAATTTTCTGTTAAATTTTGTTTGGTGTAGTATACCAGTACCTTCAAGAGCTGGATGTGCCAGCTCGAACCCCGGACCTCAATCCTATCCAACATTTATGGGACGATTTGAAAAGAAGGGTTCGAGCCAGAGATGTTGTTCCAACGAGCCTACAGAAGCTGCAACAAGCGATCGTACAGGAATGAGAGGCGATATCTCAAGATTTTGTGAACACTTTGGTGAAATCAATGCAGCATCGAATGGAAACCCGCATTCGGGCCAGGATACGGAATACTTCTTATTAATAAAACTGTTTTTTTTATTGTTTATTTCCAAGTTTTAATTCGATTTTTACCCCTAATTCTCATGTTGACAAATTCACAAAAACGTGTACATTTGCATTAAAAAAAATTAAACAGATATTGGATTTTTTTGATATTTTTGAACTTTGGTGGAAAATTGAGCAATGTGCGATATTTCTGCACCCATGTGAATTTATGATTTCCTTTCAAATTTATTTTCATCCGAAAAAAAAATACTACAACTATTCACACAATTGTGTTGGTTGTACTTCATGTCAAGCGAAATTTTTTATCGAAAACGCCATTACATACTATGTTTTTTTACTTACACAATTGTGTGGTTTGGACTTCGATTTAGCCATTTTTTTTGTATGGTAGAAAAATAGGTGTTTTTTATTTATATCCTTTCTTTTGGAATGTAAAAATAACAAACTCAAATTCACTCGTGGGCGTACGCTGTACGTCATTTTCAGTATAGAGAAAAATGACCAATGACGTACATTGCACGCGACAAAATAGCGCAAGAGGTTAACATAAAACTAAATGAATTTATATCATGTTACCTATTATTTTCTGTTCTTTAAACATTATATGAAGTTATTTCAAATAAAGATATAATTATTTACTACTTTTAAATTGTTTTTGTCACTGATATTTCCATGTTCGAGTATTGTACGAACAATTTTTTGATACACTGTAAAGTAAATACAAATAATGCTTTTTCTTAACACAGTCGCATTAGATAAAACCTAAATAAAATTTAGGTGTCCGTCACGCCAGCCTGAACAAAACCAACTAGGGCACAAGTACCACGGTGTATTGTGCGTCATTGTGCACTACATAATTTTTAGCAGGAACCTTATAAATGAAAAACTATATGATTTTTCGGTGAAAACCTTATAATTCCAAAAACACTATCTTATACAGCCCAACTAAACATGACACCGGATCCTTATAACTGCATCAGAAACCAAATAAAACCAGCCGGAACCATACTACAGCCAAACTAATTACATATAGCATTGCACATCATTGTACACTATTTATTTTTTCAGCCGAAACCTAATAAAACCAGCCGGAACAACATTCTATATATTACTTTTTCAGCTGAAACCTTATAATTCCAGAATATAACCGCGAAAAAAATACATTTCCAACGTTTTGGTAACCTTACCTCGACATAAAAACTAAATGTTCCTTTGATAATCATAACTATGAAGAACCGGAACCGTCTCTATAAAAATTGCAAAGAAATTCTTACCAATACCATATATATTTTGCTGACGTCCATTGAAATTTGGTCAAGCCGAAAAATGTGTAGTTGAATTGAACTATAAAATGTCTGTTCACTAAACAGACAAATATTTTTTTCACGCATAAATTAATTTAAAGGCGCTGTGCAATTGACGTCATAACATTAGAGAATTTTTTTTTTCAAATTCGTTCTGATTCTGCACCTGATGTAAATCTTCTTTCTTTAAAATATAGTGAGCTTATTAAATTTCAACCAGGCATTGTATGGAATATAACATTGCTACAGCTTTGTTGTAGGCTTGCATCCGAACATTAACATTTTTGATGACTTTTTCCAATAAAAGTAGGTCATGGTTTCAATTTCACACGAATGTTTTTCTTAAGGTCTTGAATTATATGCGGATCCTTGCTATACACTTTAGTAACGGTGTCAAATTGCATGATCTTGTTGCCCAATTGGCCTCAGAATTTCTTGAAATTATGTTATCATCGAAATTGGTTGCCAATAAGTCAAGTATTTCAAGATTTGTGTAACGTGTGGTATCGTCTTGTCGAAACGTGTAACAGTTTCGACAAGACGATACCACATGTTACAGTTCCAAGTCAAATTTGATTTTCTTCGTAAAAAATTCGTGGACACTTTGGTTCTTCGTAAAAAATTCGTGGATACTTTGGATTGGAGGACGATTTATGGGCTGACTAGATGAGGAATTTAATTGGCTATTAGACACACTATCGGAACCTGAGTTAAGATCTCTGGTAAGGAATGTTAATATGGCCATTTTCAGTTCCATGACAAATTTGATTGTCTTCGAAAAAAACTCGTAAACACTTTGGGACATGGGTTGGGGGATCATGTACAGACTCATCTACTAACAAATTTGATTATCTATTAGAAGCACTATCCAAACCTGAGTCAAAATCTCTTCTAAGGAGTGTTAATGGCCATTTTCAGTTCCAAGTCAAATATGATTTTCTTCGAAAAAAAATCGTGAACACTTTGGGACCCGGGATGGAGGATGATTTATGGGCTGATCAGGTAAGAAACTTAATTAGCTACTAGAAGCACTATCCGAACCTGAGTCAAGATCTCTGGTAAGGAATGTTAATGGCTCTTTTCAGTTCCATGACAATTTTTATTGTCTTCGAAAAAAAAAATCGTTAACACTTTGGGACCCGGGTTGGAGTATGGTATAAGCGCTGATCGGATGAGAAAATTAATTATCTATTAGAAGCACTATCGGAACGTATTGGGGGCTCATATTTTACTTGGAACTGAAAATGGACATTAACACTCTAATTAAAATTGCTTACAATTTTACTATTACCATTAATACTTATATTTCTATATTAAAATCATATTATAAATCTAATTAGAGATTATATAGATATTAGATATATACACAATATTCCTATGTAAAATATATCAACGTCAGTCGCCGCGGCCTGATGAGATGACTGATTTTTTCAAATCAATAATCTCATTAAGTTCGAAACTGATCGTTGCGATTCTTGCAAATCTTTCGTCTATAATTCAAATTAAATTCTAATACATAATTGTTGCCTTCGAAATTTGCGCAAACTTGATATTACGTTAAAATTTGCCTCCCCTTTGGTTGGCTGCGTTTACTTGTTTGTTCGTTAAAAATCCGTTAAAATTAATGAATTTAATTTGAGGATGATTTAATTTATTTTAAGGCTTTAAAAAATTTTCAAAATACAAAGTTTAGTGAAAATCTATTTATTTAAAGAAATACGGGCGTTTACCATCTTACTGGTAAACTTAAAGTGCAAGTCGCATTTCTACAAATTTTTTCTTTCTGTTTAAATTATTTAAAATTGACAATTTTCAAGTGCCGAAAAAGTGCGCTGGATATCTTCTAAAACCTCTATATAAAATAATGTTATGAATTATTGGTGCAAAAATTATTCAAATTACAAACGCAACCACCTTGCCCGTAAAATTTCAAACCCACAAATGATAAATGCCAAACGGCACCAACAATCCACAACAAAATTATAAATTTACAATGATCAAATTCAATTTGCAAAATATTGTGTTCTAGTGTTTCGTGAATATTTGATCCCATGATGCCAAAATACGCAATATTGGTTATGTAATCGATGTGGCCAGATGTCCATGCCCGAATAATTCTGCAACATAAAAATTTTATTAAGTGCTTCAATCTCATTTCATATGGTATTTTGGCATTCAATTCGTACTTGCGATTTAAATATTCTGTAAAGGAGAATTGCGCACTGGTCATGAACGTGGGTTGAATATTAAAAAATTTTCCTTGAAATTTTGTAAGGTTACATTGGTTGATCCTGTAATAAGAATTATATTAAGCTGTACTTAATCAAAAATTCTATTTTTTCTCTATCGTTAGTGCTCACAAAAATATCTCGTACGAATCAGGTCGTGCGTTTAGAAAAAACGCCATATTGGTTTTGTTGCAGCGAAACGAGTAATCTTGTTCCCAATAAAAATAAAATAAATTTGTCTGTGGGCAACTGTTTGTCGACAGCGATACACGGCCCTTAATTTCTTCTCTCAAATATTCAACTAATTCTCCAGCTTTACTAAACTCACTTACACATAACGTATAATCCTTCCGCATTAACAATTCGTTAAGGGAGTTAAATGGACGCATAATTTTTTTGATCGCTAGTAAAACATCCAATTGAGCATTGAATGCCGCAAAAAATACTATCAGCATCAATAGAAGGGATAGTAAAAGTATACGGCACGATATGGTTGATGTCACAAAATCAATTGAGTTGTCCAAAATTAATGCGAAGATATTGAATATATTGATTTCGTTAAGTTGACGATGTCGATTTCCCAACATTTTAATCCAGATCCATATACAAACCAATACACATATCGCACAAATTAAAAAATAAATCCAAAGTGATTTTTGAAATGTGTGCAGAAAAAAGAATGGCGAATACGAATTTCCCGGATTGCGATAAAATAGTTCGAAACCTTCAATTCGATAGGGCAAGGGCGATACTCCAGAAGATCCGGAAATCTCTTTAGTTAAAATCACATTATTATGAAACTTTGTGAAATTAAAGGCTGTTTGAAAATCCCTGAAAATTACGGGAACCATTCTGGAAATATTAGAATTAAAATATAGACTTGATATATAATTTAAAGTGAGCTACATTAGTTTACCTGAAATCAACACTACCAATGAGCAGCCGAACGAAGCTGGTCACATAATAAGGTGGCGTTCTGCTTACAATCTATATATAAAAATTTACCGCAGGTAAATTTAATTGAGTTAAATTTACAAAAATCACTTACTGCTAGTGTCAAGGTTGCACTGTCATTGAGTAAATTATTCGTTTCTTGATAATACGGTTTCATATAAACTGTACGAATATCGTCTGAATCTTCAAGATAGACATATTGAATAGTGCCAACTAACCATACGTGGTTCAAGCCCAACAAAAAACGATTAATCCTTTGTATATTACTCGAATTTGAAAGAAACATTTTTTTTTCAGAATAAACGAGGAGTATCAATGATATTTGTGTTGTGTATGTGTCGTACTACTTGAAATTGCTAGTTCGTATTATAATGTACATTCAAATTGTCACTTATGTACATTATGCTTTGTGGTTCTTAATGATAGATTACATAAACTAAAATTTTAAATGTTTTACACTTTGTGGTTATATACAAAGTTAACGTATTTGTTTTTTATTCTATTCAGGTACATAGTAATCAATTGCTGGCGTTTACCGTTAATAGAATGTAAACAGCTCAAGGTTGGATACTAATGTATTTAGACAAAATGTATATAAAACTATAAAACTGATTTTGTAGTTGTTAATGTCATGGCCACCGAGTGTTGCTGTTGCTGAACCTACTACCACAAATTCTTTTTTTTTAATTATATTTATTTATTACAACTGATTTTCAAACCATCTAGTAACTTATTTTTCGCAAAATTTATATTCTTGTTTGTAGGGTTGTAGCCCTTTGGCTACTCCCCTATACGTTTTAATATATTTTTAGTCGATCAAGATTGGATCTAGTAGATCAAGTGGTTAATACCTTCATTTTTGATACAAATCCGCGAACTAACCCGCATTGTAAACAGAAAATCATGTGAAGTAAAACAATTTGTGAAATAAAAGTATTTTATTCTCTCTGTTGTCTGTTCTCGCTCTTTATGCAGACGATCATGTTGTTGGTTTGTTATTAATTTAGTACAAATATGAAAATATCAGGGTTCTAAAATTCGCTCTACAAAATATATTATTCTTTCTTTACTGATCGAACAAATAATTTTTACTACTGATCGTCTCGAATAGTGAATAGAAAGCAAACTTTTACTGATTATATTCATCTTGCATTGATTACAAAACAAAAAATATATTCTCTATTCCCACTGTAGTGGAATACTCTATTATCTATTCAAACAAATATGAAAAGTAAAACAAAAGAAGAGAATACAATTTTTAGTCCAGGGCATTTAGATCAAAATCGACCGGAATAGCAGAAAATTTTTTTAGGAACAGCAGATATCGAGATGCGGTTGAAGTATGGTTTGTGTTCAGGAAGGTACCAGAAAAACAATCTATATCGTCTGGTTTAGCCATTTTTTGAAAAATGCCTTCTGGGCCGGAAAATGAATTTTCTAATAGCATCATTACTTGCACCATTATAGGATCGACTGGAAACTCGGAAAAATCGCTCGGAAATCGTTACTCAGGGGTTTTCAGTGCTGCCGAACTCGAATCTGGCATTCGAATTACCTGGGGGTGGACGTAGGGCTCGGTAAGGGTGCGCGGGGGGTGAATTGGGGGAGAAATGGCAGCGTGCCTCAAAATCGCTGCAAACTCGATACCCGGGGGTTTCCGGGGATGTCGAATTTAATTCTGTCATTGGAATTACCCAGGGGCACTCGGGGGCGAATTGCATAGTCCATGGGAAGCGCTAAAACTCCTTACTCGGGGGTTCTCGGGATGCCGAATTCAATTCTAGAGTTAGATTTCCCCGGGGGCGCTCGGGGTTGCTGTGTCGGGTTGTCTGGGGGTGATTGGGGAGGAGGGTGAATGGCAGCGTAGATGAAAATCATTCCAAAATTGTTACTCGGGGGTTTTCGGGGATGCCGAATTCAATTCTGGCATTAGAATTATCCGGGAGTATGAATAATAAAAATTTTGATTGAATATTAAATAAATAAATAAAACTATAAATAAATAAAACTATAATAAAACGTAACTAACTACATATTATAAAAACAATTGCTTTGGAAGTCTTTTGTGCCTCGAAACTGGATTTGAAAAAGGCGCCAAAGTTATAAAGAGAGTAGAGTATCGTTACCAAGGGGACCAGCGCGAACAGAGATATATTGTGGTTCTTTGTGCATAATATGATATTGAGTTGCAAGTCTAAACTAATGAATTTTTCCATTGGTGGCACAACGTCTGAACTTAATTCATGTTTAATTTATCATTCGTTATCTTGCAATCTTACCAATTGTGACCCCCTTTGCATTCCAATTGAAACTGTGTACTCTTTTAAATATCTCGGTTTACATTTGGACTCTCAATTAAATTTTAAGGGGCATGTGGATAATTTAAAAAGTAAGTTACGGATGACACTCAGAACTTTTTACTATCTTCGGAATATTTGTAGTCCGGAATTCCTAAAATGCATATATTATGTACTAGTTGACTCGCATTTGAGATATGGAGTTACTTGTTGGGGCGGAATTTACCTATCCAATATTAGACCGTTGATGTCCGTTCAGAAAGCAGTGTTGAGAATAATTAACTTTAAACCAAGATCGACTCCATCTTTCCCGTTATTTGTGAAATTCAAAATTTTGCCGCTTCGGTACCTATATGTATTTAAAGTATTAAAAGCTTTCTATTTAATTAGCGGTAATCGTATAGTTAGTAATTTGAATAGCGTATCATATAATTTGCGCAACATTAATAGAATAAATATTCCTCGTCCTAATAAGGAACATTTTAAAAAATTCTTCAACTATACCGCTCCTAAACTATATAGTCAATTACCGTCAACCTTTTTTTTAACAAATAATGTTAATGATTTTTGCAAATTATTAAAGGATTGGCTATTTACTATTAGTAACATGGAAGTATATCTGTAATGAACATTTTACCATTTTGTTTGTTCATTTTATTGTTTAGTACCCGAATAGAAATAGTAATAATTCATAATTAATATTTAAAATTTGTAATAGTAATAATTTTACCCGAATAGAAATAGTGATAATTTATAATTAAAATTTTAAATTTGTAATAGTGTAATTTAAATATTATTTAAATATTTTTTGTAATTGAATCGTAGCTCCGAAACATTATCTTTAATAAGGAGACTACTAAACTAGTTTTATTTCTGATTCTTTTCGTTTTATGTAATTATATGCTTTATATTTTTTATAGAAATAAAAACTAGGTATAAAAAAAAAAAAAAAAAAAATATTGTATCGACTGAAGAGAAAAAATATGGGTTAGTTGTGTGGCATCAGTATTACACCTGTCGTTTAGGACCGCGTTGCTTTTTCGTTGTATGTAAATACAGTGCTACAGTAATCAAGTTTCTTGGATTTTGGACCTTTTTTAGTGTTTGAGTGGTGTCTGGCACTCTTGGACCAGTAGAATGATGCGGCGGATAGTGGAAATTGAAATGAAGCGGAGCGCTTTGTAAAACAATGTAATAATAATAATTTGATAAATAAATCAAACAAACTTTAATTTAATTTTAAAATTAATAAAAGAATTTATTTAAATAAAAAACTATTTTTTCGTTTGGCTGGTGAGTGATGAGCTCCGATGTGATGTTGCTCTGGCAAAATCCAAAATCGAATAGAATGAAGATATATTTTTTCATCTTCGTCGTCTTGTCTAATTTCGATCCAAAAAAATAAAACTAAACCAAAAATCAAAATTTGATTTTCTGGTTTTTAATCGTGCACCAAAGTGTTTTTCAAGCAAACACATGTATGCTTTGGCTCTTTAAGGGGCACCCAAAGATATGCGCACGAGCGATAAACATGCGATTGAGCTCGTCCAAAGCTATCGAGCAAACAAGTATGCGTTAACCAAGCATATTAAGCGTGTCTATTTCCAAGTACAGGCTTGGTATGGTTCACAAGGTCAAGACAAGACCTTATATCGGTTGGAATGGGGGTGGGAATTGGTGGATGGAGAGCTCAGTCCTGTCACCATGACCCAGGAAGCCGGTCACGACGAAATTTTAAGCAAAATTTCTTGTTCTTGTGAAACCGACTTTGGCACGAGGTGCACGTGCCGCCGAAGTGGGTTGGAGTGCTCACTTGCATGTAAGCATTACGATGGCAATTGCTCAAACCAAAAAGGCACTTCCAACGGGGCCGAAAATAGTGGTGAGGAAGAAGATGAAGAAGGGGAAGAAGAAGAGTTTGAACAAGATGTTTAGTATTTAAGTTAAAAATTTAAGTTTATAATGAATAATTCAATATTAATAAAAACTCGTATTTGTTATTTGAATATAGTATTATTTTCATAATTTGTGATTTTTCAATTTCTTCTATAGCATTTTCCACACAGCCATCCCCGGGGAAGTCTAATGCCAGAATTGAATTCGGCATCCCCGAAAACCCCCGAGTATCGATTTTGGAATGATTTTCATGGACGCTGCCATTCCGCCCCCCCCCCCCCCCCCCCAAGTCACCCCAGACAACCTTAGAAGGACCCCCGAGCGCCCCAGGGGAAGTTTAATGCCAGAATTGAATTCGGCATCCCTGAAAACCCCCGAGTAACAATTTTGGAGTGATTTTCATGGACGCCGCCATTCCCCTCCCCAATCACCACCAAACAACCCCACACAGCCACCCCGAGCGAACCCGGGGAAATCTAATTCTAGAATTGAATTCGGCATCCCCGAGAACCCCCGAGTAACGAGTTTAGAGCGCGCCCGGATACCCCCGCAGAGCCATCCCCGAGCGCCGCCGGGTGATTCCAATGACAGAATTAAATCGAAAACCCCCGGGTATCGAGTTTGCAGCGATTTTGAGTCACGCTGCCATTTCTCCCCCAATTCACCCCCCCCCCCCCCCCGCGCACCCCCACAGAACACCCCCGTGCACCCCCAGGCAATTCTAATGCCAGAATCGAATTCGGCAGCCCCGAAAACCTCCGAGTAACGATTTCCGAGCGATTTTTGCGAGTTTCCAGGCGTTTCTATAATGGTGCAAGTAATGATGCAATTGGAAAATGCATTTTCCGGACCAGAAGGCATTTTTCAAAAAATGACTAAACCAGACGATATAGATTGTTTTTCTAGAACCTTCCTGAACACAATGCAGAAAACGTCTGCTGTCCCTAGAATTTTCCGCTATTTTTCGTAACTTCCCTGGACTATTTGTATCAGTTTTCGCAAACAAAAAAATTGGATAGTACATGGAAAAAAAATTTACTTTAAAATACAAATGTATAAAGTATTCGCCAACTAGTCGTTTAGCAAGGAGCAGACAGTAGAAAAATATAATTTCTGATCTATTCAAAACGTCGATCTATTTGTTTTTTCTATATTCACCCACTATTCGTTGAAAACTGACTATTATTCTTAATCTTTTATTTTATATTCACGGTCGAAAAAGTGAGGAAAAAATTAAATAATCATCAATTGAGAGAATATAAATGGAATAGAAATGGGTATTTTTGAACACTGGGAAATAGAAATTGAAGGAAGACGAGCAAATATGAATATACAAAATATTTTTTTTTTCTTTGAATGTATTTGCTATAATAAACTTTCATTTAATACGTACACAAATTCAATAAATTTTTGTTTTGAAAATGACGTAAAAGTAGAATATTATTATGATGTGATGTAATTTGTACAAAATTGTTTTGTCTCGCCCTTTAAAAATTATGAACAGAAAAACCAAATTTTAAATTAGTCCAAATTAATTTTTTTTGAATAAAATGTAAAATATAGTAAGTATTTCGTATCATGAATTTGGAAAACAAAAAATTTTTGGAAAAATAAAAAACAACCGTTAGGTAACTGAAATGCAATAAAATAAAAAACTGTAAAAAATATCAACTTACTTTCAAAGTCCTTGAAATTATGTAACAAAATATAATTGTAAATGTGTTCTGTAAAATTATGGTAATTTGAATAATTCACCTGTGCACCGCTGCGATTGCAAAACCTATACAAAATATGTTTTCGAAAGGATTTTTATTTAAAAAAAAAATTGCAGTATAAATATTCCGTTATAATTTCTCCAACTCTCTTTTTAGGAGATGTTTTGTATTGATCTACATATAGATCGCTGGGCTAATATGGGTTAAATTCCTATTTTGTTTCTTCATTATTTTACAATGATCCTGTACTTTCAACTGCAATATATTCTAATGTATATAGACGATAATTTATACAGTTAATACCGGAAACCCTCCAAGAACACGATTAATTCGTTTCGTGTTCCTTTAAACCGTGTTGTTCGAAACTACAAAAAAGAAAAGCAAAAAAAGGTTACGTTTTATTTTTTGTTATGACATACTAAAAACAAAATAGAAGAGAATAACGAAAATCGTGTTGTTTGAAACCGTGCAATTTGAGGAAATGGGTATGCGCGTTAATCGAAACAGTGTTCTTCGAATGCCGTGTTCTTGGAGGGTTACCTGTATTCACTTATTGCATTTTTTCTGAATCAATATTCTCTAGTTTAGTTTAAAATAGTAGCCGTTTGCAGTTCATCATGACTGCACGTCGTTTTTGCCTCGATTTCAAATAAAAACAAAAATCGTAATTATTTGAGTACTATCATTGTGTTTATAATTATATAGAGAAATCATGAGCTTATAAATATTACAATATCACCTCACCAGTGGCACTATTCTGGTAATTCCCTGGGAATAGGGAATTGGGGAAAGATTTTATATGTAATTTCAGTTCAAATATTTTTTTCCGGTCTATTGAGGAGAAAAGTTTGATGTAAATACATATTTATAAATTGGGAATAACTTTTCCATATCTAAATTGGTAGGGAAAATTATTCCCAATTTTATTTTGTTTTCAAAAAAATTACCACTAGCTTTTTACCTCAGTATGCCAGAACAAAAAATTTTAAATAGAAATTACATATAAATCTTTCCCCAATTCCTTATTCCCAGGGAATTACCAGAATGTTGCCACAGGCGCGCGACACTCAATATAAATTTATAATTGTATAATATTGCGTCGCAAGGCAACGAAAATGAGGAAAAAAAATCGTATAAAATTTGTGTTATATGGAGCGGTATCTATTGAGGTAATATTGTACTGTCTAATAATTCCACTATTTATTATAAACACAATGGTATTATGCTTTATGGATTGATTAACGTTTTTATAATGTTTAGGCAGTTTATCAACTTTTATGGAGTCATTCTTCAATATTCAAACAACTTCCACATTCGGAATGGAAATACTGCATACGCAACGTGGCATATATACCACCGCATAATTACAAAATTTGTGAAAAGTTTATTCGATACTTAGCTGAATGAAAGCACGCAGATAAATAAAAAATGGCACGCAGATAGATAAAAATTAATTTGAAATCGTTTTAACAATAGATTGCCCAAAGAAGCCACTTTAACTGCTTTTTAATTTCAATTAGTAAACAAATAATATTTATAATGATACAAAAGTAGTTTTCGTTTTGTTTTCCCAGTGCAGTAAATTTTTGTTTATTATACTTAATATTTATTATAACATGTTATATAACTTTAAATATTATAAAAGAATATTAAAAATTAATTTTAAATTAATTTTTAATATTTTTTAAAATCAGTCATTTGACTGAACGATACTCGGCGGATGAATGATAAATGACCATTGGCAGTGATTCGAAAATAAAGAAGTGACCATAATGAGAGACCAAACGATTGCTATATGGCTTTTGGATTCGATGCGTATTTTACACACGAAAACAGCACGAATTCCCCAAAAGAGAACCGAAGATAATCAAAGTTTGGCACTTTTGGTCAAAGAATGGCTTACAATATTACAAGTTACTTCTTGGCTTACCACAGATACGTGGCAAGAAATACTATTGAAAACATTATCGCTACTTTAAACAAGTTATATACTCTTTACTGAATTGGCCAAGTCGTCGTTTGGTAGAGTAATCCATCGTTCACCAGAACAGCCACTATCTGTATTTCTTTATCGTTTATCACCGCTGGATTCGCAAAGAAAAAATTATTTTGGCAAGTAACTAAGAAAAGCTTTACTCTGTAATTTTCCCTAAAGAATAAAATAGCACTCGCGTGCTTTCACAATCACATTTAAGTGGTGAGGTGCCTGAATGAATTTGGTTACTCGTTATTTTAAATAATTAAAATAAAAAAATCCTGTAAAAAAATTATAGTGTTTTTGTTTCCACTGCAACCGTGTTTTTTTAAAAGTGAATGGAAAAAGACACGTTTAGAAATATAGGGTACATGTATCGATCACTTAAGATTGCAAGATGGTTGGTTGAAATAGAGATATTCATTTCTTGGATATATATTTTGCTTCAAAAAACGATGCAAATATATGATTTCAATTCCAAATTAAACCATTTAAACTTCAATGGCAACTATTTCCAAAACAAAGTAAATCTTTTCCAAAACAAATAAAACATTTTCAAATTCATACTAAACTTTTTCTATTTCAAAATAAACTTTTTATATAGGAAATTCAACTTTTTCAAATTCAAATTAAACTTTTTCAAAAACAAATTAAACAATTAAAAAAAAATCTGTTTTACCGTATTAGTTTTAATATTCTAATAACGATGCAGCCTGTTAACTGCTTGCGGTAGCTTAGCTACCATAAAAAATACTCCGTGGTATAAAGGGTGAACCATTTCGAGAATATAGGACTCTCATTTCATAGATTTTGAAGCAATAAAAGTTTTTCCAATTTGCATTTGAAATTTCGTTTGAATTTGTTACCTGATTTGATTATCTTGTTAAAAAAAAGTAAGATAAGAATTGAAAGAATTTAAAATGTGAACATCTTCTACAGTCTTGGCCAAAAGTATTGGGATATGATACCTTACAATTTTTTTGGGAGTATCATTTTGAAATAAATTGGAAAAAAAAAATTATAGGTTCACATTACTATTTATTTATATAAAATTAATATTTTGTGGGTCCACAGCGTTTTAGGTCTTCTTTGTATTTATTGTGTAGCGCCTGACTCTGCGTTTAATAAACTCCATAAATGTTCTATGGGGTTCAGGACCGGGGACTGGGCAGGCCACTCCAGAACCTCAATACCATTTTCTCGAAACCATGCCATTGTGCGGGCAGATTTATGACATGGCGCATTATCCTGCCGGAATTTAACGCTATCCATGTTTGTATCACCAAAAAGTGTTAGAAATGAGGGCAGCAACGCAAATTCTAGGACGTTTATGTATTTTGAAGAGTTCATGTGGCCCTCACACATGAACATGTCGCCAACTCCAGAATTAGTCATGCAGCCCCAGACGATTATGCTGCCCCTGCCGTGTTTTACGGTTGGTACCACACACTCTGTACTAAATGCTTCGCCTAAATTTTATTTTAAAATCATATTATTTATTATTATCGAATTTTATTTTAAAATCATATTATTTATTATTATTAGGGCATAGAATTGTCAACTTACTTCAAAATTTGATTCGTCTGACCACACGATATTTGACCAATATTCTTCGGTGAAACTTTTGTATTTTAAAGCCCATTTAAGAGCCTTCTTGTTTTTTTCGGAGAGCCAGGATTTCTTCCTGGCTTTACAGCCTCTCAAACCAGCTTTCTGAAGCCTTCTGCGAGTGGTGCGAGCAGAGATTGGTTTCTTAATTTCTACTGACAACTCAGCAGCGAGGTTTGAAGAAGTTTTTTTTCCTAATTTTTAAAGCTTCTCTTACTACCTTTCGGTAGTCACGGTATGTGGTGATGTGTTTGCGCCCGGTTCTGTACCTATTACTGTGTGATCCACTAGCGGTGAGTCGCTCAATAGTATATTGCACAGATCGGCGTGAACATTTCACAGTTTTAGAAATTTCTACTTGTGATTGATGTGCTCATTCAGAAGCTGTATCTGCACACGTTGTTCTAAACTTAACTCTTTTTGTTTCGGCTTATTGCAATAATAACACTAAATTTAACAAACCAAAACACTAAAAGCGGACTAGATCACTGACGAATAAATGCAAAATGGAAAAATTACAAATTTTATTGCATCAGATGGTTTATTGCCACGCCTGTGTGAGTCACTGCTTTTAGTCCTTCTTAGATGTCGAAAAAATAATAAACAAACAAAAGAGCTTGTTTTCTGTTAGAGTATCGTGTACGCCCCAAATGTATAAGGTGCTCAATACTTTCGGCCAAGGCTGTATGTTGTGGTTCTACAATCTTGATAAGTATTTCTTTGCCGATTTTAAAGCATTCCTTTGGTTTTAGAGGCTTGAGTACTTAAATCAAATGCAAATTAGAAAAACTTTTATTGCTTCAAAATCTATGAAATGAGAGTCCTATATTCTCGAAATGGTTCACCCTTTACACCACGGAGTATTTTTTATGGTAGCTATTAGCTACCGCAAGCAGTTGACAGGCACCCTCTTTATTAGCATATTAAAACTAATACGGCAAAACAGATTTTTTTAATTGTTTAATTTGTTTTTGAAAAATTTAATTTGAATTTGAAAAAGTTGAATTTCCTATATAAAAAGTTTATTTTGAAATAGAAAAAGTTTAGTATGAATTTGAAAATGTTTTATTTGTTTTGGAAAAGATTTACTTTGTTTTGGAAATAGTTGCCATTGAAGTTTAAATGGTTTAATTTGGAATTGAAATCCTATAAATTGAATATTTCGTTTGGTTTAGATGAAATTGATTTTTCAAAATACATAGAAGGTTATTCATTAATTTTCCTTCTATCAAAAGAATTTCCAAAAATATTTATGTTCACTGAAATCTTAATACGAACTGAATTTTTTGTTGCGCATGGTGCGTCTCATACGTTTATGAACATTGTCGTTACGTCCTGTTGCGGGTTGTTTTAATTAGTGGGACGCATTGGTTCAAGCCTTAAATACTTTATCGAATTGATAATGTCTAAGTTGCCCTATGCATATCTTTCCAATTGTAATTCATTAAGAAATTGCTTTGTTACCCGCTTCTGAAAATCAGATGATGAGTGCATGAACCATTGATGTCAGAGATATTGAAGCTGATTTCAATAGCTCCATGTTTAATATCATTTGATGGAAATGGCATTAGAGTTTCACTTCCATTATAATTGTATGTCCTCATTTGACAAGATGAAATCAAGAAATCATTAGACATGTGATTAAGTTGTTTAAGATTCAAGTGTAAGCATTGATCAATAATTAAGTATTTGATATCGGATAGAGTACATGGGAGCATGTGTACTGAAGACGATTGTTGTAAAACCACTTAACACCAGTAATGTTGAAATTTCCTAAAATTATTATAGAATCGTTTGAGCTGCATGTATTATATATTTTTTAATATCGAGCAACCAACAATGTACAAATTTGTTAAACTATGTATCTTGGTGCTTTTACTAAGAGAATAGTTGAGTTTCGGGTCGGAATGAAAAATTTTGTCTATTCGACTAATCTCTATAATTTGTGTTACGTGTGTAAGATATGCCATTTGCAATGATATAACATGAGGAGAGCTTGGACGACTTTGCATACAACCATCATGTTTTAATAACCACTTTCCATAATGCATCGAAAAATACAAGACGCCATAGTCTATCCGTCGCAGGCACAGCAATTTGGATTTTCTTATTCGACTACGTGGGAGGTTTTACATAAGAATCTTGGTCTGAAGGCGTATAAAATACTGCCCTTGCAACAAATGAAGCTGAACGGCTTGCCATAGCCATGGTTCCATATTTATCTTACAAGACGGGTTGTTCTTTTTATCATGAAGAAAATGGATTAGAATTACGATCGTCAATGTAAGATTGAGCAAGAAGCCACGAAAGAAGATATTTTCTGCATTAATTGTAATAAGATGAGCCATCCAGCATCGTACAAGGGTTGTCCCGTGTATCAGGCAATGATGCACAGATTAAAACAAAAAATACAGGAAAGGCGACAACAGGCGACACCACAACCACCACCACCAAGAATGTTTACATCTATAACGGTAACAAAGGAGAATGGGACGATGGCCGATATGCTAAAAGGGGGACCAATACTAGCGCGACAACAACAACAGCAACAAACACATTTCGATACACAAACTAATGTAACAATAAATCAATTGACAGCGAGAATGGACAGCATGGCCCGCACTATCCAACAACAAAGCGAACAAATTTCACAACTCTTGCAAATTATTGGCTCATGGTAAGCAACTTCAAAATTATAGCGTTAAATGCAAATTCCATAGTGAGCGTCCAGAGGAGATTAAATTTATTGAAATTTTTGGAAACTCATTCACCAGACTGCCTACTGGTGAATGAGACAAAATTAAATTTTCGGCACAAAATTCAATTCAAAAATTACGAGATGGTACGAAGGGACCGGATCAACGCGAAACAGGGCGGAGGCACAGCCATACTCGTCAAGAATGGCCTGAAATATAAGGAAATTGTACCGCAGGAAATTAGCAATTGTGTCGGGATCGAGATTGCCATCATCAAATTCAAAATTAAAAATACGCGAAATTATTTATTTTTGATGTCGATTTATTGTACGGGCAATGCAACCGAAATTACAGATGAACGATTTTTGGAAGAGTGGAGCAAAATTTTCAATATTCTAAATTTACAAAATCCAAACAATTTTTATATAATAGCGGGCGATTTAAATGCGAGACACATAAATTGGGGAAATTCGGCAAACAATTCAAGGGCTAAATCGATGGATGAGTGAGAACGAAATGGAATTTAGATGCAAAATTTATAAAAGTGACACACCGACCATGATACGATCAGGAAATTTTTTAGATTTGGCCATTGCGGACGATCGCATTAAAATTAGGACAAACGGAAGGGGCGAAATTCCAACGCATCGATACGACAGCGATCATAAGGCAATTGAGATTGTGGTGAGAGAGGTGGATGACCTGGAAACGGGAACAAACGAAGCGGTAGGGCAACGATTATGGTATAATTTCACAGATACGAATTGGATGGCATGGACGGCAAAATTAGAAAAGGCGTATCGGCAACAAATTATAGAGGAGGGGAGACATGGTGATGGCGGCGGCGGCGGCGACGACAACAACAATACAACAATAATGATGATGATGATGATTTAGCAAAAACATTAACACCAAACACACGAAATTTGGACGAGGAGGAGGGAGATCAAAATTTACATTGAAAAAATAACGAAATTACTTTTGGCCAACGTGAAGGAGAACGAACGACACACGAACGACACAATTGAAAAGCTATATAAACACAAAAGTCTACTAATCACAAAAATTAAAACGTTCCGGCGGAATTTGGCAAGAAACAATCACAATCACAATCATCATCATCATCAGCAGCATAATACCTATACGACAACGATAACGAGCGAAAATCAGCGGCAGATAAACATTTGGAAAGTCGAAATTAAACGGACAGTACAACTAATCGAACAAAACGACAAAATTCAAATCGAAAAATATTGGATCAATCGAATGCAAAATTTAAATCCGGGAATGAAAATGTGGGCTGAAATTAAAAAGTTAACGCGACAGGAAGCAACGGATATTAATGTGCGAGAAATTGAGGTGGACGACCGGGAGATGAACGAGTATGAACATTTAAATATACCATGGGCGGAAATGACACGAAACGAAACCAACAACTACAAAATTCAAATTTTGGACGAACAACTAAATCTAGACATCATTGGCCATCATATTGAAAACCATACGCGACGAAATCCAACATTAGGCAAACCTGAACATGAGCGGCAAGTGAATGAGACGGTGGAGCCAATCAAAAGGAAACACGAGGCAGACAAATTATCAAAACATACAAAAGTACAATTTTCGGCAACAAATCGGGCAGAGGCACCAACGCAACCAGACGACGATGCACAATATTTCATCACAACCGAGAATATAGCACAAATTCTAAAAAAAGCAAATAATAAAAAATCTTTCGGCCCCGACCTAATACCAAACATCATAATGAAACATCTTCCAAATTTAATTATACGCGAAATTTGTATTATATTCAACCATTTATTAAATAATAGAGCATTTCCAAATTGTTGGAAGGTGGCACGTATATTCCCAATACTAAAGAAGGAGAAAAATTCAAAAGATCCAGACAATTATCGACCCATTAGCCTACTCTCGAACCTCGGCAAAGTGTATGAAATTGTAATTTTTGAAAAGATTTTGGAACACGTGCAACGAAACAAATTGATGCCCGACAATCAGTTTGTCTTTCGAAAAGAGCACAGTACAGTACACGCAATAACAAAATTGGTTTCGGACGTTTGCCACAAATTAAATTTTAAACATCCAACGGGAGCGGTTATGATTGACATTAAAAAGGCGTTTGAATCAATTTGGCTAGACGGTTTGCTGACAAAATTAAAAAATTTTGGCTTTAACATGGATCTCATCGAAATTATATACGAGCTGTTATACGATCGAAAATTTATGGTGACAATGGGCGGCATACATTCGACCAGGCAATTCAAAATTTTAAATGGGGTACAACAAGGCACTATAACAGCACCAATTTTATTTAATTTGTATACGGCAGAGATGGTGGCCAGCGAAATTCTAAATTCAGAAAATGTTCAAACGTGTGCATACGCAGACGACATGATATTATATAGTAGTAAATACTTGGTCGGCGACATACAAATCCAGCTACAAAAAGCACTAGACTATGTACAAGAGTATTTACATACGTGGCGCATTGAGATGAATATGACGAAATGTGAAGCGATATTGTTTAGAGGTCCGTTACGCAACGCAAATCGAGAACTGAAACGTAATTGGAAGAAATTAAATGTAAAAATATACGAACAACCCATTATGTTAAAGGAGACGGT
The DNA here is from genome assembly GCA_932526605.1 of Nephrotoma flavescens. NCBI lineage: Eukaryota > Metazoa > Arthropoda > Insecta > Diptera > Tipulidae > Nephrotoma > Nephrotoma flavescens. The sequence continues at coordinate 234,502,996 of OW052220.1, forward strand.
CAAATATCTGGTCATCAACATCGATCGATAACATGTGTTACATGGCCAATCATACAACGGTACAGCTGGAGAAGGCGAGACGAGCATTTATGGGGGCGAGACGGCTCTTTCACAGCAAACATATTAAGGAACGGGTAAAAATGATTGCATACATGGCACTCATTAGGCCAATTTTGACATATGGATGTGCGATATGGTACACTCAGGTACCACGATACATGGAGAGGTTAAGGGTATTTGAGCGGAAATGTATCAGACATTGTCGGGGCATACACAGAAAGCAAGACACAGACTTTACGCATTACGTATCAAATCAAAACCATTACGATAATTATGATTCGGAACGCATCGATCTACACATTTTAACGTTGGTGCGAAATCATATTTTGAGGGCGTGTCAAAATACAGAAAATTCACTGATATATGGACCGTATAATGAGGATACAATGTTTGCGGGGGAATACCTGAGGGAGGGTGTGATACCAGGACCAAATTTATTTATACAATTGGACAAACGGGGTTATGTGCAGGAGAGGGGAACGGGCATTCCCCTAATTTACCATATACAACGGCGGCCAAACGAAAAATGGTTCGACAACAATAAATTCGAGAACCCAGGTGAATTTCTGCGGTATGACATGAGTATGAGGAAGCAGCAGCCGGGAGAGTTGGAGGCAAAGTGGGCCAAATATTGGTGGTTGGCCAATCAATGAATGATTTGTATATACATAAGTATATAGAGTATAGAGATGTAATATTTATCAATGTATCAAGTTTAATTAAGTTATACTAAGTTTTGTTTAGTTCAGTTTTTCATTTTGTACGTATTATGTGTATGTGTGTCGCGAGATTAAATTGATTTTTTTTGTTAACATTTTTTTGGTCAATTCTTTTAATTAATTAATTTTTGCATTATATAATAATTTTTATTGTTCGTTTTGATATGTTAAGTTTTCTTGTATTCCACGCAATAAAACACACTGTACATTATTTTTATTAAGGTTAGGTGACGTACCAGAGTGCCCAATTTTGGGACAGCGGGCGTCTTTTTTCATTGTTATTAGTTATGTTAAGGATGTCATTAATTGATCCAGCATCCAACCTGTATATATTAGCTATTAAGATAAAATAATGTTTGAATAAATGGATTAATTTTTGGAAAAAAAAATGAGCAAATGTGATGTCGAAGTTTTGCACGTGATAAAGTTTCGTAGAGAACCCCCGAGGCAAAATTGTCGATGTATATAGTAGGGATGTAAAACATCAGAGAACGACACATATTTGGGGTTCCGTGCAACTACATAATTGTTTCCTTCGAAATATGCACAAACTTGAAATTTACGCTAAAATTTGCTTCTCCTTTGGTTGGCTGCGTTTATGAAAAACCCGTTAAAAATAATGAATTTAATTTGAGGCTGATTTAATTTATTTCAAGACTTTAAACAATTTTCAAAATATAAAAGTTTGGTGAAAAGCTATTTATTTAAAGAAATGTGGGCGTTTATTATCTTGGGTATCCTAAAATGCGGATCGCTAAAATATGTTTCTATTCAATTCTACAAATTTTGTCTTTTAAATTAAATTATTTAAAATTGATAATTTTCAAGTGCCGAAAAAGTGCGCTTAATATCTTCAAAAACTCTTTATAAAACTATGTTGTGAATTGTTGGTGCACAAATCATTCAAATTACAAACGCAACCACCTGGCCCGTATAATTTCAAACCCACAAATGATAAATGCCCAAATGACACCAACAATCCACAACAGAATTATAAATTTACAATGATCAAATTCAATTTGCAAAACGTTGTGTTCTACTGATTCTTGAAAATTTGCTCTCATGATTCTATGATACACAACATTAGTTATGTAATCGATGTGGCCAGATGTCCATGCTCGAATGATTCTGTAAAACAAAATTTTTATGTAGAACCTCAAGCTATATAGTATTGGCATTTTGGAATCCGAATTCATACTTGCGATTTAAATACTCTCTAAACGAGAATTGCATACTGGTGATGAACGTGGGTTGGATATTAAAAAATTTTCCTGGAAATTTTGTAAGATTACATTGGTTGATTCTGTAATGAAAATTATAATTAAGCTGTACTAATAAAAATTCAAATTTTTCTCTATAGTAAATCGGGCGTACAAAAAATCCTCGTAAGAATCAGGTCGTGCATTTAGAAAAAACGACATTTTGGTTTTGTTGCAAAGAAACGAGTAATCCTGGTCCCAATCATAATAAAATAAGTTTGTCTTTGGGCAACTATTTGTCGACAGCATCAAACTGCCATTAATTTTTTCTCGCAAATATTCAACTAATTCTCCAGCTTTAGTAAACTTGCTTACACATAACGTATAATCCTTTCGCATTAACAATTCGTTAAGGGATTTGAATGGGAGCTTAAATTTTTTGATCGCTAGTAAAACATCCAATTCAGCATTGAATGCCGCAAAAAATACTATCAGCATCAATAGAAGGGATAGTAAAAGAATACGGCACGATATGGTTGATGTCATGAAATCAATCGAGTTGTCCAAAATTAATGCGAAGATATTGAATGTTTCGATTTCGTTAAGTTGACGACGACGATTTCCCAACATTTTAATCCGGATCCGTATACAACCCAATACACAGATCACACTAATTAAAAAATAAATCCAAAGTGATTTTTGAAATGTCTGCAGAAAAAAGAATGGTGAATACGAATCTCCCGTATTGCGATAAATTAGTTGGAAAGCTGCAATTCGATAGGGCAAATGCGTTACTCCAGAAGATCTCGAAATTTCTTGAGTTAAAATCACATTATTATGAAACCTTGTGTAATTAAAAGCAGTTTGAGCATCTCCGAAAATTACGGACACCATTCTGGAAATATTATATTAGAATATAGATTTGATATAATTTAAAGTGAGCTACATTAGTTTACCTGAAATCGACACTACCAATGAGCAGCTGAATGAAGCTCGCCACATAATAAGGTGGCGTTCTGCCAATGGTCTTTATAAAAACATACCGGATAAATATAATTTAAACAAATTTACATAAATCGCTTACTGCTAGTGTCATGATTGCACTGTCATTGAGCAAACCCAACGTTTCTTGACGATACGGTTTCATATAAACTGTCCGAATATTGTCGGACATATAATATTGTTTTTTGTGCCAAAAAACCATACGTGGTTCAAGCCCAACAAAAAACGATTAATTCTTTGTATATTACTCGAATTTGAAAGGAACATTTTTTCAAAATAAACGAGCACCAATGATATTTGTATTGCGTATGGTCACCAGTACTACTTGAAATTGTTATGTACATTATGCTTTATGACCGATAATGATAGACTATATAAATTAATATTTTAAATGTTTTACACCTTGTTATTATACAAAGTTAAATTGTTTGTGCTTTATTTTTTTCAGGTACGGTCAGAAACATTCAGATGTATACGGCATATCTTTTTTATTAAAGTGTTGAAATTTAATAAGAAAATGAAATTTTTTCAGATTTTTTTTTATAATTTAGTTTATTTATTATTTTAGACAATAAAAGCAAAAAAAGAACAAAACAAAAACTAACAAAAAAGGATTTATCCTTGACTGTGTGTTCACGGAATGAGGTAAAAAAACAAGCTGGCTTTTTTACCAACTTTTGCTCAAAAAATTTGTCTACGGTTGTCTATCGCACATCCTTTAAAAAAATGTCATAACACAAAAAACAGTTTTGTGATAAATGCATTTTAAATTGCTATACTTGATTATTTATTTTATAAAGCTAATGAATAATCTCAGCATCATCACAGTAGCGTTAGCAATTAAAAAAAAATTAAAATGCATTTTGAGATAAATGCTGCTGTTTTTTTGTGTTGACAGTTTTTAAGAGGATGTGCGATATGTTTTCTTTTGTTTTGTATTTTTTGTTTACAATTTCTGCTTTGTTTACGATTAGATGGGGGTTTACAATTTCTGCTTTGTTTACGATTAATTTAATAGAACAAACGTATGTCTGGGGATTACAAATACACAATATTCGGTTTTATACACAAATCACAATTTATAAATTATCAAATAATTTATAGCCCAACAGTTGTAACAAAATAACATTTTTGGTTCTCATCCTAATTGTTTCACTTAAATTCATCTCGCATATTTATTTCATTTATTTTATATAATAACTTTAAATTAAATTATTTAAGGCAATAACCTAACAAATTCAATCGAAAAATGTCAAAAATAAACAACAACAAATATTTGACCAAAATTATTGCTCATACTTCCGGTTATTTTTGTTACTATGTTGGTACGCATTAGATTATTTGCTCAAAAGATGGAAAAATTTCAACTAAAACGAGATCAAATTGGGCGGGACTTAGTTGAATATAAAGATTTGATTGGCTAAAAAGTTGGATCAAAAATAATCCCGTTCCGTGAGTGAATATTCATTTGAAGATCATAAAACGTACAAACAAGCAGATGTATACGAGTTCACGGAAAAACTCTTGAGCATAAGGAAAGCACTTGAGCTATTATTTTTTAGTGCGTATTTTTTCTTTATTTTGGTTTTTTGTTTATTATATAATCAGTACAGTTCAATATCTATTTTATTTCACACCCGTAATTTAATTGATTATAGTCTTTCAAAATGGGTAAGAGTACGTCGGTTAATATTAGATCGTTAGTGATTTTCCACTGAAGTAAAGGGGGAAAAAAAAAATCATCGAGTGAAATCGCGATAATATTTAACATTTGTAAATCAACAGTACAAAACATTTATGATCGGTATTTTAAATAAGGCCGAATAGAAAATACACCCAACACAAAAGGTCCGAGAAAAATATCACCATCAGATGAAAAGTTCATTAAGCGCGAAATAAGACAAAACCCTAAGTTTAACTGCAGTGGAATTAGCTAAAATGCTCTTCAGGTTTAATGGTAAAAATATACATCCAATTACAGTTAAAAGAATTTTAAGAAAAAATCGTTATTTTTCACGTATAGCGAGGAAAAAACCTTTTATTAGTAAAGAAAACCAAACGAAGAGTAGAATTTGCCTTAAAATATAAAAATGAAAGTATCGAGTTTTGGAAAAATGTGATTTTTGTCGATGAAAGTCAATTTACTTGGTTTCAAAGTGGTATTGGTTTCAACGTTTAAACACGGTGGAAATAGTGTAATATTCTGGGGTACTATGGGTCATAAAGGAGTTAGAAATTTGAAATTTTTTGATGGGATTATGAGCAAGGGAAAATATTTAAACATGTTAAAGGAGAATTTAAAAGAATCGGCTCGATAACTGGACACAGAAAATACTTTTTCTTTTTATCAGGACAATTATCCAAAACATAAAGCATGGATTGTTAGAATATAATGCCTTTTCAAGTGTCCAAAATTGATTAGGACTCCCTTCCCCCTCCTCCTCCTCCCTCCTCTCCCCCTCAAAGCCAGATCTCAATCCAATTAAAAATCTGTGGGAGCATTTCAAAAGGAAAATGAAAGAAAATGAATCCATTCAACAAAAAACCAATTAAAATCAGCTATTATTGAGGAATGGCATATAACTCCTACAAAAACAACAAAAACATTGGTAGAATCGATGCCAGATCAATTAAAAGCTATTAGAAAAAACACAGGGAACCCAACAAAATATTAAAAAAATGTACATGTGTTTTTTCTTAGCAAAACAATAAAATTGAGTTTTATTATAACCCCTCGTATACATCTGAATGTTCGTAAGTTTTATGATCTTCAAATGAATATTTAACGGTAAATTGTTTTTGTTTTGTTATTTTTTACTTTTATTGGCTAAAATAATAAATAAACTAAAATCATAAAAAAAATCTGAAAAACATTGTAATTTCTTATTAAATTTTAACACTTTTATAAAAAGGATATACCGTATACATCTGAATGTTTCTGACTGTATATAGTAATACACACTAGTTTGGTTTTCGGCCAATATACTAACGAATACTTAATAAACACATTTTACTTAACACTTTCTTTTCTATTTCGCAAAAAATTAAAAAATTGGTTCACAATGTTTAAAAAATCACTCGATCGATTTCGACTTGTACTCCTCGGGTATCAACTCCTGACGATGACCTAACAAGTCGAAATTGATCGAGTGATTTTTTAAACATTTTGAACCAATTTTTTAATTTTTTGCGAAATAGAAAAACAAGTGTTAAGTAAAATGCGTTTATTAAGTGTTAGTATATTTGGAGTTAGTGTATTTCGCCAACTGCCTACGGCAAATAGTCTTAAAAGTACTAACGAATAGTTATGTGATTTATTATCAAAATATGAAATTATTTTTCCCCAATACAATAGATATTCAGCTCAATTCTCTTAGACGTGATTATGGATCTTCCTGGGCCGAATTTTGGTCAAAAAATGGGAATACAAATCATGAGAGTTACAGTTGTTTCACTTACCTACTAGACCTAAAACATTAATTCATATATTATATTCATACAAACAGCAGCAAAATTCAATATTTACGTCTAGTACGTATGTGAAACAAAGGTAAAACTCATAAATTTTATTCCGGGTTTTCGACCAAAATTGGGCCCCTGTGGCACTATTCTGGTAATTCTCTGGGAATAGGGAATTGGGGAAAGATTTTATATGTAATTTCTATTTTAATTTTTTTTTCTGGCATACTGAGGTAAAAATCTAGTGGTAATTTTTTTGAAAACAAAATAAATTTTTGAATAATCTTCCCTGCCAATTTAGATATGGAAAAACTATTCCCAATTTATAAATGTTTGCATCATACTTTTCTTCTTAGTAGGCCGGAAAAAAAAATATTTGAACTGAAATTACATATAAAATCTTTCCCCAATTCCCTAATCCCAGGGAATTACCAGAATAGGGCCACTGGTTACTAGATTTTAAAATTAAAATTTAATAAATAATTTTGTGTAAAACTCAATGAAAATTTTTTAAATCTTAGTTGGCTTCATTAGTTTGATTTTTTTTTATTTATTTGTCACGTCAAAATTACAAGTGATACAAATTGTCATTTGGAGTGATAGCAGTCGATAAGAATTTGTTATAAAGCAGCATACTAAGATTTAGAAAACATCAAGAACGACTTTATTGAACAATTATTTTGTAAATTTCGATTTAATGATCTAGTAACCAGGAAAATGAGTAGTCACGTCACTTGAAGTGATGCGACTAGGGGAATAGGGGTATTAGATAGCAACGATAAGTACTGCTTATCGCGTTATTGCTTTATTGCATTTTTAGGATATGTGTATTCAGTTTTTTCTTACGGAGCCTCTTGCAGAAGTTATTATGCAGCAAAACTGTTTTGCTGAAAAAAATTGTTTTCGTGTTATCGTTTTATTGCACGCAAAGAGCGAAATGAGAAAATTTGGTTTCTAATATTTGTTCCTAGGTTGTTGACCTTATCTAACGTTTAAAAAAAACGCTCTACGTAATAGATTGAGTGTCGACAACCGTGTAGGTTACGTTGCGTTATCGAGCTCGCCCAATTCTGTCAATAACGCTCGGTGACTGTCACTAGAAAATCAATTTTGTAGTTCTATATACATTTTGACTAAATACATTAGTAGCCAACCTTGAGTTGTTTACATATATTAAAGGTAAAAACTAATAACAATTAGTTACTATGCACCTGAATAAAATAAACAATCAATAACTCAATATTATTTAAAATGTAAAACATTTAAAATTTTAATTTATGTAATCTATCATTAACAGCCATAAAGTATAATGTACATAGGTGACAATTTGTATGTACATTATATTTCGAACTAGCAATTTCAAGTAGTGCTGCTGACCATACGCAATACAAATACCATTGGTGCTCGTTTATTCTGAAAAGATGTTCCTTTCAAATTCGAGTAATATACAAAGAATTAATCGTTTTTTGTTGGGCTTGAACCACGTATGGTTAGTTGGCACTATTCAATATGTCTATCTTGAAGATTCCGACGATATTCGTACAGTTTATATGAAACCGTATCATCAAGAAACGAGTAATTTACTCAATGACAGTGCAACCTTGACACTAGCAGTAAGTGATTTTTGTAAATTAAATTAAATTAAATTTACTTGCGGTATGTTTTTATATATAGATTGTAGGCAGAACGCCTACTTTTTATGTGACCAGCCTCGTTCGGCTGCTCATTGGTAGTGTCGATTTCAGGTATGTAGCTTATTACAATTTACGAAATTATATATCAAGTCTATATTTTAATGCTAATATTTCCAGAATGGTTTCCGTAATTTTCAGCGATATTCCAACTGCCCTCAATTTCACAAGGTTTCATAATAATGTGATTTTAACTCAAGAAGTTTCCGGACCTTCTGGAGTATCGCCCTTGCCCTATCGATTTTCAGGTTTTGAACTATTTTATCGCAATCCGGGAAATTCATATTCGCCATTCTTTTTTCTGCACACATTTCAAAAATCACTTTGGATTTATTTTTTAATTAGTGCGATCTGTGTATTGGGTTGTATATGGATCTGGATTAAAATGTTGGGAAATCGTCGTCGTAAACTTAACGAAATCGATACATTCAATATCTTCGCATTAATTTTGGACAACTCGATTGATTTTGTGACATCAACCATATCGTGCCGCATTCTTTACTATCCCTTCTATTGATGCTCATAGTTTTTTATGCAGCCTTTAATGCCCAATTGGATGTTTTACTAGCGATCAAGAAAACTAAGCTTCCGTTTAAATCCCTAAACGAATTATTAATGAGGAAGGATTATACGTTATGTGTAAGTGAGTTTACTAAAGCTGGAGAATTAGTTGAATATTTGAGAAAAAAATTTAATGGCAGTGTAACGCTGTCGACTAATAGTTGCCCGCAGATAAATCGATCTTATTATGACTGGAAAATGGATTACTCATTTCGTTGCAACAAAACCAAAATGTCGTTTTTTCTTAGCGCACGACCTGGGTGGTACGAGAATTTTTTGTAAGCACGATTTACTATAGAGATTTTATATAGAATTTTTATAAGTACAGCTTAATACAAGTCTCATTACAGGATTAACCGATGTAATCTTACAAAATTTCCAGGACAATTTTTCAATATTCAACCCACGTTTATGACCAGTGTGCAATTTTCATTTATGGAATATTTAAATCGCAAGTACGAATTTGAATTCCAAAATACCATACGAAGTGACTTGAAGTACTAAATTAAATTTTTATTTTACAGAATCATTCAAGCATGGACAGCTGGCCACATCGATTACATAACTAATGTGGGGTATTTTAGAATCATGGGATCATATAGTCAAGAAACAGTAGAACACAACGACTTGCAAATTGAATTTGATCATTGTAAATTTATAATTTTGTTGTGGATTGTTGGTGCCATTTGGGCATTTATCATTTGTGGGTTTGAAATTTTACGGGCAAGGTGGTTGCGTTTGTAAGAACATTTTTGCACCAACAATTCACAACATAGTTTTTTAATCAGTTTTTAGATGGTATTCAGCGCACTTTTTCGGCACCTAAAAACATTAATTTTATATATTTAATTAAAAAGAGCAAATTAGTGATTATAATTTAAAAACATTGTATTTTGAAAAATTGTTTAAAACATTTAAATAAATTGAATCAGCCAAAAATTAAATTGCTTTGGACACCGTTTGAATTAAATTCCATGAACACTAATGGAAATAGTCATTTTAACGAATCTTTGTGCACGCAACTACAAATACCTGGTAAAGCGCGATATTCGCGCTATTAAATTGAATTTTGTTCCCAATAAAATAACTGGAAATTCATTAAGAAATTACAGGATAATGCGCCAATACATAATGCCCGTGGTGTATAGTCGTAGATACCGAGTCAAAAGGCCGAGAGCCAACCATGGCCACCTTATTCTCCTGATTTAAATATCATCGAAAATGTTTGGAGCTGGCTCCCTAATCAACTGAACCAATAAAATAACGTTAAATTTGATGATCTAGAAAAAAATTAAAGGCGAGTTCATTTGCTTTTTCAGAATAATTATCGATTATGAATTTATTGAGTAGGGATTTCTCTCTCTTATCAATAAAAATGTGTTCTTGGTTCCGCGAGAAATTACAGTAAAATTTACATTTAGAAGTATAATTGCGATTGCGTCTAATCAGGTGAACCGCAGTGTACATGAAATTCAATGCACAGAAACACATAAATTTTTCATCAACCAATGTTCATGAGTACATCTTATAAATTAAGGTTTATATTTTCGATTAAGCGGTTTGTTTGTTTATTTACTTAAAAGCTTTTTATTATAAGCTACAACAATAACAACGCGAGAATTAGTAGAGAAACGAAAGGCACGCAAACCGAAAAACGGTAAAAAGGATTAATTTACATGTGACATGCTACATTTTTCTAGATTTTAATTTATGAATATATTATGTTGAATATTGTTACAAAATGTTTATAATTATTATTATTATGAAATACGTGAATATACGTAACATATTGATTTTGTTATTACGGTGGCAACGGCTGGCTTAAATTTACATCCAAGCGAAAAAAGTAAAATAATGAAAGGTAAAATTTTGTTTCCCGCGAGCTTAAGAGCCAATTTAAATGGATTAAAATAATGATTTATGAACTTGAGATGAGTATTCGCAATGAAATTGTTTTGCGTACGAGGATATTCCGTCAGATTAAGAATTCGAATGACTCCTTCAAATCGTATTTTTCTGTGAGCCGAAAATAGTATGCTGGATTATAGCTACAATTATGCCTGATGATGAATCACTAATAATTGCTTAGATATACGCCAAGCTGGATAAATGTTTACTAAAAGTAATTATAAAAAAATCTAACATTCAAGTGGATTAAAAATATTTGACCACCATTAATTCGGAGTGCTTTAAACTTGTACCGACCAAATTAGCTCGCCTCAATGAAACCTATACCATAATTTGTTACACATTTAATACAATTTATTACAATAAATCCCGATTTTATAACAGTTACCGTTTCCCAGAAACGAGTGATCAGTTTAGCTTACAATTAAACCTGGAACCGCCAAAATTACAACTTTTGATGTAGCTGTGATATCTGGATGGTTCTTAGACCAGAATTTATTACAAATTAATTACATTGAACTAGTTAGTTCAAAATCACCCCCGTAACTTGCATAAGGGTAAATTTCACCCTAAACGATTATTTATAATAAGAACGTCCATTTAAGCAAATTAAATAATTTATTACACCAGACCGCCACCAAATATTGAATCACGTGTTCCTCCACAAACCTTGTGGAGGGTGTAGTATATTATGTATTTAATTTGGTAAAATCGAACTTTAATTTAAAAATTTGAAGCCTTATCGTTTGGAGCACATTCCGTGTAACCTGACACAAAAATAATTTATTACATCTATATTTCATTTGTGAAAACCGCAGGTATTCCATATTATTCTTCACTTATTATCAAGATCTATTGTTGACGTACCGCGCCAATACGCACAACTCCCACATACTATTCAGAAGAAGCCGAATTTTATTATTTTCGGAGTTCAATGAAAGAGATTTTTTTTAAATTTTAAAATTCATATACGATACGTCATCTTGCGAGGCTTCTACTTCTAGTATTCATTAAGGATGATGATCTGCCTACGGGAAAGTGGTCTATAGGAAGGATTCATGAGGTAACAGTAAAGAACATCTACGAAGGATTACTCAAAAGATCAATCACAAATATCAGACGTCTGCCGATTGAGGACGATAGACAATGCAAGAAGGTACTTTCGTCAGAGGAAAGCTAAACAGACGCAGTTGAAGCCACGCAAAACAGCATAACCGAATGACAGGAGCAAACACCAAGTCCAAGGCTGCTACGTACTTTACACTATCACATTAATCTGTGCATTAGGACTAGTAGCAGCAGAAACACCAACAAGATATAATTTATCGAGATTCTCCTTTCATCCTAGAATCTACTTTGATAAAATTGGTCAAGCAGGGCTAATCAACGAAGAATGTAGGATCATTAACCTATTATAACCCCACTTCATATTAGGCGGTTCTAAATCACTTTGGGAACGCTGCTCGTCACTTAGACAGCTTTGGTTCGAATAGAACGCTTATGCAACCAATACACACTGATACGTTGAAGTACTGAGAAGCCCGTGTTTCACAGATATAAACAATTCACGAAATGAATTAAACACTTTAACCGGAAATAAAATCACCCGCATAAGTAGGGCGCCTTACGATTTTGTAAGTACAATTGCCAACGACCTATTCGGGGTGCTAGATCAAAGAGATGCAAAAACCTACCAGGAAAGAAACCATAGAAATGTTAAATGATAACCAGCACCACCAAAATGAATTATTGCAAAACCAGATGTCCATATTAGAGTCGACTATCAACCTCATGAAACACACCCACAAGGAAACCACACAGAAATTCGAGGCATACAATAAAATTCTAACCACCATCCGGTTCCATGAATAATTTACTGACCTTGCAATACACACGATGCTGGAGATGATGAAACTACGAAGCTTTCAAATCGCACTGATTAGTGCGTCAGTCACTGGAGCCCATCAATGCACACTTGATCCCTTGATCCTAACTCCCCATCATCTTCAGGAGCAAAGCAAGCCAAACAAATCATTCCTTACTTAAAACCAAGTCACCAAGTGGACATAATTCCAAGTACTTAGGACTCATTACAACATAAACCACGCAATGGCAGTCCCAACAATTCATCAACCCAACGAAAAAAGAGAATCAATATATACGTCACTCTTCCGAAGAACAGAATGCGTGAAAACACGGTTGGCCTGGAGAGGCTATCTCTTTTTACGGTCCATTTGCAGACACAACGAATAACAATTTTGGATTTTTAGTTGCCCAACCAGGCACAAGGGTATATTACGGCGGAAAGATGCCCAACGTTGTCATTGTTACCAGCGGTTTTGCCGCATCGGCGGATCCTTTGTATTGGCTATGCAAGGCCGTTACGGTTTCTTCAACTTATTTTGGCGGCCAGTCGAGACCAAATATTAAATTACCTGCGGGTGAGACGCTACACTAGAGCTCGGGTAACGGCATAGCCAGCAACAACGGTCCGGGTGGGGCATCACCTGTTGCATGACGGCAACAAGACTGCAACCAGGTACGTTTTTTTTTTGTTAATTTAAATTTTTTTATTTTAGTTATTCACTCACTCCTTTTATTTAAATTCATATTTTTTATTTTCAAATTACCATTTTGTTAAATTTTTTTTCAAAGTTTTTAAATATTTATATAACTTTTGTAATCGAACACTATAAACTGCGGTGTTTGTGCTCGTGTACGTTGGTTTTGCTCCATAATTTAGGAAGCGCTCATTTTATTCGTTTCGTTTTTGGATTTGGTTATTTTTATTTTCGGTCGTTCAACCAAAAAAATGAATTATTAAATTTTTCGGTTCGTATGATGAGAGAAGGACTCTCATTCTGTGCCGGTGCCATTTTTATAGGCTGGGCTTGTCACTCCCATTCATCCCCTTGGCAGGACATCCACAGGGTCGAAGTGATGAGTCCAGCAGATGTGTCGTTCAATCGCGGGCAACCGTAAAATCAAGCGGTCTCCTCGTGGCACTTCTGCAGTATCAAGCCGTCGAAGTGTGGATTGTGAGAGATTGGTTGGAGGTCTCTCCGGGTGAAGAGAGGCTTGATCTGTTGGGGAGACGTCTCTACCCTCTAATGCTGCTTCGTTGAAGCTGGGCATTAGCCTTTCAGGGTCGATGGGTCTTTCGGGGGCCACTACAGTGGCCCAAATAATAGCCAGATTCAACGTGGGTTGGTTGAAAATGGGTAGCGAACAGGGCAAAAAGCAACATTTAGCAATCGGGGCGAACGAAAGATTTTAGAATATGTGAGAGATAATCCAAAAACAAGCTCTCCAAAACTAGCTTCAGAATTGGACAAGTTACTTAATAAAGCTACCCACCCCCAAAATATTAGAAGGGTTTTGTGAAAACATGGATATCATGGCCATGTGTCATGCAAGAAGCTACTAATTTCTTATGTTAATTCCAAAAAAAGAATTGAATTTACAGAAAAATTAGAAACAAAAGACTTCAACTTCTGGAAGACGATTGTTTTTACGGATGAAAGAAATTTTAACATTTTCGGAGTCAATGGGAGAGGTAAAATTTGGAGAAAACATCACAACTATTAAACATGATTGTGGTTCGGTTATGGTATGGGGTTCGATGTCGGCGAGTGGGGTAGGTATACCTAGTTTATAAACCTAGTAGTTTATAAACTTGTTTTTATAAATGAAAATTTGGATCGCTGGAAATACCTAGGTATTCTAAAGGACAATTTGAAACAATCCGTGAAACAATTGGGGCTAGTGCATCATAGACTTTCCAGTAAGACAACTATCCTAAGCATATGGTTTACACATTGTGAAAGAATGGATTCTGAATAACGTCCCAAACAAGTTACATTCGCCAACCTGAACCCTAATGAACAAATATGGGATCACCTGGAACGTCAAATTAGAAAATGCAGGATTACCAGTAACAAAAACGTTGCAAGAAACAATAATGAACGAATGGGATAAAATTTCTCCTAAGCTACCTAAGAAGTTAGTAGAATCAATGCCTAGAAGACTGAAAGAGGTTATAAAAATAAAGGAGGGCCAACTCAATATTAAAATAATTATGAAACATAATTTATGTGAATAACGAACGCACTACGGTCTTTCTGATCCAATTCCGAGGGCATCGCAGGTATTTGTCTACGAAGCTTTTGATTAACACTTGTCGAGAGATTCATTTATGAAAGCTTTATATAAGCTTTTGTAGTCGAGCTTATGTGCCGTAATTTTTTACCAATTGTTTTGTCGTGCCGATTGTAATCACTGTAGGCACCATTTATAAATAAATAATTTAAAAAAAAAATCGAGGATCATACAGTAAAGTGTATGATCATTTTCGTTGCAAATAGTTTTTGATTTTTTTTATTATAAACAGTAAATGAATTTCTAATTTATATTTTTGGATTTGTTAGTTTGTAAAATTATTTAATTTAATAAAAAACTGCAAAATAAATTCTATAATCTTTATAATTTGTAAAAAAAAATCAAAACTCAGTGTATATGATCATTTTCGTCCGTATGCAAAGCCATGAATTTTTTTATGGATTTTACCACCGCCAGGCATTCCAATTCCGAAATCGAATAGTTTCGCTCTGCCTTATATAACTTGGTAGACATAAATGAAATTGGTTGTTCGTAACCTTCGTTGGTGTTCTGGAATAAAACGTCACCAAATCCTTCCGTACTCGCGTCTGCTCGAATATAAAACCTTTTATTGTAGTCTGGATTAACTAATACAGGGGCAACCGTTAACAGCTCCTTAATTTTGTCGAATGCGGCTTGGGTTTCATCAGTCCAAAGGAAGGGTTAGGTTTTCTTCAACAAAGACGTAATTGGTGCAGTTACATTAGCGTAATTTGGTACAAACCTACGCTACCATCCTGCCATACCCAAGAAGCGCCTTACCTGTTTGACTGAAACTCTCTCTCTTTCTGGCACTATATCCCATCAAGGGATTTGGCCGCCTCAAATGAGGTTTCATAATCATATTTTCATTTCGGATAATGAGTGATTAATTCATTGATCCTAAACAAGCCGTGAAAATTTTTCCTTGTCACCACCAAGAATCGAACCCGGGACCTCCGGTCGCTGGAGCAAGCATGCTGACCACTTTGCCACTGAAACAGGTGACGGAAAATTTACGATAGCCTCAATTTTTGACGGTTCACTACGTAGTCCATCTTTACTCACTAAATATCCCAAATATTTGATTTGATGTATCATGGAGTGACTCTTACATTCCCGGTTACACGGACACATTGAAGCAGAAGCATTGCATAAGCCAAATGGAATTACACAAAATTGATATAACTTTCGCCCTGGTATCGAAAAAGCGGGTTTCTCTTTAGTGTCGGATGTTAAGTAGTAATATATTTTGTATCCCCGAGACGCCCTAATAATCCTTCGATATGGCGTGCTGGCTTTCTTGAATCGAGACACAGTCTTTTCTTGCCATTCGGTTTTGGAACCAACAAAACAGGTGAGCTCCACTGTTGCTCTCTTCTATGACTCCTTTATCCAATATTTCGTTAATAGTTTGATCCATATCGAGTTGTACGGCTGGAGATACCGGATAGTGTCTCTGCTTAATCGGCTCAGCATTCCCCACGTCAATCTTATGTTGGAACAATTTAGTACGGCCCAAACCCTGCTTTTCCAAAGACGGAATCGAGTTCTTAACTTTATTGAGGCAACGCATGGGATTCGGTTAAGTGATGAGACATGACATCTGGTTCGCTTACTATTTCGCCCACTGGCGTCGTCATAGGGACAATATTAAACGCATTCCAAAAATTTATACCGATATACAGTTCTCCGCGTTACACAGGTACAACGAATATCCGAATGGTTTTGGAGAGCGTTTCATATGTGACCGTGGCATTGATATATCCTAACACGCGGCTTGGTGTTCCATTGGCTGTCTGCACTGTAGAATTAATTCTATGGAACTTAAAGTTATGTTGTTGTAAAAAGTTTAAAGCGTTGTGTCCCAAAATGCTGAATGTTGCATCGCTGTCCATCAATCAATTGATGGACAGCGATGCAACATGTCCTCTTTTACGTACTCCATTCACTTTCACCTCTACGTATGGCCCTAGATCCGATTTAGAAATGTCAATTTCGTTAAGTACTGATTTTGCACATTCTTTATGCAGTTTCCATTTAAGCTGAAAATACAACAATTTACGGTAGAGCGACGCTTTCCCGTTCTAGTTTTGGTGTTTGCCTTGTATGAGTTGACGGAAAGCACTCCCCATCGATCTGAATGACATTTTAAACACACGGCATTGTAGGAGAATTTAAATTTAACTTTGCGGGTTTTGGTGCATTTGGATTGAACTGAGCTGGTGGTTTGAATTTCCCCAGATTGCATTGCGATCGTCGGCCTCTTTAATCCATAATTACGGGATTCCTATTCTAGTACATAGTCATCTTTCTAATCTCTCATTCTCGTCTCAACTAGGATCAGAGAATCTTGAAATTAAAGCTGGTCTAATTTCTGGCCATGTTACTTCAATATTCTTCCTCATAAACTGTAATATCCATACTCGACGAGAACAGCCTGATTCTCTAACTGAAACACGAAATCACGAATTCTCACGAATGCACTAGGCAGATTGTAGTCATATTATATTGAGGTGGCGGTTGTGGAATATTTTGATTTATAGGCGCGTACATGCAATCTCCGGCCGATTAAACGGTTGGTTATTTAATATCTGTTTTTGTGGTCTCGCGAGTGGATCCCAATTTTTAAATCTACTGGTTTACTGAACGATATGTTAAATGGATTTGGTAATATTGTAGCGCCATTATTTAATGCTTTTGGGCTGTGAGGCACCCGAATTTTTCTTGGAGCACCCAGGGCGACATTTCGAGATCCCACATTCTCCAGGACCACAAGATCTTTCGCGTCAGGAAACGAATTTCGTTTATTTTTTTGACTAGGTATGGAGAGTCATATATTCTGATATCCATGTGAATTATCTAGAACACTATCTTCATCCTGGTCTTCTTCCGCCGACTGATTCTTAAGTAAGAAATCTTTATGTGGTTGTAGTTCCTCACCTGATCTAGCTACAGCACAATCGCGAACGATCACCTTTTCGATCACCAAATCGTTTTTCCGATATCATTGGCTTCTCCAAACGAATTTTTAGCACGTGCCGCTCGTTGAAACCAATGATTAGTTCTAGCACACAATGCTCAACCGTTAATTAACTCAAAGACAAAGCGTCACAGTAACTGCAAAAACAAAGCTATGCTATCATGTGCTCTCTTCAGGTTCCTGTTTCTGCGCCAATTTGTGTAACATGTGTTCCTTTTTGGGTAAAGGATGGAACTTTCCTTATAAATTTGTGACCTGGAAAATTAGCACAGTAGTTTTGGGTGGGTACGAAGACAACCAAAAAATAATTATCTATGCAAACATGATCAAAGGATCCCTCTCATCTCGAAATCCCTCACCAAAATTAAAAACGTAACATTATTTTACGGTTTCATAACAGTACACAAGCCTGCCTATTGTATAGATGTCTTTCGGCCGGCAAATTTATGGCGTTAATTTGTTAAAATGAAATCTGCATTACCGACATTTTTCGATTGAAGAGTTTCCGCTAATTTTTACAGCATATTAATTTAATTATTTCTAACAAATGAGATGTAGTGATTGCTACATCAAATAAACATTGTTACATCTAAATCAACAAAGGTTGATTCTGTTGTTCTTGTAATCTAGAAAGAGATGCACCCCGTTTTCTGTTATAGTCCATCCCATGCTTTGGTGTCGGTTCTGGTTGTTTTTATAGTGTATGGTGGTATTGGGGGAGGAAAAGGAGGTTACCACAACAGAGCCACTTATTCCACATTTTATACAAGGATGTATTTAATTCTCTCACATTTTCTTATTTTATAAATTAATCATAAAGCTGTAAATTTCCCATGATTTTTATTTATAAACGTATATCATAAAATCTTCAACACAAGATGAAATCATAAATATAATTAAAAATTTAATCTTGAACAAAATATTTATTATTGACACAAATCATGAATCTCCAAACAAAGGTTAAAACAACCAGAGCTTCGTCGTCTATATTGTTCTCGTAAAAAACGAAAGATTATTTATCGTTTCTTAAATCAAATATTTACAAAAAGCTCGAGTGAAAATGCAAAGCAAACTTCATCCTCTTACAAAAATGTAATTCGATTTTATTTACGTTAATTTTGCATATAGTCACAAAGCACCAACAACACGATAGATTCTCAGGAAAAATGTGTAGCTGCTTAACATACACATTCCTTAAATATATTAAAAATGATAACAGCATCTATGTACGAAGAACAAGTAGAAGAAACTTTTATATACACAAAGTATAGAATAAAATGAAGACGAGCAATTTATGTTTGCCTTCGAGAAGAAAATCTCTTCATTGTTTTTCGATTTTTCAAGCTCATGAAAATTTTGTGTGTGTATATGGGTTCGTGTATGTTTATGTGCTTTTTGGTAAAAACCCATCGAAGTATATTTAAAAAAAAAAAAAAAAAATATTCGAATGGAAAATCCAAACAAACATTTCGAAGATAACCAAAAGATACATAAAAATCAGATAAATTTCCCGGTGTCTACAACAAAAACTATACATCGAAAGAAAGTTTACTGTGTAAAGTATTTCGGATACGTGCAAAGATTGTAAACTGAAATTATGAGAATGTTTTTAATTTAACTTTGCATTTTTATCATTTTACCTGTATGGAATTGTGCAGAGTTTCGTGTACGTAAAGAGTAAAATGATATGTCATATTGAACGGTTTAGGGAAGGGTTCTTATACGATTTTTTTTGTTTTAGTGAATGGCGAAGGCAGTCAAGTTCATTGATCTTTTTATTGCAGATTATTATTATTATTATTATGGCCCAAACAAAAGGAAGAATTGATTTGAATTTATGATATTCTTGCGAATGTACCAATAAAATATTATAAATAAATAAGACAAAAAGGCAAGAAATATATAAAAAAAAATAAATAATAAAAACAATAAGACGAGGAAAATGAAGATGAAGAATTTATATAGTTTATTTCTGGGGAATGATTGGAATTCGTAATTGACGTATATTATTGGAATCGCATATACGTATTGTTTGGATACGTATTGTGTAATGCTCATATGCAATGTAATGCTATGCTTATGTACGCTGTATGTGAAATGGGAACGGCTAAAAAGGGAAAGGAAATAAACTATTATAGCTTATTAAACAACAAACGAATGAATAAGTAAGATACGTTTCGTGTATGTCGGAGCATTTATGTAAATTCATTGGATATACATCATATTTATGTACGAGACGGGTAGACTAACGGACGGATGGATTTGTTTAAGGCTAAACAACTTGTACCTTGTGTCATCTTTCTAGCAAATTTATCGACTTTCTCATTTCCTTTGTCGAGCCGAATTAAATTTACCAAAATCGTATATCCAAGTCCGGATAAAACAGTAGATTTAATGGCTACTCTTTTGTCCCATTCCCAGTGCGGCATTGATTCCTGCAGCTCAGTCAAGTAAGGATTATTTCAGTCAACATAGGTAAATCAATGAAATACCAAATGGCTTCATCAAGGCAATGTGCCTCACTTACGTAATAATCGAAGCTGTAAGCATAAACAAGCTGTCTACGTGTTTGAACCGTAAGATTGCAACAGCAGCAAATACGTCTTCAGACGCATCACAAAAAATATGAAGTTCGATTTGACTGTCACTTATCGAAAATGACGTGTATCTCCGTGAAATTTGTAGAGTATCCAGCCTTTGTAAATTAATGTCGGTTTTAAATTCCCACCACATTCCTAAAATTCGCTCCATTTATCGGTTACCGTTGAAATTTAGTCTCTTTCGTTGCTTTCTAAGACACACATTTCTTATGAACTTCAATGGCGTCTTAAATTAGTTTTGACTCGCTGTTTCTTCATCTGTTGCGCCTCCCAAATAGTTGTCCATGTAATGATTCTTAATAATGCCTCTGGATATTCCGACATGAATTCTCTGCCATTTCGATTTTTGACGTCTTGAGCAAAACACGGACCACAACTGAAACCGAAAATCACAGCCTGAATTTCAAAAACGTCTGGTTCTCGATGTCGATCCATTCGTCAAAACCAATTTGAAGTTTGTCTGGTTTGACCTGATTTATCACTCCGCAGTGAGGCAAATACCATTATTTTGAATTTGAATGGTTGATGTCGATGGAGGATCGTTTCTTCAAATAGCCTTTGTCAATGTACTCGTTGTTATTTTCCGAATATAAAGCGGCATAATTTAAAT
Organism: Nephrotoma flavescens; assembly: GCA_932526605.1. Classification (NCBI taxonomy): domain Eukaryota; kingdom Metazoa; phylum Arthropoda; class Insecta; order Diptera; family Tipulidae; genus Nephrotoma; species Nephrotoma flavescens. Next base: position 234,523,925 of record OW052220.1, read on the forward strand.
TTCAATCCATTTTGCGCTCCAAACAATGTAAACGGGAAATCGCTGCGGTTTTACTTTCTGGGAGATTTGCATGGTCGTCTTTCCACAATTTGTCACTATCATCTACAAGTCGGATTGCATTCTCAATGATCATTGCGCATCGTTTTTCGTCCAGAGATAATTAAAGTTCTGTCTCGAGTTTTGTTCCACTGTTCTTTCACTAACTCGTGCAAAACGTTGATGTCATCTCTATTCGTTTGGGGTTCTTCGGTCTGGAAAACGTGAGAATTTGGATTGGTGTCTAGTTTCTCATATGACTTTACGATTGATTACCACAGGCTAATTATCTTACCCAAATAAAATTACTGGTTTCCCTTGGTTGAACGAAACTTTTGTGATGTTGGGCGAATATTTGAAATATTTCACAATCTTGTCGAACTCAACGATTTGTGTTGGCAGCGGAAGGCGCTTTTTCACTTGGTTGTTTGTCCATTGTATTTTGAGTGTCTAAATAGGGCCGCCAAATCCCAATTCGTTGGCAATGTCTTCATCGACGAATGAGACTGTCGAAGCATCGTCCAACAATCCCAATGTCTTAGTCGTCATCTTGGGACCTTTTAGTTTGGCGGGCACTATTTTAAGCAACCCTCTTCGCGCGGTATTGTTCACGAGGTAATTTTGGTTCGGTGGGGCCTCGTTCACTTTGACGGTCCCATCGCTGGATTCGGTTTTGTAGAGCGTCGACCTATGTTCCAGACTGAGACATGAAAAACAGTGTGGACAAAATCCCATTTTTGGTTACGTCAATTACATCGTCTTGCAGAACTGACCCGGTTTCTGGGATAACCTTGGTAACGATGGTATACGTCATATGTTTCTTGAATGCACCTTTGGCTTTATGTTTGTAAGGTTCGACCTGGTTATTTACTGAAGGTATCACTAGTTGGCTTGACGAGTTGGTCTCCTCTCTTATCCAATTCAAAAATTTCAAAATTTTTACTTTTGGTGGATCAAAATCTTTATCAAGCCGGTCAAAATACTCGATGAATTGCACGGCTTGAGTTGTTAGAATCTGTATTAAAAGGTCACGAAATAACACTGGGTTTTGCAGATGGTTATCTTTTCGAAGAATTTTGTGCGTCGAGGTCAAACTTGTCTAAAAGCCATTCGATTCGTAGGTTTCTCCAATGATCCATCCTAATATAGTCTTCTGGGCAACGGGATGATCTTCATCTTTTTTTATTTGGCCCTCAGATAAAAGTAGAAGAAAATTGTGACAGCCAATTAAAAGATCTATATTGCCCAGTATGTGGAAACCAGGATCACCCAAAGTTAGCTGATTTAGATACCGAATTGGTCTCGATCTACCGATTTAGTAGGAAGGTTGGATGTGATTTTGATTAGGATCTGGATCTTACCAACAGGGATGATACGCCTCTTGAGCAGCTGGCTCTTCCGCCATTGATCGTATTAATATTAAATCTTGCATTAGAACGTACAACGTTTAGTCTTCTAGTACAGTTCTCGGTAACGTACGATCGAGTTGATGTGGAATCTAACAATGCACGATAAGGTCGTCATTCGCCAAATCTATCTCTCACTTCGACAATTGTGGTTGATAGAAGTGCATTAAAACTTACAGGTTGATGTGATGAGTGTAAAACTTTTTTTACATCCATTTTCTTTGACTTAATGAATATCGTAGTCACAGATGAATTTAAGTTTGCTTCTGTCGCGAATAAACGTTGTAAATTACTGGGCTCTGCCAAGCAATTACAACATCTGGAGTTCTTTTTTATGAATTGTCTCCATTGCTCTAATTCCATCTCGATAAATTTGGTACAATCACATAACCGATGTTGTTCGCCGCTGCATAGGCTACAATTGGGTGATGGTTTCTGCTCTTCGTTGACGTAGAAAGCCTTTTTAGTGTGTTACGTGTCTATTTTGAACCTTGATTGGCTGCTTTCTCAGACCTTCGAGAGAGTTCGTTCTTTTGCTCAAGAACTCTAAAAATTCGTCTATGGTCGGATAATCTTGCTCGGACTCTTGGCGCCATAACTGCAACGTAACATCATCCAATTTCTTTTCTGCCAGATGAACTAGCCAGCAATCCCCCGGCTCAGCGCCCGATCCAAGCGTTTTCAACCCGCGAATGATTTCGTCACAAGTATCGTACATTTTTCCTACGGTTTCAGCGGAAGATTTAATTATTTGTGGTTGATTAATGTACGTATCAATGAATTAGTTCAATTTGCTACGCTTTCTGTCATAACGCTTCATGAGTCGTTGAAATGCTTCAATATAGCAGGCATCTCTCTTTCTCTCTCTCTCTCTCTCTGGCACTATATCCCATCAAGGGATTTGGCCGCCTCAAATGAGGTTTCATAATCATATTTTCATTTCGGATAATGAGTAATTAATTCATTGATCCTAAACCAGCCGTGAAATATTTCTTTGTCACCACCGGGAATCGAACCCGGGACCTCCGGTCGCTGGAGCAAGCATGCTAACCACTTTGCCACCGGGGCGGCTGGCATCCACGCGAAAATGACGTACTAGAGTTTCAGCCGGACCACGAAATTGGCCTGTTAAATATTGAAACTTTTGTTCAGGTGATAAATTCGTATGTTCGTGCATAGTACTTTTGAAGAGGGCGTAGAATGATTGCCATTCACGAGGCTGTCCGCTGAATGTTGGTAGCGATAATCGAGGTAACTTGAAATCGGCTGATGCACTCGAGGACGATATATTTAATCCAGTATCGTTCAGGTTACACGGTGGTGTCTGGGTTTTTGATCTCATCAGTCTACGTAGTATCGATACACACATAAAATAATCCTCATCTAATGCCTCGTCCATATTGTTCGTAATTGAATTTTTTTGCTCACTCTCTGGAACCACTTCACAAATTACGACCGAGTGTTGCGCGTGCGATTATCAGTTTTAATACCACTTAGTTATGCTCGTTAATGTAATTTCGTTGGAATTGCGCTCGATAAATTTATTTAAACGCGGATTTATATTTTTCACACGTGTTTCGGTTGATAAGTTTTCAGCGCATCCGGCTCGAAGGTCCAAATGTAGGTGTGTGCCTTTGAATGCGTTGCTGGTATCCAAACAAAATCAAGCAAATATACAGATGAACTAGTATCAACTTTTATTTTTATCATTAACAATTTTTATTTGCTTTGATTATTTTATCTTAATGTAAATTTAGGTTTTTATCTTATTTCACACAGAAATTCGGATGGCAAATGAAGAAATTTTTCTGTCTGTCAGAATTTATACTAAATTAAAAATGGTATAATTTGTAACTAAGGTGACATCTATCAAGGGACAGCATAATTATACTAGTTTATAAAAGATTTTTAATTTTATTTTTACATCACAGGTGTCACCGCATATTAAAGGAAATAGTAAACGTTAACCGTAAACTAATAACTATTAATCCTTTCAGATGCTGAGAAAATACAAGAAGTAATTAAATCAATAAAGTATTATAAATTTAGTTATTAAACAAAGTAGTGGTGGTGTCATAAGAAACCAGAGTACTCCTGGGAATTAGCGATGATACGCAAGATCAGCAAAGGAGTCTGCTGCTCCCACCATGTGGCACGTTAACTGAACTCAGGCTATTGCGAAAATTAATCAATGAGCAGCCGCACGCAATAACTACATGACGATCAGGTATTTTAAAATAAAGTTAGTAATAAACCATCGCCACAAATATCACACATAACGTTACCATCAACCTGTATCTCAAAAGACGATAAAAATCTTTAAGGTGGAGTAGTTAATCAGGTTGATGAACGGAGACATCTGCATACAATTTCTGATGAACAAGTATTGCAGGTTGCCGAAACGATGCCACAAGTTACCTTAGCTCCAAAATCACCGCAAGAAGTAAGTTGTAATACTGAAGTAGATCTCATGTATGCGAAGCAAGAGATAGACCTGAGTTATAGTAAGAGACTTGCAGACAGTAGCTTGTGTTCTGATATGCCACTAGCAACAAATAACTCAACAGGACTAGTATCGCCATCCAGTAACAAGATTGCTGAATTAAATGATGACCCGTTACCTATCAAATTAGGAAATGTAATTATCAAAAGCAAAAAGCGCTCACCTCGTATTAATAAAGAGAAGGGATGTAACTTGCACAAGCTATTATCATGCAGACCCCACAAGAGCCAATTTAAAACTGCACAAAAATCAAAGCAGTGTATAAGCCAACAGGTTGAAAGTGCAGCAATTCCTTGTAAACTCCGTTATAGCAATAACGTAAGAATTACTCAAGGCACATTGGATGCTATCCAGACAATTTTTAAATTATTTCACGGGCACCCTCCCCCCCCTGTGTAGCGATGTTCTTAAATACCGGAATTGGAAGCGTCGCCGTAAACAAACCCTGGACGCATTTCATCCACTTTCCATTAGACCATCTATGTGAGCTCGGGAATTTTCATAGGTGGTGATTGTTAAGGCTGGGATATCGCGCACGATATTATGAATATACCAGCATCGCTAGTTAGGGTAGAAGTTAGGATTATGAAAGTATAATATTAAGTTTAGTTTAAAGATAGGTGGAGGTTAGCTCAATCCCATTCAGATAATTTAGCAAAATTAAGAGTAATAAAGAGTAACGCCATCAATAATAATACACTTGGGTGCAAAAAATCGTACATTGCTCAATTTTCCACATAAGTTCAAAAACATCAACAAAAAAATCCTATATATGTTTAAAATGCAAATTCAAAGTCTATTTCAATACCTATCTAGTGGTACTGTTTTGCACTTGTACCATGCCAACAAAGTGATTTTTTGTAAAATGCATATAGCAGGCTTTTGAATTAAATTCTAAAAATAATTCAACAAGATCAATACAATAGCATGCCATAAAATATCTCGCTCGGAATTGTGATCATTTGCATATCGACACTTAGCCTGAAAAATCCACTATTGATCACGTCTCCAACCGGAGCAAAGAAATGGATACCACACCAGAGGTAGAAGCAAAAGTGGTTGCTCTAAATTATGCGGGGCAACACCAAAGTGAAGTGGCTCAACAACTAAATTTGAGCCGATTCTCCGTTCGTCGAGTATGACAGAGATGTCTGGAAACTGGTGGCTTCACACAAGGATCTGGCCGACCTCGTACTACAGCACAGCGTGATGACTGCTTTCTTGTAACAACTTCGTTGCGAAATCGCCGTATGAAAGCGGTTCAACTGGGACAGCGGCTCCAAGAAGTTCGTGAAGTCGAAGTCAGTCGTTTGATAGTTAGGAAACGACTTCATGAAGTTAATCGGACACCATACAGACCAGCAAACGGGCTGAAATTGACCGCAGCCTACCGACGAGCCCGCCGTGAGTTCGCTCGAGAACATTTGAATTGGACAGACGAAGAATGGAGAACAGTCCTGTTCTCTGACGAGTGCAGGATGCGTTTATATGGCACCGATGGACGCGGAAGAGTATACAGAAGACACGGAGAGCAATATGCACAATGTTGCATTGAAGAACGTGTCGTATGGTGGTGGATCTTGCATGTTCTGGGAAAGCATATCATTAGAGAGAGGCGAAGAGAGATCTTGTATTCACCACACGAGCCAAAACTGGCTGTCGATCAAGAGGAATGAAATGACTTCTCAACAATACATTGAGGAAGTACTCGAGGAGTACCTCGTACCTTTTGCCGGGTTTATTGGTGAAAATTTTCTGTTTATGCAGGATAATGCGAGACCGTATACTGCTGTTGTAGTATACCATTACCTTCAAGAGGTGGATGTGCGTGTTATGGAGTGGCCAGCTCAAAGCCCGGACCTCCTTCCCATCCAAGATTTTTGGGACGAGTTGAAAAGAAGGGTTTTAGCCAGAGATGTTGCTCCAGCGATTGTAGAGGAATGGGAGGCGATTGTAGAGGAATGGGAGGCGATACCTTAGGATTTTGTGAAAACTTTGGTGAAATCAATGCAGCATCGAATGGAAGCTGCTATTCGGGCCAGGGGAGGGAATGCTTGTTTTTTTTTGTTTATTTCCATGTTTTAATTCGATGTACCTCTAATTTTCATGCTGACAAATTCACAAAAACGTGTGCCTCAGACGTTTACCCCCAAAAATTAGTTTGATAGCACGTATAAATAAAAAAGGTACCACTGGATAGGAATTGAAATAGAATTTGAATCTGTATTAAAAAAAATTAAACAATATTGTATTTTGTTAATATTTTTGAACTTTTGTGGAAAATTGAGCAATGTACGATTTTTTTGCACCCAAGTGTATTATTACATTTTTTTCCTACGCTATATTTTTTATTTTGTAAATCTTTATATTTTTTTGCGTGTTCGGTTTTGCTGTGAAGTGAAATTATGAGTCGTTAAATTAAAAGCAAGGAATGAGATCAATACTGGTCCGCTAGTTGACATGTGGTGTGATGGTAATTTCGAGCCGGAATCAAATCAACCGCACCAAGATACGCTACAGCAAAAATTCTGTTAGCAACGCTTAGTATGATAAGGACCTTTACAAGTAAGAAAACGTGCCAGCAAGTCAGCAGATCTTTACTAATGAAAATTTTGTCCGTAGGATGTCGAGAAGCCGGTACCGGTCGAATTTCATCAAAGTGTCGTTTTAAGTTCGTACTAAAGTCTCATTGTAAAATTTGAACGTTCGTAGTATCTAAAAATGTTCCAGGAACTCGATTCGCACATCCGTAAACAAGTTCGGCTGGAGTAGCTTTTAGTAAGATTGAAGGAAGAACACTAGCCCAATCAGTTCGATCGTAGCACATAATGGCAGATTTTATGACACGATGCAGTTAGCCAGTTCGTGAAAAAGTTGTGATTCGAATTGCATGGCTTGGTCCGTGACGATGAACTCTGGAACAGCAAAGCAAGCTATCCAACGCGAGTAAACAGCGAAAGTGACGGTTGCAGCAGTTATTTCCGGAACTGGAGCCGCCTCGGGCAACCGAGTGTATCTATCAATCAATGTGACGCAATATCGCTGATCATCAGAAACTGGTAACTAAACAGTGATATCGAGATGAATATTCGAAAATCGTTGTGAACGTCTTTTTTAATCGATGACCAGATGACATTCTGAGTCAAAAGTTTGATGGGAGCCTTGAAGCCATGGATGAGAAAGATTGTGAAAAGCATCGAAATTTAGGGGAATGAATAGCCTAGCTGTAGTGTTAGAAATATCATAATAAATTAATTTTTTTGAATTGAAAGAAACGGAAAATTTCTCGAATTTGAGAACAGAGTTACCCTTTAAAATTTCTTGAAGTTCTTCGTCATTGGTCTGAGTATCTGCGATGATAGCATAATCAATTCACAATTTGGTTACTATGTGAAAGAGTATCTGCGACAACGTTATACAGTCCAGAGATGTGCTGAATATCAGTCGTGAATTCACCAGTGAAATCTAATTATCGAAATTGACGAGAAGATGCTTTTTCGGGTTTCTGATTAAAAGCGTAGAAGCGCCAAGAGGAGTTCTCGATCATAAACACCGTTAAGATTGCCGTATCAGAAACATCAACCATGATGGCCAGAGGTGCTAATGATGGTGCGGATGAACCAGTAAAGTAGCGACAGTAAGTTTAATGTAACAGTTATCAACCGCTTCGATAGCTTCTGTTGTCCATTGAAATGGAACTCTACTGGTCTTAGTGTAACCTTCCTGATCAGCAGCAGCACCTGGAACGAAGCGCCGATAAAAGTTTATTATGCCTAAAAAGCGATTCAGTTGTCTAACAGTCTGTGTTCTTTCGAAATTTTTGAAGGCTCGAACCCGTTCATGCGACGGTAATATACCTTGCTCAGTTACCAAATGGCGTAAAAAGATAATTTCGGTTTTTTGCGCAAACGCATTTGTCAACGTTGACAACAAGTCCATGTTCTTCTAATTTAGTAAAAATAATTTTAATATGTTCGTCACAATTTCGAGAAGCAATGAGCACGTCGTCTAAATATACAAAACAGAAGAGAAGTCCGCGTCGTGCTGAATGCATAAGCCGTTGGAACGACTGTGCTGCATTTATAAGGCCGAAAGTCATTCTACAAATCCAAATAGTCCGAAAGGTGTCGAAATTGCTGTTTTTTTTGGAATGTCAGCCGGTTCAAAAGGAATTTGGTGGTAGGCCTGGACAAGGTCTATCGTTGAAAAAATAATGCAGCCCTCGAGTTGTTGTGTAAAGTCTTGGAGATATAGAATCGGTACCATTTGTATATGAGGTCAACGGGTCAATGGCCCTCTATTTCTGTATATCAACTAGCAACCGATCGACACGTCAGCAACGATGATCTTCCAGGAAAATTTATGGCGCAGTCCAATGTCAAGTCTTAAGTTTACCGAAGAATCGGTCGCTGCAAACAACCTGAATGACCACCAAATTTCGTAGATTAAAAGGCGGTTAGTTTTAGTTACGCCATTGCACACCGAGAATTGAGAATGGCAATTTAATTTTTTGGTTACCGGGTAAATTATTCGATCCAAATTTACAATTTGGTTTAATTTTGAATGCCTTTGTGTCGAAATGATGTGGATAGAAACAGATAAAAATTTTTTCGGCTGATAAGGCTCACCATAAAATAGATTGAAAGAATTTCGAGAATAGTTAGTTTAAGAGTTTTGATTAAAGATTTCCGCAATCTCCTAAAACATTGCTTTTTTGAAATCTGAAAGTTTTTCATCTAGTAAGTGCTTTGCTTCGTTTAAACTGTTACCAGCATTCGACCTCCTGCAGCTTAACAAGATTAAGTTTCAAATTTTGTCTGATTCACCAAGCACCCGAATCTCGCCATGAGATAAGCAAAAGTGCCATGAAGTCGCGCATCCAGCACGCCCACCGCATGAGCATATTTAGTTGCTTTTACCGTAATATCTGCCAAGCTGAATTGGTGCTCGAGTATTTCAAACCACACATTAGGGTTTTGTGTGTGAAGTGGCTGTGGAGGGCCAAATGCCACTTCTGCAATTATTCTCAGTAAATACTACATTATACTAATGGCTAAAAGATTTTATGAGTAAGACAACTATATGCAAGATCAAAGAAAAATTTTATTCTACGAACAAAGTACGAAATTTTAGTAATGGAAGTAAATTTGTAACCATAAAATTAAATTAAAAGCATTCGTAAAATCAAACATGAAGAAAAACAGGATAAATTTGTTGATTTGTTATCTAAAATAGAAATATTCTTATCTTGCCTCAAACATTTTACCGTACTATATGTAATACAATGTACAATAATGAAATTATATTATTTTTCTGTCGAAGCACTTTGGGCCACCCACACACACGCCTGTATACCACACATACCAGTATAATATATACATTCGTACAAATAAAAAACTGTTTATGAAAATTATCCTTTATATTTATCCTCCTATATCTTACACAAATATACATCCTGTTTAAATTGTATCATTTTCATAATTTGAATGGAAGGAAAAGACAGGCAAGCAAGCAAATAATAAGATGTATCTTTTACACTTGTTATACACACAGATCTGTACCAGCACCAAAAGGAAATTATTAAATAACGTATCTTTTGTCATTTGTATGCTTTTCTTGTTTATGAATCGTTTCCATTCCAACAACAACGTTTCAGATGTGTACACATTTACAGTTGTTGTTCCTATTTGTTGCTGGCATTTCCTCGTACTAGAGAAATGTGCCATATTCAATGTTTGGGTATTTGAAGAGATTAAATAAAAATGTTAATGTAATTAGGTTAGACACAATCTTCTGTTTATTTTATTTAAATTTTAATTGAATTTTTGAGATATGATGTCTATCGTTAATTCGTTACAGAACAACGTAATCACCATTTGTTTCGGATCGTAACAGGAAAATATAGCAAACCGCCGTTAACATATGAGTGAGTGTAATTCATATTCAACCTCTGTCGTTTTAAATATTTCATTGCTTTAAGATAAGATGTTACATGTTGTAAAGGTCGACGTTTCTGGAAAATATTCCGAGTACTCCGTAAAAATTAGTTCCGTTTTATAAACTAAAATTCCTTTAGTTATAATTACTGTTTGGTTTTTTTCGGGTTAAACCCGATTGTTCACCTATTTTATCCCTCCGAACTTTAAAATTCGGTATAAGCCCGATATCTACCCGAAATCAATAAAAATTATTCTTTACGGAATGCATCGAAAATGTATAAGAATAAAATAATCATCTTTCTATCTACCTTGCTAAACAAATATTTTAGAAGTCCTAGCCCTTTTATTTAAAATTTTCGTAGGAGCGAGAGTTTTCAATAGGTTTAGATAAAATATTATTACTCTTTCTCTTTCTATTTCGCTCTACATTTATTAATTTGTCTAAAGATTTAATAAAGATGAAATAAAAAAAAATGTATTCCTTCGTATTTTTTTGAAAAAATGGGGAGAAAACGGAAAATTCTATCAGAGTACAGATTTTATTCCAAAAGTGAGACTTGATTGTTGCGCGTTTAGCTGCTGTTTCACTAACCTACTAGATGCACAAAATTATTATCATTGTTGATTGATGTAAATAATAATCAAATTTTATATTTACATCTAGTATAACATAAAAACTTCCAACTCTCAAGTCGCGGTTTTCGAACAGAATCTGTGAGTTCACCTATGCTGCGAATGGGTATCACAATATCCAGATTTTAAAATCTTTATGCCTGCCGGTAATGACAATGAGCAGGCAGTTGTGTGCAAATATTGCTGTTTAAAAATAAGTGTGGATTCAGCAAAAAAATCGTACGATAGATTACGAGAACATGTGTCAAAAACAAGACATAAAAATTCACGCGAACGAAAATCTCTTCACGCATCCAGTTTGTTCTACATCCCGTCAGTAACCGACGCTATAAATGATATTTTAGTACGACTACAAAATATAGATGAGAATAAAGAGGGCGCCATTTTTGATTAAGTTAGCTTTAGGTGATTTTGTTACACGATTTACCACACTACAAAACCCCGTTAAAAATTATTTACCTAAAGTGTATACTGTACCGAGTTGGATGAAATTAAAAAATTTAATTGGAGATGCTAAAATTAACTTCTTTTTTGACGAAAGTAGTGATGTTGCCGGTCGACCTACAGTAAACACTTTAATTATATTTTATAATAAAATTCAACAAAAAAAGTACTTATTTTTGGTGGACACTACTTTTATTACTAAGCAAACAGTGCAACTATTGCAGGAGCCTTATGAAAGGTTTTATCAAAATTTGATAAAAAAAAATGTATCAATGTGCTATCCGCATCAATGGACAGAAAACTCGCACATGAAATCAGTGGCTCGTAAAATACGAGCTGGTGAAAATAAACCCAATGTATTACACATCACAGATGTCGGTCATCTAATTTATGTTGTTTTTGATAAAGCTTTAAATACGATAGAATTACCTTCAGCAAGAAAGTTTGAGATAAATTTAGGAGACCATTTCGAAAAATTCGATTTGCGGCGTATTTTGGTATATTATGATTTTTCTTTTCTATCAAATAATTCAAAATCGACATATTCGCCAGATTATGAAACAAAAAAATATACGAATCGAATAAACGAAACTGTGACGTCAATATCCGACTGGTCTTTAGGTGGTGTGGTGAATGTGGTATTTTGTCAATAGACGACTTACTTTGTTTCATAATAGCAATATTCGAAACGTATCGAAATTTTAGATATCTAATTTTCCGAAAGCGAATAATTTTTCATAATAGAACCCCAGGCGCGCCTAGTGAAAAGTGGAATGCTACAAGATCGCGAAATATTGATACTGCTACTATGAAATTTTGAAAGTCAGCTTCGATTATTGACCCTTTGAAAAGGTTTTTTTAAAAAGTAACTTATGGAACAGTTTCATAAAGATGGGTACTTCGCGAAGGCCTCCACTTAGGAGGGGGTGAAAATAGTCAGTTTTGGGAGGCCCCCTCCCTGGGGGGGTGAAAGGGACTAAAAAAAATTGATTTAGGGACTTAAAATAATTTCGTTAAAGGGACTTAGGATAATTCGGCTTTAGGGACTTAGAATAATACTTATTATTAAACTTGGTTATTGGTTATCCGTAAACATGTGCTATGCCCGTCAATTGTGTTTATACTACTCAGTTTTGACAGTTAGTTTATTGATAGGTGACAGCTGTAAGCCGAGAATATTCTCGAATGTTGCCACATGCAAATAATTTTGTTATTAACTTGTTCATATTGAAAAATAGATTTACACTTTCCTTCTCATTAACCCTTTCCGGGGCACCGATACATATTTGTACCGGCTAGATTTTTTGCTTGTTACCCCCGTATCTGCTACAATTCGGACTTTGGATGGTTGACTATGGGTATTCCATGTCGCTAAGAGGCTCCTGAAATTAGTCCTAGTGATTTTTTCACGTAATTGTTTATTGTTATTTAATTATAAACAATTGAAAGTGAAAAAACTGCTTTTTTCGGAAAAAATCGTCCACTTGAAATCTGGTACATTAGTATATGATTTTAGTGCGTGTACCGATGTTTTGAAGATTGCTGATCACGATGCTGGTGGCCAAAAGTGCATTGGCCAAAAGTGCCGAATTATCCTAAGTGCCTTTAACGAAATTATTTTATGTCCCTAAATCGAAATTCTTTTAAGTCCCGTTTCACCCCCCTCCTAAAACTGACCATTTTCACCCCCTCCTAAGTGGAGGCCTTCGCGAAGTACCTCCTTTTTATGAACATGTTCCATGTTAAAAGTTACTTTTTAAAAAAACTTTAAGTTGCTTAGATCACTGAGTTCAAAAGTGATGTTGTTCGGATAGCTATTCAAATTTATTGGCCGCTGTGTCATGGTAATACTTACCTATACTAAATTTAAGAAACAAAATTAATTATACAGTCCACTGTACATAGCTTAGAAATATGAATTTAATATTAATTCTTAAAATTACCATTTTTTATGATAATTAGCCTACATTGCATGCCATGAACCATGGACACATACCAATAATGTCGATTAATAGTGTCTAAGATTATAATAAGCCTCCACTGTTATAAAATTAAATTTGGTAATTTGCTGTACACTTTGCCATCTAGTGGAGGATAGAATTAAGTATTATTGTTTATGTTTAACACTTTAATATGTATATGTATATGTATTATATGTACATAGTACTTAAGAATATGGTGGGGGTAATTTCGTTAATATATAAATGCACCTGTCATCATGTAACGGGCAGAAATTGGTAACAAGCCGCAGTTGATAAATATAATAAATTATAACGTTAAAAGGAGTAGCGTATTTTCATAGTGTTGTGTTGTGACCTGCGGTTAGTTGGTGGATATTTTCGAAATTTTATCCAAACAAACATTTTGTGCTCAGAGAAGTGATAAACACGGAATACAAAAATTAAGCTTGAATCAACAATTGGGTTGGCAACCCAATCAGATGTCATAAACTTATATCATGTTTGATTTCTTATCCACAAAGTTAAGCACAAAAAATAAGTTACTTGCTCTATTATTGCATTTTGACAGTTAGTTGACAGCTTGTTGACAGCTGTAAGCTGATGACTACATAATTTTATATCATATTTATATTCACTTATCTAAAAAACTTGAAGTTATAAACAAAAAATAATTTTTTGACTTTATTACCGGACTTTAAAGAATTGTTGACAGCTAAATGACAGGTGCCGATAGTCATTGTTATTGATTTGATATCATCTTTGAACTTATCGAAGTAAAAAAAAAGAAAGATAAAACATAAAAAACAAGTTTTTGGCTTTATTATAGCACATTGACAGCTATTTGACAGCTGCCAACTGTCAATTTTGAAAATCTTACAACAGATCTGAATTCAACAACCTCAAAAACCTAAACCTAGATAATAAAAAAAAATGAAATAGGCTATTTCAAAAGTCTATACACACTGCGCATATACATAAATCCGTGGAGGATACTCGGAGCTATAAAGCTCTGTAACGGCCAAATTATCCATTTTTGAGCTTTGTGGCCATTGAAAGAATTGAGCAGTATGATGAACTCTATCACATATCAAAAATTCAGCGAATTTGACCGGGACCCAATTTCCATAAGATTTGTGCGGGGTCCTTTGAGGCAATGGCCATGTTCCAAAATCTCGGGTTAAGTTAAATAGAAATTTATACTTCTTAAGAACGTCCTAGGCTGGAAATGGTTCTTTATGTTTCGAGTACTAGTAATTGCTATTCAAGTGGCCAGCACCAGCCGTATGTTCAAATTTGAGGAAATGGCCAAGTTCCAAAATCTCAGGTTAAGTTCAATAAAAATTTATATCTTTTAAGAAGTTCCTAGGCCGGAAATGGTTCTTTATGTTTCGAGTTGGTAATGGTAAGGGAAAACTATGGTGAGCTCCCCAGTGCCATCTGTATGTTAGGATTGGCACAATCTTCCAGCTTCAATATGGCCCCATATAAATTTATATGAAAATCGTCTATAACTTCCAAAACCTTCCTTGGCCGTAAATAGCGATTAATGTTTTGAGATGGTACGTACTTAAGTAATTGCTGTCCAAGTGACCAGCACCAGCCATATGTTCAACCTTTAATAAATGGACAAGTTCCAAAAGATTCAGTTCTCCAATGGCATATAAATTTTGGTTTGAATCGTGACTGAAATAGGAAATAATTAGCTTGGCTCATTATTATGATTTTTTATTGGAACTGTTAACAAATTTAAATACATAAATAGTAAGAAAAATTCACCGATACAGTACGAGGCGACATCGAAACCGGTAAATTGTGTGCACACTTACCTACTGGTGGCATTGTACTGCTCACCATTATTTGTTTTCTTTTTATTATTTGCAATCTTTTCTAGTATCGAAAAACTCCCAACTCTTTCGCAATTTGCTTATCACGTTCTTCCTTAGAGTGGCTACGTCGAAGACGTGCGGCTATAGATCCGATTTACGTAGAACCATCTGCGCATTGCATAGCGCCATGACAGTACTATAACTCAAGGCATGCAAAACATAAGAAACCATGCAAATTTACCTAAGTGAAATATGTCCCAAAAAAAATCCCAGATTTCTTGCATGCAAATCCTGACATACTGATGGCACTTTGGAGCTCACCGTAGTTTTCCGTTATTATTACAAACTCGAAACATAAAGAACCATTTCCGGCCTAGGACGTTCTTAAGAGATAAAATATTTTATTTAACTTAACCTAAAATTTTGGAACTTGGCCATTTCCTCAAATTTGGAACATACGGCTGGTGCTGGCCACTTGGACAACAATTACTTAAGTACGTACCATCTCAAAACATTAATCGCTATTTCCGGCCCAGGAAGGTTTTGGAAGTTATAGACGATTTTCTTATAAATTTACATGGGGCCATATCGAAGCTGGAAGATTGTGCCAATACTAACATACGGCTAGCACTGTGGAGCTCACCATAGTTTTTCCTTATCATTACCAACTCGAAACATAAAGAACCATTTTCGGCCTAGGAACTCCTTATGAGATATAAATTTTTATTTAACTTAACCTGAGATTTTGGTACTTGGCCATTTCCTCAAATTTGAATATGCAGCTGGTGCTGGCCACTTGGACCGCAATTACTTAAGTACGTACCATTTCGAAACATAAATCGCTATTTTCGGCCCAGGAAGGTCTTGGAAGTTATAGACGATTTTCATATAAATTTATATTGCGCCATATCGAAGCTGGAAGATTGTGCCAATCCTAGCATGGCATTGGGGCATTCAGTATAAGTTACCCTTACTATTTTAAACTTCTAATATGGCGTATTTATATTTCGAACTTAAAAAATATACCGAATTACTATTGCCAACACACAATACATTACTTCCAAGTATTTGTTTTACATGAACAACAAATAACGAAAAAACTGGGATGGGATATTTTGTTGTTGTGTTTATAATTTAAATCGTCTTATAGAGGTATATAATGAAAAAACTGGGATGGAATAGAATAGTTTCGTGTAAATAATAATAAAAAAAATCCTAGGATGAAAAACTGGGATAACTTCACATGGTTGTCCGACAGGGGGTCATATAGGTGTGTTCTATTTCATCACAGATCGTAGTCTGTTGAAGAAAATTCTCTTTGCATTCTACCCTTATCTTGATTCGCGCTATTTGGTCGGTATTTTACCGAGTTATTTCCTCGAAATTTAAATTTATTTGTATTCCAATTTTGAATTGAAGCGCAAGGCAGTATGTAATTTTTTGTATATTTTATATTTTAGGTCCGACTTGTTCCCGAATTGGAGTAAAATGTGTATAACGTGATAATTACCATTCGGGGGGTAATTATTTTTATTTGCCGAAAAAGTCACACCCTAGTTATAATCCGGGTGGCCAGTTCGCTGGTTTTATCATAACGACAAATGCTGCAGCGTCAACTGTAATACGTTACGACACATGTTGCATTCACCACCATTTTTTACTTTACGAGTTTTTTGAAAACAAAGTTTTTAAATTGTTCATCCACCGTCGAGGTTTTACAATAGCAATTGTATCAGAACAAGGCAGAGACAATTGAATTTCTTTTGTTGCTGGTATAGGTAACTCGGACTGATGATGTCATTTTTATGAACGTGTGATCCATTGTCGATGTGCACATTGTAAGCGGGTTCGGTTATATTGGTTGTTTTTTTTGAAAAATTGCTATGTTGGAACCTTTAGATTAGGTTCGCAGCAAAGATAGGGCCACGGCAGGCCTTTAAAGTTCACAATAGCATTCTGCCATGGGTGCCACTGGTTTAGATATTAACCCAGCACACCGTCCATGTAAATGCCGTATCAAAAAGTTGATGTCGCTCAAACTTTATATGAAACTCGTTAAAATGGAATTTTTTCCAGTTTAACTCCTTAAAAATTATTCAAAATGGCCGTTCTCAAGAAATCCATTCAAAAATTATATCAAATTAATTTTCTTAACCGAATTTTAATAGTTATAAAATATTAATTTTCATAGACATTAAACAATGTTGTATCCAGAACTTCTGAAATGTTTCGGCGCGGTAAATGTGTACATTTAAAATCTATCCAGATCAGAATGTATGGCTCACATATCAAATAAAGCAAGAAAATCCTTCATCTCATACATTTAACATTTTATCTTTTAACAAATCACAAAAAATTAATTCCAACTGAATACTTTCATTTAAACACATTTTTGCTATTCTCGGTAAATTGTCTAGTCGTAATAATAATAATAATAATGAAAATAAACACTTCATGATGTGGTTCAGTGTTCCCTTCTTTAGATTGCTAATATAACACAACACATCTTTTCTATTCTATATCCTACACGAGTTCGACAATATAAGACGACGTCGACGACGACAAAAATAAAACGTCTATCCAAAGAATTTTATGATATCTTTATCAAAATTAAATGATTTGAAAAGCTTTTTTCTTTATTACCTTTTGCACACAAAAGAAACAAGCTTTACCAAGTTTAATTTTTTGTGTAGGGATTCTTGAGCAACAATGTTGAATTTGATACTTGATATTTATACGAAAAAAAAATATTTTTGGATGAGTTCGAGTGGAGATGGGGGGAAAAGATATATTATTGGCAAGATGTACTCTAATTAAGGTGTGAACACAATTAAAGCAGCCTATTTCTGTATTAGATATGACTCCGGGACAATGCATTGGCCCCCGGAAACCAAACTTTTGTAACACACTTCTTCGTAGCCCTCTCAAAAAAGATTCGCTTGAGAATATTCTTCAACGTTTGTGCTGTAAAATGCTAATAGCTTTGCATTTGCTCATATTTTTAGCTATTGTACAGTGGTCTAATTACAAGAGAAATTCGTCAAAATAGAGTATGAATGTTTGTAAACAAGTGAAAAGTGGTACTTCACCTTCACTGAACATGTTTTTCAATTTTTAATTTGTGGTAAAAGAAATTCAGGAGCTGATCACAACATACATCAGCCCTCCATCTTTTATTTACATTACAATAAGCAGATTTCATTTGGTATTGTTGGTTTATTATTTATTTAATTCGAACTTCAGTGGTTCATTGTTTAAATATTTTTGATCATGACTCGAGAACCAAACTGAATTTCTATTAGTTTTGAATCCGTACGATTCTACTTTAGTTGGTTTGTGATATTTTCTTTATGTTCTCGCTGATATCAAATTTAATTGGTTTAAGAATGCTGTATAAGATAGCGGAAATTTGACACTGGAAAATAAGAGATTACGCTACACGCCGCAAGTGGCAGCAATATCACTAAAGAGTATTTATTTTGTAATGTAATTACCAGCAGAAATTTTTTATTCATTCATTATGTATATATTTTTTCACTAAATAAAACATCTCAGCTAAATAAAATATTAGAAGTGATCCTTAAAATGGCAAATTAATTGATCTCCGAAGTAAAGGAACTCGGTATATGAAATATTGAAAATTTAAAATATTCCGCTTTTCCACCATTTCTTAACGAATAACAACGGAATTTGGATAGTAGTATTGATCAGGGGTTTTAAGGTAAGTTTTGGATAAAATTCTATGATCTGTTCGTGCCGGACTAGACTGGCGATTTCATAACCAGTCCTTATGAAAAATGGTATCTGTACATTTTACACGACATAAATAAATTTTAAACTAGAGGGAACTCCGATATTTTTTAAATAAATTTTGTAAAATTTTCATCACATACAGGGACAATTTGGTAAAATTTATGGATTAGAATATTCACTAGAATTTTTTGATTTCTTGCGGCCTTATAAGTTATTTTCAGTTGTTAAAAAATATCTCATATACTTCCACTAGTAATCAATACTTTCGGTTGTTTTTCTAATAGCTTAAGTCATGCTGAGACTACTTGGAAAATTTAAGGAAAATTTATGAACTAGAATTTGCCATAGTCTCATTATGACCTAGGCTATTAGAAAAATAACCAAAAGTATTGGTTACTAGTGGAAGTTTTTGAGGTATGGGCCGAAAAATGAAAATAACCTATAAGGCCGCAGCAAATCAAAAAATTCTAGTAAAAATTCTAATCCATAAATTTTTTCCGAGTTGTCCCTGTATGCGATGCAAATACCCTAAAATTTAATTTAGAAATAGCCTAGTTTCCTCCCGTTTAAAATATATTAACATATATGGTGTAGAATGTACAGATACCATTTTTCATAAGGATTGGTTATGCAATGGCCAGTTTAGTCCAACATGAACAGATTCTAGAATTTGGTCCAAAATTACCTTAAAATCCGTGATCTATACAGCCATCCAAATTCCATCGAAATTTGGCAAGGTGGCATATTGCTAAACTTCAAGATTTCATTTACCGAGTTCTTTTACTTCGGAAATCAATCACTTTGTCATTTTAAGGATCACTTTTAATATTTTATTCCGCTGGGATGTTTAATTTAGTGGAAAAGACACACAAAAAGAATAAAAAATTTCCGCGGGTAAACATTACAAAATAAATTTACTTTAGTGATAGTGCTGCCACTTGCGGTGAGGAGCGTAATCTCTTATTTTACGCTGTCAAATTTCCGCTATCTTATACAGCATCAATTTCTGTTTTGGAAAAGGATGCCGTTGCGAACCTTTATTTCACGCAATGAAAAGCATACAGCTGGGTTCAAAGCAGAAAAAGACAGATTGTCCTTGATGTTAGGTTATCTATACCAGACAAGTGGTGCAGTGGTTAAAGCTTCGGCACTTGTACTGAAAGGTACTGGGTTCAAATTCCATCAGAGGCTAGATGCAAATCGGATTATCATCATCGATTACAATCGGTGATGTTAATTAATACAACTAGGACCCTCTGATGGAGTGCAGAATTCAGCGCCGACCCACCATCCGCGTCAATGTGCAAGTCGACATGAAGCTTGCAGTGTGCAGGTGGTATACTGTAATTGTGTGAGTAGGTGAATAGGTGAATAGGTGAATGTGTTAATGATGTGGCGTGAATGCGTGGTATCACAATGGGCCTAAATTGGCCTAAGTGTCAACCACTGAAACTTAAACATAACTTAAGTCATCTATATTTTGGAAATCAAACATCGGGTAACAATGAGTGTTTGTTTATCTAGAATAGTTTGTTTCAAGTTTTTGTCCCTCGGTGAAGCGTTAATGCGAGCATCAGAATTAGAAATCGGAAGCTTTGTTATGGTGAGCGTCCAAATTTTTCAGATTCATTAAAAAAATATGGAAAGATTATAACATCGTTAAAGCTATACGCAGCATGAAGTCTGGAATGAGGTAACCTCAAGACGTTTAAACGGAGTATAGAAAAAAATATGGTCAGAAGTTTGCATCAACAAATCAAAACGTCGTTGAGTTGGTACATGAAACAGGAATGGTTGATTTGGACCAACAAGATCTTAAAGAAGTTCTTCAATTTAATGGCGTCGAGAGTTTTAGCAATGATGACCTAAAATTGGTGGCAGAACAAAGCATACAAGATCGAGCAACTAGTCCCATTTCAGAAGACGAAGCACAAAAAAAGTTTTAACAACTCAATTCCTCAGCAGAAGCATCGGTATATAAATTATGAACCAGTTTATGGAACTTGATCCAAATTTTCAACGCAGCTCTAAAGCGACACGAGGTGTTTAAAAAAAATGTCTATCTACGTTGAGATGTTAAAAGAAAGGAATTTAAAAGAAAAACTTACGCAAGACGCTCAAGTTGTGCACAACTTACGCTCGTTAGAGGTTTTGGACATAATTTTTGAAGTGATTTTATTTATTATTGATGCTAGGAAAGATATCAGTGGATCAAATGACATCGATGATGCAGAACGCAGTGGACGTCCAAATGAGGTGGTAACACCAGAAAACATAAAAAAAAATTAAGTGTGCGTTAGACCACACTACTGAAGTAACACTTCTAATATATATGTAATATTTATAATATAATATAGAAAAATTATAATATTGAAAAGAAAACATTGGTCATTCTGTGCGTTCTCGAGTGTCACCTAGCCGTTTATGTCTGATGCCACAAGAGGTAACCTTGTAACTTGGTAATATTTTCAAGGCCAACTAGTCGTAATAGATAATGTTTATGTATGTGTAACAAAATGGACAAAAAAATCATTTTTGAAATCTCTTCGCATAGTACAAATGGCCTTGAAATATGTTTTATTTCATTTATGTTTGTGTAGTGTGGTTTCATCGAAAAATTGTTTAAGTCGCATTAAAACCTGTATCATAGGCAAACGGGGAAAGAAACGAAGAAAGAATCGGTTTTTGTGATACCTCGTGTGGAATGGAGCTATAATATAGAAAAAAAGAAGGGAAGGTTCGGAGCCGAACTTTATAAGCATTTTTGTTGCCTATAAAATAAAAGAAAATGGCTTTTCCACAAAAATAAACACAAATCACCACACCTAAACATTATTACCACCCCTACCCACTATCCAATTCAAACCCCCAAAACCCATCACACCCGCATAACCTTATACCGCAACACCCATATTATCACCCTTTAACACCTTCATACTCACTTCCACAAACACACCACCCACACAAACCCTCATCCACCAAATTCCAAATTCCCACACCAAACCCAAAATGCCTCATCCAACTCCCTCTACCTGCCATATCACCACTCCTACCACTCCCATAACCACACCTCCCATACAAAACCATATCCGCACGATTTTTATTTCACATTCACATGCTCTATGAAAAAAAAATAGAATAGAAAATAAAAAATAATATAAATTTTAAGGAGGGGGGTTAAAAAAACCAAATCAATAGGGATCATTCCCATGAATTTCTTGAACTTTTAGTGAAGAAATTAAGTTGATATCTCCATCCGTTCTCAAGTTATCGTGCACACAGACGGACAGACGGCAAACCGAAACCATATAGCATTTTTTTAACAGAAATGCTTAAAAATACATATTTAAAATATATAAAACAGCCGAATATTTTTTTGGTCACCCTGTGCGTTCTGGAGTGAGTGAGTGACATAGATGTTATAATATAGAAAAAAATATTTTTGGTCACCCTGTGCGTTCTCGAGTGAGTCAGTCAGTGACATAGAAGCCTCTATTATGACTTTCCAATTTTAAAGTTTTTCAATCTTCCAATTTTCAAATTTTCCAATTTACCAACTTTCCAAATTTCCTATTTTCATATTTTTTTAGTCCTATTTTCCAACTTTTCAATACTCCAATTTTTCAATTTTCCAATTTACCAGTTTTCCAATTTACAAATTTTCCAAATTTCCAATTTTCATATTTTCATATTTTCCTTTTTTTCCAATTTCCCAATTTCCCAATTTTCCATTTACCTTTTTTCCAATTTTCTAATTTTCCAATTTTATAATTTTCCAATTTACAAATTTTCAAATTATTCAATTTTGCAATTTTCGAAATTTCCATAAAATTCCATAATATTAAAATAAAATGGTATCAACTAATGTTCCACCTAGGGATTTATGAATTGTCATGGCTCATCCTGATACTAAAGGAACATGATTTCGTTTTCGTTTATTGTTGTTGTTGTGTATTGTTATTGTTTCGTTCGCCTCGTTCGATTACATTTTTCGTAACGCATTTGCCAGTTTAGTCCCCAAGTCAAGCGTGCCTAAAGAAGTTTTACTTCAAAAATCCACAAAATTGTTTTGAATGATCGAAAAGTGAAGTTGCGTGAGTTAGCTGGCATCGTAAAGATATCAAAAGAACGTGTTTGTTTTATATTGCATGGACATTTGACTATATGAGAAAGCTCTGTTCAAAGTGGGTGCTGCGTTTACTCACTGTTGACCAAAAACAACAACGTGTTGATGATTCTGAGCAGTGTTTGGCCATGTTTAAACGTAACAAACCGGAATTGTTGCGTTGATATGTGACAATGGATGAAACATGGATCCATCACTTCACTCCGGAATCAAAACGATCGTCATCTGAGTGGACAACAACTGATGAACCTCGTCCAAAGCGGCCGAAAGCACAACAATGGGCTGGAAAGGTTATGGCCTCGGTATTTTGGGATGGGCATGGTGTAATATTCATCGACTATCTAAAGAAAGAAAAAACCATCAACTGTGAATATTATAAAGCGTTATTGCAGCGTTTGAAGGCAGAAATAATTTTGTTTCATCAAGACAACGCACTGAGTCACAAGTCAATCAAAACAATGGCAAAACTACATGAATTGAACTTTGAATTGCTCCCACATCCACCGTATTCGCCAGATTTGGCTCCAATCGACTATAATGGTTTTAGCCGCCCCGGCGGCAAAGTGGTCAGCATGCTTGCTCCAGCGACCGGAGGTCCTGGGTTCGATTCCCGGTGGTGGAAAAATTTCACGGCTGGTTTAGGATCTATGAATTAATCACTCATTATCCGAAATGAAAATATGATTATGAAACCTCATTTGAGAGGCGGCCAAATTCCTTGATGGGATATAGTGCCAGAGAGAGAGAGAGAGAGACTATAATGGCTGTACGCAGACATCAAAAAATTGCTTTCCCGTAAAAAATTTTGCTCGAATGAAGAGTTTATCGCTGAAACTGAGGCCAATTTTGAGGCAAAAGGTAAATCGTTCTACAAAAGTGGTATTGAAATGTTAGAGCGGCGCTGGAATGATTGTGTTGCTGTTGAAGGAGATTACGTTGAAGAATAAAGCAAATTTTGAACAAAAAAAAACGTGTTTTCTTTGTTTGGTCCGGGACTTTTCAGCCAATGTATAAGCCTATATATAAAAAGTCGTAAATATGGAAAGTTAAGTCGTGAGAATAGAATATAAATGGAGAATGTGAAAGAATCGAATTTCGTACGCTTTCATTCGCTAGTAGTTCAACTACATGGTATTGTTGTATATAAATATATAGACCACAATCCAATGTAAACATTCTGATAATGGTTCTATGTTTTTTTATCATTTCTTTCTTGTTTATATATCTTACTTTTGCTTGTCTTATGGTTGCAAGTTTAAATGTTTATTATTGTGGTTATGAGCGTTAAATTATTAAAATCTAAGTGCCATAACCTTTACTTAAAAAGTGTTAATGATTATTCGGCAAATATTGATGTATCACGTTCAAATTGTGTTAATTTAAATATACAGTGACTCACAGCTTAATTGATCCAGTCGCATTTTATGAACAAAATTGTAAATATCTCGCGATGTCTTATTTTTTTTTTTTAAAAACTAATTGTAATATAAAAGCTATAATTATTTTTATTATAAAACACAAAAAATAAAATAAAAATTCTAATGCATATCAAAATTACATTAAAAAGTTCATTATTTCAACCCAAAACCAACTCACAGCTTAAATGATCCACTGCCACAAACATACTAATACCATCAAATTTCGTCAAATTACTCTTGTTAGTATTGCGTTTTTATGGCATTTGGCATTGTTGTTGTTGGTATCGATATAATGCATAGGAAACAAAACGTAGTAAAACAAAACAAAAATAAAAACCAAGAAAAATATTTCCACTAACGAGTACAACAAAAGTAACAAATTTTGGTTTCACGATACAATTAAATCAGTTAAACAAATTGCATACAGTGTGCGAGGAAAGTTTCTGAGCATCCGTTGCTAAATGTACTAATGGTGATATAGGTAGTCGATGCTTCCAATTTATCGAAATTGTTGTGCGAACCTCCATCATATTCCTAGTCATACACAAGCGACTTTGATGCTACAAAGATCTTGCGAGGTAACACAATAATGCGATTACACCCTGCAATCGAAGTTCCTATATTTTTTAAATTTGAATTGAATAAAATGCGACTGGATCAAATAAGCTGTGAGTCACGGTACTTCAAATCAATACTTGGGGTATGAACGATCTAGCTAAGTTCGATAAGTTATTACTTTTTATAGAGAGTCTTAAAACTGACGGAAATATTTGTTCAAAGTTCTAATAAATTTTCTTATAACATTAGAGATTACGTAAGTATTTTCTCTTGTAGGGATGATAGAACTGGTTGTGGTATTCCTATGTTCATTAAGATTGACGTTCCATACACCATGAAAAGTATAAATGACGGTTGTAATGTATATGCATTCAACTTTTGCAGTTTAATCTAACGAAGATATGCGGAATATATAGGCCTTCGAATTCTGACCCTGCATCGTTTCTTGATTTTCTAGAACAACTTCTCCGAAACTATAAATCTACTCACGATTTTATTTTAGTTGTTGACATTAACATAGCCGTTAATAAAAATCTTAACTTAATCTCAGAATATAACGCAACTTTGCTCTCTCATGGAATGATTGTAACAAATACTTTCTTTACCAGACGTAATATTTTAGACCACTCTGTTAGTAGTTTTCATAATATTGAGCAAGTTTGGAATTTTATCATTGAAGCCGGCATCATAGTTTTGATCATAGTTTTGTACTCTCAAAATTTCACTTCAAGCCTAAATATTTTACTCGAACACTAACGAGAAGACACGTTAATTACAAAAAGGTTAATCAGTCCTCTGAATATGTATTTTTTAATGATTACCATATTTGACGTCAGAAATCCTGAGTGTGCTCTTGAACGGATTTTTGATGTGTATAATAAACTTGTTCTACAGTTTTCCGAATTAAAGGAAGTACATGTAAAAATTAAAAATGCAAGTGTTTGTCCTTGGACGACTCTAGATCTCTGGGATTTAATTAAACTTAAAAACCGCAAATTGAAAGGTTTTAAAAGGAACAGTACTAGTTTAGCACTGAAACATGAATTAGATTTGCTAAATAGGAAGATCAAAAACAGAAAATATTTTGCAAGGAAGCGTTAGTTTAACAATTTATTTAGAGCCAAATAGAAATCTGGAAACAGTTAAATTATTTCATGGAAAATAACTATAATAATTTGATTCACTCCGTTATTTGTAATGATGTTGAGTATCACGATCTTATTGCTATTGTTAATATATTTAATCTCAGTTTTGTTAACTTTGTTGATTCTTCTGTACTAGCAAGTAGTTCTAGCCCAGACTCAGATGATTTAACACTATGGTGCCTAGTATTAATTCATGTTTCTTTTCGCCCACTTCCTGCAGTGAAATAACGAATTTAATTTCAACTCTCAGTAGTACAAAGGGTGGTGGGTACGATAACATTCGTAATGTGGTCCTGAAGAATTATTCGCCAATTTTTTTAACAATTACTAGCTGATCTATTTAATGTAGTTTTGGAAACCGGTGTTTACCCCGATTGTCTTAAAATTGCTAAAGTGACGCCTAAAGTCTGGAAATTCCAAAATGGTTAATAATTATCATAAAATTTCAGTTTTGTCGGTATTTGACAAAATTTTAGAAAAAATTATTGCTAACCGGAAGATCGATTTTCTAAATAAATCTAATTTTTTCTATTCTCGTCAGTATGGGGTTCGAAAAGGTGCTGGTACAGATTTGGCTCTAACGGACATTACTGATGTGATCTATCGTAATTTTAACAGGCAATATATCTGGTTTATTTCTTGATCTTCGTCAAGCTTTTGATTGTATAGATCACAGTTTACTTAGTAATCGAAAGCAGTTTGTGATTTTAAATGGAGTAAAAAGCTCAACTTTGGTTAAGAACTGTGGTGTTCTTCAAGGGAGTGTCCTTGGCCCTTTGTTATTATTGATCTACGTAAATGATATAGCCAATTTACCGCTCACGGGTGATATTAGAATGTTCGCTCACGATACTGCCCTCTTCTATGAATCCAGGGATTGTCAGGTAGCAATGTCACAATTGAGGGATGATATTATTTTACTTTTAGATTTTCTGTATCTGAACAAAATATCAGTAAATTTTAACAAAACGAAATATATAATATTTCACTACCCACGCCTACGACACATTGATTTACCACCACTTCAAGTAGAAAATTGCACCATAGAGCGAGTGGACAAATTCAAGTACCTTGGTGTGACATTCGACAAGCATATGACGTGGGATGACCATATTAGTTCTATTTGTATTAAAGTTTGCCCTTTTATTTCCTTGATTAGAAAATTCGCCGATTTTGTTTCTAAAAAATTTATTTCTCATTTATACATTCCCGATTCTCATACGCCTCTTCTACCTTTGGCTCAGCTGTTAAAGAAAAACTGAATAAATTGCAGATTTTACAAAATAGGTGCTGTAAAGCAATGTATAAACTGCCTCGCCTGTTTCCTACTGTGGAGCACTTTCGAACTGTTGCTATAGGCATTCTTCCAATTAAAGCAAGTTATGCTGGGGGGCAAAGTCCTAGATTCATACCTCCTCGCCGGTGCTCTCTGGGTAACGCTAAATGAATCAGGCGGTGTAGTGGAGACGAGCAGACTAAATCCTGTTTATAGTCATGGACACTACATGTCAAGGCGGGTTATTGGCGCCTCATAACCAATACTAAACCAGCGTCTGTTCTCCAGGTTAGGAGCGGCTGAAGCGGGCGTCTGTCTTGTATCAAGCGGCTCGCTATATAAATGTGTTTCAAGGTAGGACTGGATGCCTTAAGATTCTCACCAGTACGTGACCCACACACGTAATAAACGGGTTGAGCGGCAGGCCAACAACCTCCCCTCATAAAAAAAATTTAAGTTATGAACCCTAAACAAAGGCCACGGATAACCATATCGGATTCATTACAAACTCGACCCCGGAAATTGTACACGGACAACGCTTTAAAAATGGGAACATGGAACGTGCTTAGCCTCTTAAGACCTGGAGATCTCCAGAACCTATCGAACCAAGCAAAGAGTTACACATTAGACGTACTTGCACTACAAGAGCTTAGATGGTCTGGGAGTGGGATCCATGACACCACCAATGGTTACACTCTTCACTACAGCGGCCATCAGAACGGAGGAGAATTTGGAGTTGGCTTCCTAATCCATCGGCGCGCGAAGCACCATATCATCGATTTCCGCCCTATCAACATGCGGATATGCACGGTCAGACTTCGCACTAAGAAATTTAACATCACGATCGTTAATGTGCATGCACCCACCGAAGATAAATCGGATGACATCAAAGATCTCTTCTTTGTCGAGCTCGAGGAAGTCATAAATAACATACCGCACCACGACATTAAAATCATCGTGGGCGACTTTAATGCAAAAATCGGTAGGAGTGCAGAAAATACATCGCACATCGGTCCCAACAGCCTGCACCTAACTAGTAACAACAACGGCCAACGCGTCACCGACCTGGCAATAACGTACAACTTAGTTGTATCAAGTACGTTTTTCCCACATAAGAGAATCCACAAAGTAACGTGGAGATCGAATGATGGAAGAACGGAAAACCAAATCGATCACGTCATGGTGTCCAAGAGACACTCCACCAGCATATCTGACGTTAGATCCTACAGAGGTGCAGACATGGACAGCGATCACATGCTTGTCATATTTAAGTATAAGTGCAAACTGTCATCTACGTTTAACAGACAAGCACAAAAGACCGTTCGATGGAATATCGATGCTCTAAAAGACCAAACGTCACTGCAGAGTTACCAATCAGCTGTCACTAATTATTTAGATCGGCACCATAACAATGAAGAAGCTCCTCCTAACATCCAAAAGCAGTGGCACGCTATACAGTCAGCCATAACAACCGCGGCGCAAAATACCATCGGAAGAAGACCTCCGAGGCCCCGCAACGATTGGTTCGATGATCAATGCCGAAGGGTCGTCGAAAATAAACGAACGCTTCGTGGAAAATGGTTGGCTCGCAACACCAGAAGCACTCTAGCAGAATATCTCCGCGCTAGGAAAGCCACGACTAAATTTCTTCGACAAAAGAAGCGCGAACATATGAGTTCATGCGTCGAAAACATCAGCTTCCAAGCGGAACTAGGAAACTCAAGGGACTGTTTTGCTAACGCCAGGAATCTCACTAAAGATTTCCACCCAAGAAGTACAGCCATCAAAGACGGGAATGGAGAGCTGAGAACAAACGTGGCTGATGTTCTCTCAGTATGGCAAACCTACTTTCAAAATCTGCTAAATCGGAATGATGAAGTTACCCCCATTAGAGCAATAGCTCCGCCAGGTGAAGAGGTCTTTGTCGAATATCCCACAGTAGAGGAAGTAGACGCAGCTATTAGTCGATTGAAAAACGGCAAGGCACCTGGTCTCGATGGAATCCCCGCAGAATTAATTAAACTCGGAGGCACTACTCTTGCAACAAGTTTATACGATCTCGTCGTTTGTATCTGGGACCAAGAAGAGTTGCCGGAGAATTGGAAGACCGCGCTCATATGTCCGTTGCATAAAAAAGGCGACCGTCTTAAATGTGAAAACTTTCGTGGCATAGCTCTATTGAACACTGGTTACAAAGTGTTGGCTAATGTTGTACTTGCCAGACTCATCCCTTTCGCCGAAAACACCATTGGCGACTATCAGTGTGGTTTTCGTCCCAACCGATCAACCACTGACCAGTGTTTCACCATGAGGATGATCTTGGAAAAATGTTGGGAGTACAACATAACCATACATCAGCTATATATAGACTTCAGACAGGCTTATGACAGTATAAACCGCGACAACCTATGGGCCGCGCTCATATGCCTGGGAATCCCAGAGAAACTCGTTTCTCTGTGTAAATTAACAACATCCGGATCTGTATGTAGAATCGTAATTGAAAGATCTGTGTCAGACTCCTTTGAAATAACATCTGGTGTTCGACAGGGTGATGCACTCGCGCCTTTGCTGTTCAATCTTGCGCTTGAGTACGTAGTGAGGAAAAGCAACATCGAAACCTCGCGCTGTATATTTAATAAGTCAGGCCAAATTCTTGGATATGCAGATGATATCGTGCTTCTTGGCCGAAGACCTAGCGATATCAAAGA
Source organism: Nephrotoma flavescens (assembly GCA_932526605.1). Classification (NCBI taxonomy): domain Eukaryota; kingdom Metazoa; phylum Arthropoda; class Insecta; order Diptera; family Tipulidae; genus Nephrotoma; species Nephrotoma flavescens. The sequence goes on from OW052220.1 coordinate 234,553,657, forward strand.
CAGTTTCATACCGCTCGATCGCTGCGCAAGAAGACTCGGTTTGGAGGTGAACAGCAGCAAAACCAAATATTTAGTAACACCTAGGAACATCTCTACGGCAAATCTCGGAATTGGCGACCACAACTTTGATAGCGTCGAAAACTTTAAATATCTCGGGTCAGTTATAACATCGTCGAATGATATGCAGGCAGAAATAAAAGCCCGAATCGCTGCCGGACAACGAGTTTTCTACGCCAAGTCAAGATTATTGCGATCGAAACATCTATCGCAGTCGTGCAAGCTCGCACTTTATAAAGCACTCATAAGACCTGTGCTGGCTTTCGGAAGCGAGAGCTGGACCATGACCACTAACGATTGTAGATTGTTATCAACTTTCGAAAGGAAGGTCATTCGTTCAATCTTTGGTCCAATTAAAGTTGCGAACAACGAATATCGGATTCGTATGAACCACGAAATAAAGAAACTCCTCGGAGGCAGCGATATTATCGGATTCATCAAATCCAATCGAGTGAGATGGCTCGGCCACGTTACAAGGTCTCCACAACATCGGATGATAAATAAAGCGTTCCACCAACAACCAGCCGGAGTACGTCGTAGAGGAAGACCCCGACTACGCTGGCGCGACGACATCGAACAAGATCTTCGAACATTAGGATGTCGAAACTGGAGGTCGAGAGCGGTGGATCGAGATGGGTGGAGGGCCTTGTTGTTAAAATGAGATGTTTAAGTGTCTGGACATTCCGTCATTTCTTTCGACTGTACAATTCGAATTTCTTGGTCATGGCTATTCAACCAGAGGTTCTTGTCAGTTGAAATGCCGCAAAATTAAAACGAGATTTGGCAGAAAATCGTTAACATTTATTGAGCCATATTTACATTAAATTACCTGAAAATATTAAGAACGCTGCGTACATATTTTTATGTTTAAACGAATGATAAAATTGGATCTGCTGTCATCAGTTAATGATTATTTGTGATGTATAGTAGCATTCATTATTAATTAATTAAATTTAATTATATTGTTATGTATTTGAATTTTATTGTTTATTGTGTGTAATGTAGTTTTAGTCACTATGACACTATATGCTGTATATATTTTGTACCATACATAAGTGTGAATGACGGAACTTTTAAAGGACATTAAATCCACTAGTAGTGATTTACACTTTGATGATTATTATTATATGATATTAATGATATGTAAAAAAAAAATTCTATAAATAAAAAAAAATAAAAAAAAAATGGTAAGCGGGTTGGGATAATTGAACATTTACGTATCAGTCGCCGCGAGCTGATGAGAAAACTGATTTTTTTAAATCAATAATCTCATCCGTTCGAAACTGATTGTTGAGATTCTTACACATTTGCCATCTATAAGTCTAAAAATTCAAATTAAATTTGTAATTTGACCAAAATACGGTCAATCATGCGGTATACGTATTTGTGTTTGCACCAGCTCAAGGCGCCATGCCTGCTCAATTACAACAAGATTTTGGGCCTATACAAAATAATATCATTTAGAACTTTCTTTATTGGGCTTCCAAGCCGTCATTCTTTATGAGTTGTTTTTTTAGTTAGCGGCATCTTGTCATTGCCCTCTTTTTTGAGTCACTTAATTTGGTATCAATGCCGTTAAATGTTATTTTTTACGATACACCTGCCATCTGTTGATCGGGGATGTAAACCGCCGACTTCCGAAAATTTGTTGATGGTTTTGGATCATAACTGCAGGTAGTACGATATCCGTATAGTAATTTATTCCTATGAGTAAGTGTATCGGTGCTGGTATATGATAATCAGGATCAGCCAATTAAACAGTGCATAGACGATTCCATGTTTGAATGACTATTTGTTTCGATAAATGATCGTGAGTTATGTTGTTTACTACGAATACTTTTAAGCGCAGTTGAAGCATAGAGTTTACTCGCGGCATTAAAGCTTGCTTGCTGTAAGGAGTCTTAATGTTGTCATCCTCTACGCTCAGCGTTTTCGTGATTCATTTTACCGTACTGAGGGAAGTGTTCCGAATACAAGGACCCGTCGAGTAACACATCATCATAATATTACACAACAAATCGCTTGCGTTTCCGGATGGAATAAACTTTTTTGACGAGTTTCGAGTATTTACATAAAACGTGGTATTTTATTGAAAATTTAATGTAGAATCGTACGCAGAGATTCTCAAAAAAAAAAAGAAATCGAAATAAATTAAATTTTATCAATTACTGGGTCATTTAACGTGAACAGAAGCAACTATATTTCGTGCGAATCACATTTTTGACCAACGAATCCGAATTTGCAATAAAAGATACTGGTTCATGTTTAAAATTCCATAGTTGCCCCTGCGCACCTATGTACAAGAAGGGAGTTAAATTTAGCACTAATATTTTTCCCCCGAAATGATTAAGTTTTTATCATTTGACAGTTTCAGGTTAAAAGGTTCACCTTGTACAAAACGGTAATGATATGAGCACTCCATTATTGCAGGAAATGTTACCAACATAACTTGTAATTGTTTTACATTGTAAATTTTATTGTACAAAACAGTTCAAATTTTTGGGTGTTAAATTTAATTTATCGACAAACATTATTTTGTGTAAGATTATATTTCTTCCCAAAATCTGTATAAAATAAGAATCTGTCCGATTTTATTGTTTCGCATTATCAGCATTACGTAATACTGATAATGCGAAAAATTTAAATTCGACGAGTTCTCACTTTATTTTCTTCCGTTCAGTAAATTCCCAACTAAAAAATATTAAAGTTTCCCAATCTGCTCTCGGGGAAAACCAAGACAGTGGTAATATTTCGTATAATCCCAGACGTTTTAAAATTATGAATCTATGATTTCCTTATGTGATAAGAATCGAAATATGTAAAATTAAAATTAATTAATTAACACAGCTCTGGCTATTTATCAGTATAGTTTTCTTATCGCACAAAATTCAAATTCTCCACATTTACACTTATCGCTCTGCACCCCCCGGCACACTGTTGTGATTTACAAATTTTGTATAAAAACAAGACGATTTGAATTAAATGATTTAGTTTAATTATTGCAATGAGTCTAAAAATAAGTTTAACACTTTTCGTTTCGGTCGCACTTTTCCATATTGTGTTATGTGGTGAAAATTACATTGTCGATGGACAAACATACTTTAACAGCCACCCGTTGGCTTTAAACTGGCATCAAGCATATCGTTATTGTACCAGATTGGGAATGTTTCTGGTCGATATTCGCACCGAGGAGGAGAACTCTCGAATTCGACAACATATTAAATATTTTAATGAGCAAGTTAATACCAACGACTGGCCTGATTTCTGGACAAGCGGTACCGATTTAGGAGAGGAGAATGAATTTTTTTGGATGACCACTGGAGAAACATTTTTATATTCGGATTGGTTCCCAACAAACCCAGATAATTGGTTGAACAAAACATCTCAAGAGACAGAAAATTGCGTTGGATTATCGGCTGACCGAGGTTATCAATGGAACGATTTGGGATGTTCTGAAAAGCATTATTTTCTCTGCCGAAATTCACTAGATATTCCATATTATAAAATGCAAAGTTGTCACGGCTCCAACTAGTTTTGGGAGGAAATGTAAACTTGCATAAAATAATGTTTGTCCATAAATTGAAATAAATAAACACAATAAAATTTACATAACGATAATTTGAACTCGGCTAATTATTTCATTCAAGTTTTATGTAGGTAAAATGTGCACCAATAGTGAAGTGTTCATGTCATTACCGTTTTGTACAAATTGAACTTTTTAACCTGAAACTGTCAAATAATTTAATTATTTGGCGGGGCAAGCATTAGTGCTAAATTAAATTCTCCTCTCTTCCCTTCTTGTAGGTGGGCGAGGGCAATTATGAAATTTTAAATAAAAACCACTATCTTTTATTGCAGGATCCGGATTCGACGTTTCTGTTCACGACTAATAAGTAATTGTAATTATAAATAAGTAATAGTACTTGGACACAATTTAATTTATTTCGATTTCTTTTTATGAGAACCTCTGCCGTCTTAAGTTTTGTTGCTAATCATTGTAATTGAGTAGTCTCCTGATCGTGTTCTTTTCTAGCCACTGTTTCCAGGTTTTGATTTAATTCTGAACGCGTTAGTTCTTTAAGAGCACGTGGCACTGCTTCATCAATTTCAATTTTCTTTAAGTGCGGGAACTTCATACAAAGTCAACCACGAAGTAATGCAAAGAGTCAATGAGATTATAGACTTAGGTGTTACATTTGTCGAAAACGCCAGTTTCAATAGGCATATTGAAAATTGTATTGCGAAAGCAAATGCCATTTTTGAATTTGTTAAAAGATGGATAGGTGAATTTAAAGACAATCAAACCTTATGTTCACATGCCAATGAAGTTTATCCTAAATTGTAAAAAATGGCGGTTAGTACTATTTTAGGAAAAACTTCACACATCTGCTGAGAAGTATGAAGTTTATACTATAATTCAAAATAAAACAAAATGTGAAGATGTATTATTGATTTGCGAACATTTAGACGATTTTACAAAAAATTTACAACGCATCCCCAATAGAATTCTTAATGACTTTTCCCTTACCGAAAAGTATGAAAAACAAAACTTGAGAAAAAAAAAATTTTCTCAAGTATTTTTTTTTTCATACTTTTCTGTACGGAAAAGTCTTAAGGAATTCTATTGGGGATTCGTTGTTAAATTCACAATGTTTATTTAGGTTCAATTTGAATAAAAACCATTAATCTAATAACAGCAAAATTGTGAAGAAATTATGTTACGCTATAGCGTAGAAGTAACTACTTCTATAGAAGTAACTAAACATCGTTCACAGATTTTATTAAAAAAAAAAATTAAAAGTAGGGTCAAATAACAGTGGGAATTTAATGATCGGAAAATAATGATCGTTAAGTTATTATTTCTGCATTTTATTCCTCCAAAGTACTCAAAATTAAAAAAAGATAGATGATTTAAATTCCCATACAAGTACGTGTTAAATATCTAAAACGACATTTTTTTGAAACCCGGCATTTCAAAGAAATCTTGATTGTTAATAATTTCATATCTCAAAATTTTCACCGGTCGCCAAACTCGCCATAATAACAACTTGGTAGACCTATATAGGCACTCCACTTGGGCCAATCCGATGAAAATTCTAATGGGGCTCGCATATCTAAACCGACATTCGATGAATTTGGTTAGAATCAAATTTACTAAGAAATTCCGCTCTTCAATTGAACGTCGGTTTATATATGCGAGCCCTATTAGAATTTTAATCATGTTGGCCTCAAGTAGAGTGCACATATAGGTCTACCAGTGACAAGTTTGTCGATTGCTGAAAATCCTGAAATATGAATTTTCTTAGAAACAAATTTTCTAAGAAATTCCCTTCTTCAATTGAATGTCGGTTTAGATATGCGAGCCCCATTATAATTTTAATCGGGTTGGCCCAAGTAGACTGCACATCTTAAATATTACACCGACATGTTTTTTGATTGTTCAAAATTTTATGATTCGGAAAATACTTCAGCATATTTAAATTAATAAAATTTAATTTAGAATTAATGTTGTTAATTTTTTATTTGATTTTAGACTTTCATAAACATCATTGTTTTTAATTCAAAACCTCGGATTAAATAAAAATTTAAAATTTTATTTCAATAGAAAAATTTGTTTCGTTCCACCTCCGCCTAAATGACTGCTTTAAACCAATACACTCTCATTAATTTAAATGGCGACAAAAGAATAACATCAACGAAGAAAACAAGTTTAACAATAAAGCCCCGATTCGGTTCTGATTTCGAACTTCATATCAATGCGTACGTTTTACCCAAATTAACAAGAAGAATGCCAAATGAGTATCGAAACACAGAAACTTGGAGACATATAGACGACTTAGTTTGGGCCGATCCGAAGTTGTTACGGAAGTCGTAAATATCCTATTAGGCTATGGATTATATTTCTGATATCTTAATGCCAGAAATAATAAAGGGTGAAACGGGACCCACAGCTCAACGCACGAAATTGTTAAACTCAGGTTCCAATGAACATCAAATACAAACCATGATTTCAACCATAGATAATGACTTACAGCGGATTTGGGAAATCGAAGAAATTCATTCACCTAAACATTTAACGACTGATCAAGCTAAATGTGAAGAACTTTAAAAAGAGGGCTATAAACGTTTATCCAATGGCTCGTATGAAGTTAAGGTTCCATTAAAGGAAAAAATAGAGCTAGGCTCTTCAAATAGAGAAAAAGCTACAAATAACCCTGGGCTACAAATAGATTACCAAAATTTTAAGGACGAATACCTGAGCTTAGGACATATGATTTAGCAAGGATAAAAAATTATTTACATCATGGAGTCATAAAGGACACAAACACAACAACTAAACTTCGAGTGGTTTTTGATGCTTCTATTAAAACATCTGTAGGTAGCAGTGATGCACAACTAATTGGACCAACCATACAAAAAGCTATTTTCTCTTCGCTAAGATTGCGAAGATATAAATATGCGCTTTCACTGCCGATATCGAGAAAATGTTTCGGCAAATAAAAGTCCCTGAAGAACATCGGGATCTGCAAACAATAGTCTGGTGGGTTGATCCAAAAAAGCCATTGCAGGAATATGATTTAGGATTGGTCGTAGGGATACTGACAGGGCACTGCCTTTTTGGGGAACATGCGAGAAGGCTGGGTCTAGAGACGAATGACTTTTGTAGAAGTTGTATGGACGAAGAGGAGGAAGAGACGTTAGTTCACTTAATATGCTCGTGTCCAGCACTATCATACAAAAGACGTAAGTACTTGGGTGTGTACAATATGGACAGCCTTTCTGAACTCGCGGACTTTGGGGTGCGAGATATTTTACGCTACATCAGTAGCTCTGGTTGGTTTCAGCGGGAGTAAGGGGAGATTGGATCCTGTGGTATCACAATGGGCCATTATTGGCCTAAGTGTGCAATAGCAGCCACTCTAACCTAACCTGACCTAACCTAACTTATAGCACTGCCTCAGCACCATGCCTGGCCGTAAGAACTTTACATCAGCTGGCACATGACGAAGAAACCATGTTTATTTCCCGCCGAGTTGTTAACTAATAAATCGTTTCAAGGCAGCTATGAAGGCATTCATAGCTGCCTTGAAACGATTTATTTCCCGCCGAGGCAACATCTACAGAGACTGCGGTACAACATTTGAAGGTGCAGATATACAATTGAAGATTGACATAAAGGGCTTCAACAAAAGGTACATCTCAGGAATAATAGCTTAACTAATGAAGGCATAAATTGGCATCTTAACACCCCGGGCAAGTCCCCACTTCGATGGATTATGGGAGGCAGCCGTAAAATCAGCTAAATACCACCTAAGAGGTGGTTCTAAGTGAAACCGTATTGAGATACGAAGACATGTTAACAGTGTTAAGCCAAATAGAAGCATGTCTTAATTTTAGAGCACTCTGTTGCACGTCTTCAAAAATCGAAGACACATTCATCTTAACCCCTGGATATTTTTATCATCGTTGAATCAATAATCGTTGTACATGATCAAGATATTAGTGAAGGAGTTAAGCAATCGTTGGAAGTTAACTCAGAAGCTGGTACAAGATTTCTGGAGGATATGGTCATGTGAATATTTAACATCATTACAACGTAGACTAAAATGGCACGAAGAAAGGTCAAATATAGAAACTGGAAACATCGTTATATTCAAAGAACCGAATCTAACGCAATCTCAGACGGCAAGGTCCGTGTGGTTACGGTTCAAGGCCAATCTAAAAAATTTACATTTCCCCATAGACGACCATCTCAATGATGACAAAGCTACCAGCACTGAACACGAACCAAATACACAACCAGAAAGGCTTAGCACCAATCTTACAAGATCACCAAGGTTCGTTAAGGGACCTCTGAGCATCTTGACTATGTGCGTAATATGTATATGGATGGTGACTGCGCTCCCAACACCTCAAACCCGTCAAATAGAATCGATTCTTTATAACACCAGTCCCAAAATATTAATGAAGCAATCAAAAACTACACCGGTTGAAATATTCTCATTCGAAAAAAATCGTTGTAAATTTAGCCTAGGAGGAATGTAAGATTGGTGTTTACTTTAAGTTGAAAAATTATTGGATAGAGCTAGAGCAATTAACAAACAATGTACGACACTTAACACAATTATGCTCACATCAAAAGGAAATTGTAATTGATGCCCACCTCTGTCGACATACGGTGGCATATCTGCTTGACCAACTGCGGCACATCGATGATGCAAATAACATCTTGAAAACTAATAAAAAATTATCCGGTTCGTGCACAAGTCGTGCACTTGTCAGTTGTGATGGAACATTAGCTCACGATATTTTTGGCCAATTGGACGAAGCAAGGGCAAATAAATACGAGTCTAAAATACAAGAAAATGAAAGGCATCTATTGACCTTAGTAAAGGAACAAACATCTATAGCTGAGACAACGTTAAACGTATACAAAAATGAAATTTCAAGCATAAATTCACAAATGGCAACCTTCCCAAATGAACTGAACAATTTAACAAAGGCAGCAAATGGCCTTTAAATAAATAAATAAATAAAACGTGTAACTCACGGAGGTAGATAAACTAAAGGCGACACAATTATTCACCACGCTCACGTTAAGTACTGCCATTATCAAAATATATGAGTGTGAAGTTTCTAACAAAAAAATAACAGCATTATGTATACGAATCCAATAAGAATATTCTAGAAAATTGCATGCGTTAGTTTTTACACTGTTAAACACATTGTTAAAAGAGACAGCTTTACGATATTAGAAAGAGATGAAACGCTCGCCATGTTTATTCAAATAAGAAATAAATTAAAAATTCATTTCGTCTCTTTCTAATGATATTCAGCTCACTCGATCTTTCATATATAACTCATATTGGATTCCGATTAATTGTTGAGTGTTTGATTATTTACATCTCGATGATAATTTTTTAGAAAAGTTGAATCATTTCTAAAAATATTTCATCGAGATGTAAATAATAATTTTGATCAAACAATTAAATTGTCCATCGCCAATTTATGTATAAATAAAACTCGTTTATTTAAAAAATAGGTGTCACATTTTAAAGTGCCAATAACAGACGTTTATGCTAAACGGATTGATACCGAAAGATTTTTTAGTAGATCATATTCGATGAATCAAAGATGATCAATTTACATAGATAGAAACCTGCGAACAAAATGCATTTTTCATACAAATCAGCATACTCACCCACATTCTAATAAGAAAATCATACGAAGAAAAAATTCGTAAAATAAAAATGTTTTTATTCTCTTTGTTGTCTGTTCTCGCTCTTCATATTTTTTTTATTATCGTGGCGATCGATACCGATGATCATGTTGGTTTGTTATTTATTTTTTAGTAGAAATATGATAATGGAAATAGAAGGAAGTCGAGCAAATATATAATTTTTTATTTTTTCCTGTGAATGTATGTGCTATAATAAACTTTCATTTAATACGTACACACATTCAAATTTTTTTTGTTTTGAAAATCACGTAAAAGTAGAATATAATTATGATGTGTTGTTTCTACAAATTTATTTTTCCTCGCCTTTTAACTATTATGAACAGAAAAACGAAATTTTAAATTCCTTTTTTGTTTCTTCATTATCCCAGCAAACAAACGCTGATAGCAGAATGAAATAGATGGAAACATTTGCATACGTCGAAGCGAGAAAACAAATAAATTTACTTCGGTTTCTTCTATGCCCTGCATTTTTACCCCCACCTAATCTCTTGTTTATCAATTTAATTTCCAAAATTATTATTTCATTTATATCAGTCTCCAGATTTCAGCTGAAGGTAATAGATGTGCGTTGATTTGAAACATATTCAATGCATACGTATGACGATATTGTAAAAGTTTTTCAGATGGAAATGGAAATGCATGGATAACATATAAAGTAAGTATACAAAATTAAAAAAATGTGTAGTTGTATCTGAATGACAATACACATTTGGTACATACAACCAAAACCAAACACAATCAATAATATCTGATTGTGTTTGGTTTTGATACAACAAAATACATTAAAAAAAATACTATTTTCTGGTAAACCAACGGTTAACAGTTACATATTGAACTCAAATTGAAATGAAAGAGAGATAAATTAATTTTTAGGGGAAACAAAGCCGAGTTTTCGGTCGACAGCAATACGAATAGCATGGAATTAGGTGCATCAATTTGAAGTAAAAATTGAGCGCTCTAATTATATGCTGTTTATGCGCTCTTTGTGCGCTGATTTGTACTACTGGGATGTTACAATGATCGTGTACTTTCGACTGCAAAATATTAACATGTATATAGATGATAATTAATATTACATATATATTATAGATCTAATATATGTACATACATTAAAAATGCAGCTAGCCAATTACTTTACGATTTAATTATGAACTGAAATATGGGCAAATTAATTAAATTTTTAATATTTCTTAGCGGTTGGACAGATGATTGATTTATGTAATGAAAATTTGATACCTCGAAATTGGATCCTTAAAATTAATGCTGATTACGCGTACTTTAACGAATGAATAATTTCAACTTAGTTGGTTTAGGTGGGATTATTTCACTTATTTAAGTGATTTGCTGGAACATGGAAATAGTTCACTAATATTAACCTTCCTACTTTCCCCAAATCATTTATACACATTTTGTATTTCAGGTCAATATGACCCGAACTTTTATTTAATCTCATTGAATCAATTTAAACATTGTGCACAATGAAACAATTATTAAACTAAATAAAAATATTATTTTAATAAATCATGAATTCAGCAAATAAAAATAATAATAAAAATATATTAAAATATTAAAAATAAAAATTCTCTGTATTTTCACAAGCTGGGCAAAAATTGCATACAAGCGGCTTGTATAAATATTTCGCGCATGACTTCATGTTATACTTTTCTTGTACTTGTTTTGTCTTGCCCATTTGATGATGGGCATAAATTACATATTTCCGGTTTTGACTAGTGTTGAATCCATTTGTTGTATGAGTCGTATTCTAATCAATGGCTCTACTAAACTTCTTCCCAGCTCTTCTAAAAATAAACGTCCTTTGATAGTTTTCCAATTTGCCATTCTAGATGTATTTTACCCCAAAGCACGAATCCATTATAAGCTGAGATATCACCCATGTTGTAAAACAAAGTCATCGGCCATCACTTTATTTGTCTTCTGCATGTATATGGAAGGACTAACTTATCTAAGCCCTAAGGTATCAACGGCACTTTAGTTTTATTATAACACAGGATCATGTTTGACTTCTTGTCATCTCTGGAACTTACACCGGCGTCTCTGTGGATTATACTCGTTAACGTCACCTTGTTTTGACTTGTTTTTTAGGTATATAAGATACAATGGCTACATTTTCTTTGAAGAAAAATTTTGAAGACTAAACTTCTGTTTTGTTATCCGTAAAATTTATTGGTAATTCAGGTTTTTTTCTGATGGAGCACAGGATTGTCAAAAATCTCTTTAGCAATATTTGTGCTAATAGATACAACGTAAAAAAATTATCACATGTTATATTATACTCTCTAGTTAGTCCACTAGCAAGGTCCAAAACCACCCTCAAAGCTAGATTTTTTCTGGTAGAGCTCCCAATGCTTTATAAACTTGTAAATTGCAGACATAAGCATTTTTTGAGTTACACAATGCCCATATTTTATGTCGTATTTAGCAGCTTTGCTTGGAATATATTGTTGGAAGGGACAACTCCCGCGAAATTGCACCAGCTGCTCATCTACCGTAAGATTTACCTTGTGGTTATAATGATCTGGCAAAATTTCAACCCATTTGTTCGATATTTCCTCAATAGGCGCAAGTTTGCCCCTTTGGCACAGTTCAGTTCTTGTATCTTTGTCGCCAAATCTTACAACCCGTGATATAGCATGAAATTTTTTTAAACACATAGGGCGTCCAGGTGAAGAATTCTACAAGCTTTGAGTTGATTCGTTATGTGAGCTATACCAATCAGCCAATAGTACTGATGTTAGTCCAAAATTCCTGTATAGATATTGGTTTCAATTCGGCTTGTAATTCAGAAACTCCTTTGTTTGTCATTTCTATTATTTAAGACAGTATATTTCACTCAAATGTATAAAGAAGCTTGTCTTTATGTCCGTGATTCTGGAAGTTGCATACCTTCTGACACTTGGTTTTATATTTATTACATTGGCGCTTGAAACTCGGCTTTGATGATTAGGAGGAATTGTTTTCCAATGAGTATCGCCATTTTGGGATAACACAAAATCCTCATCTACTGGTACTTCAGATGTATGATTATTTGATTCATCGTCATAAAATTCTTCGTCAGTAATAAACTCTGACATATTATCATCAACTTCTGAAGAATCACTATCGTCACCATCAGTTGTGTATAAATGCTCGTCTAAATCACTATCCATTTTCAAAAGAACGGACATGCTTCGTAGTATATTATAGTTCCACTCACCGTTACAATTTACCACAGACTGATAAGGATAATAAAAATTATTTTATCCAATTCATTTGGGAACATGATTTTTGTGAAAAATCGGATTTATCCGATGTTCTTTAGAAATGTTGAACTTATATGGAATTTATATTTCTACAAATGAATGAAGGCTCATATGTGTAACAAACACACATTATACCATAAACTGATAAAAAATCGTTTTTTTTTAATTCAACATGTAAATTAAATATTTGATGAAAAGTCACTAATAGTTAATCGTACTCAATTCAAAAAGAACATTTTATTAACAACTGAAATGAACTTCAGGTCATATAAAATGAAAAATCTAATTTGATGGCAGGAAATAGAATCTATGATTTTTTGTTTTAAATTAATAATTTCAAACCAAATGGAACTGGTTTTATAACCAAATTTAATAAATGATTATATTGAAGTGCATTTCAGATCTGAATCTAAAGGTAAAGGTAGATTAAAAAAATGCTCTTTCTGGCCTATGTTTGCCTTCATCTAGCACTTCTTGCGCCGAATCGTTACTAAATAGCGATAGCCATGAAAAACGGCCAAAAAATGAAACTACAGAAATAAGTATTGATGATTCTAACAAGCACGATCGCTACAAAAATATTAGAACATACTCGCACGCCAAGGGTTCTCCTCCGAGAGACTTAACAATTTTTGATTTTCAAACGATAAAAACGCCAAAAATATCAAAAATAGCTACAGAAAAATATGAATTAGAAGCATCGCGCTCGAATTGCTTATTAACATGCTTTAGTTAAACAATCCGACTTCCACCGAAAACAAAACAACATTTTATAAAGGCAAAATCTTCTTCTTCGCTGGAAATTTCGGAAGTCTCAGAAAAGAAATACAAAAGCTAACAAAAATGCAAACTTCAATGAAGTGGTAAAGCAAGAAGGCATTAGCGAGGATTCCAGAACGTTTCTTGGTATTCTTCTACGGAAAAGCAAATATACAGGATTTTCAACTGGTGAAAGAGATTTGACCCAAGGGATATATTTTACATCTCCTGCGTGTTATAGATACATGAAAGAATTCCACCCTGGAATTCAATTTTGAAATGGATGCTAATAAAAAATGTATTTTCTGGTGAAAATAAAAACATAATTTTTCAAATTTCACAAAAAATTGTATCCCTGCCACCAGAACAAAGATTTGCCGTATTATTGTACGACGAAATGAAAATACAAAGCGATCTGGAGTACGACAAACATAACGATATGATTTATGGTTTTGTCGATTTTTGAAAACGAAGACAATCGAATGTTGCCACTCATGTCTTGACGTTCATGGTTCGAGAAATATTTGCCAAGTACAAATATCCCATACCATATTATGCTACCGAGAATGGGATATGTGGAACAGATTTAGTCGAGTGAAAATTTGCAGGAAAAACACATTTACCCAACAAACATGCAAAAAAATGACGGTTAGCACTGCTGTCCAAATTTTTGGCAACACTGTAGCGGCAGCAATACGAACAAATTATTCTTTGAATAAATTCTCCGAACAAGCAAAACCGTTTGTAATACCAACCGCGAACTTTGTAGAAAAATTGAATATGCTCTGGGATAATCTAAACAGTTCCGACCTTCCTCCGAGAAACCCAAAGAAACAGTCTCTAAGACAAAACAATGCCGCTTATTTAAATATTAAATAAAACGCAAAATATTAAAAGAAAAATCAATTTAATAAAAAATCAAAAGATTTTTGTGTTGACGGGTTGATAATGACATTAAATGGAATTTTAAATTTGACTGGTGAACTTTTTAAAGATTATTCTTCGGTAACATATATTTTGACGAAAAGATTAGATCAGGACGCCTTAGAAAATACATTCGCAGTTACCGGAGGAAGAGGGGCTTTTGTAGAAATCCGTCAATCCTAGAATTTAGCAGAATTTTTGCACAAACATCGTGTATAAAATTATTAAAAAAACACAAACTTATCTAATTGTATTGATGATGACGGATTATTAATGGTCGTTGAAGATCTCCAGCACAACGATCCGATAGATAAGGACAATTTAGAGGAATCAACAACCACAATTTCCCAGATGAACTAGTCGATATTCAATGCCTAGAGAACATAGTTTTGGAAAACCAATTTGCATATGGCGACAAGTATAATGACGATGCGTCACTAAAATATTTTATGAGTTACATATTCCATAGAATTAATAAATATGAACAGTGTAATGATTGTCAAGGGTTATTAATTAAATCTAATGAAACGATAACAACAAATAGTGAATATTTTATTTACTATAAAAATTATACAGCGAATTCAGATTTTGGAAAACTAAATCCTCCAACAGAGGAATTTTTTCAACCCGCAGAACACTATACATGAATTTTATGTGAGGTGTTTAGTAAAACACCACACTTCAATAATATTAAAAATTGTATTATAAAAAAATTTCTCGAATTGATTGAAGGAGGCGCCATTCAAACTGATATTTTAAACCAGAATAACAAATGCTACAAGCATCATTTAAAAATGGTAGATCATATGATTCTTGTACTTCTCCGGAACCATTGTAAATAGGTAAATAAAAAAAATAACAACAAGGAAAAAATGCCAATATTAAAACAATAAAATTTTTTTAAATAATTGATTATGTTTTTAAAATATATAATAGAAATAGTACAATAAATAATACCGTTTTTGGTATTAAAATGAATTTATAAAAATAAATATGTATTCTAAATATCGATACTCCATTAAAGTTCAAGATTCACTTAATATTTTCACCTTCATGTAAAATTTAAAATTAATTCTTTAAAGTTTAATTTATATAAAATATGTTGAATTTCGTTAGAGTTGATAGAAGTAATAAATTGCCCAGTTCAATTTCACTATTATCATAAATTTTGCA
The DNA here is from genome assembly GCA_932526605.1 of Nephrotoma flavescens. Taxonomy (NCBI): domain Eukaryota; kingdom Metazoa; phylum Arthropoda; class Insecta; order Diptera; family Tipulidae; genus Nephrotoma; species Nephrotoma flavescens. Next base: position 234,569,071 of record OW052220.1, read on the forward strand.
ACCATAGTTAATTTACAGCACACCAATTGCACGTCGATTTTTTATTTAACCTCGCCAATTTCAAAAATGCAATTCAACTGTCGTATATCCCTCTTGTGTTTTACTAACACAATTGTGTGGATACGGCAAAAGTACCATGTCAAAAATTTATTTTTGTAAGACATTTTTTTTGGTTGAAAAGGGGATATATAACCCTAATTCTCTAAGAAATACATATCCCACATCCAATCATCCGATAATCGTAATCCCAAAACGATCAATTATATAATATATTTATATAATTATATTATAATATATTTATAAAAGTTAGGAGGTCCGGACAATTTGGGCAGTCGATTTATTATGATAATACTCCATAACTTTATGGAAAATTTATTTTAAAATTCCGTTTTAATAAATCAAATTAAATTTTACCTAAATTTGCTAACAAAAATATCTAAGTTATTGTGGCCGTATTTCAAAATTAAACAATATTCAAATAAACACACATTTTTTATTACGGCAACAATCCCGAAAGAAAATTTCATCTAAATTTGTTAAACAACCAAGCTAATTTGATATAGACCTGTAATAGCCTTAGCTGCAATCTTATTATAATCAACAAAATCTGTTTTCAGTAAAATCATTCAGTCTAACTATTTCATTTATTATATACATGCCCCTTATGTCCTAATTGAATTCGAAATCATACAACCAATAAAATTTAAAGCACCAAACAAAATGGGTAAATACTAGAGCGTACTCGTAATTATGAAGTTTAACATTCAAAAATTGCTTTTGATCGTTGTTCTCCTTCTCATCATAATATTGAACGACAAAGCCAAAATAGTGTATGAAAAATGTAACTGTATTCCATTACATGCATTCACACGAAAAATAAAAAATATTTTCAAACCATTCATTCTTCTAAAAAGTAAATATAAAAATTTATTTATATATATTTCTTCGTCTTCCTTCTTCCATATTTTGTCTGCTAAATAAATAACAAACCAACAACGTAACGTGATCATCGGTATCGATCGCCACGATAATAAAAAAAATATGAAAAGAGAGAACAGACAACAAAGAGAATAAAAACATTTTTATTTTACAAATTTTTTCTTCGTATGATTTTCTTATTAGAATGTGGGTGAGTATGCTGATTTGTATGAAAAATGCATTTTGTTCGCAGGTTTCTATCTATGTAAATTGATCATCTTTGGATGAATGTACCATCGCAGAGTTTGTACCAAAATACCAGTATGATTGTTATAGGCATAATCTTTCGAATAGAATAGGTTTGGTTTCCAGAGTTTGTACCAAAATTTCATTATACACTGATGGCACCTATAGACTTAACCTTCCAAATGGCATCAGTGATATTCCAAAACAGATGGGCGTCGGAAGATTTTTGAGTAGAATTTATTCAGTGCACTCATGGAGTCTGAGTGGAATACATTTAACGGCCAATAACAAGTCATCGTAGTGTTTGTACCAAAATGCCACTATTATTGGATGATTGCTAGAGGCCTAACCTTACGGATTATTATTCAAAATTAAATAACCTTTCATAATTGGTACAATATTCCATGATTTGATTAAAAAAAAAAAAATTTTGTGCATTTGTCCAGGTAAAAAACAGCCGATTCAATGAAATTAAATGAAAGCAGCTAAAAAATGGCTAGAGAAAAAATGTCTGAATAATTTATAATTAAGAGTCATTTCTATTTAAACTTTAATTTATTTTGTTGTAATTTTTTGTGAACATATTGAGTTTGGTTAATATAAAACATGTTCGGTTTTGTATGGGAATTTGTTTTTTCATGAAGAATTTTAACTTTCTTTTGCATATCCATCTTCGATGACAAATTATCCTTAAGTTTATCGTTTTGATCTGAATCGGGCTGATATGTGGTTATGTGACTGAGACACGCTTCCATTTCAACCAAGCATGGTCCGATAAGATCTTCATTTGCGGCAGCTTAATCCGACTATCTGTATTATTACTTCGATCTTACAGAATTGTGCAGAACGATCAAGATTTTATTCAAATTTTCAGCGATAATCGTGTTACAAATACCATTGGTGCAATCATGGGACTCTCAGCTCTATGAGGCCATCTCTGTCCAAATATTCCTTCACGATTGACAGGAAAATAAATCACACCTCAAAGTACATACGTGTCGATCGGTATGGAGAGCGCATCACTATCCAGGAACTGATCAAGTGCAAGGAACTACCTTACGGATTATTGATGTGTGACATAGCGACGTAGCAGAATCAATTCGAGATATCAATGTTTCTGAAAATTGCAAGCAATAATAAATTGTTGCCGCTCTAACAAATTTCCAATTATAAATAAATTTACAATTGATCTATGTAAGAATATATCTGCTAAGTAGGTTAGCTTGAATACAAATATTTTTTTATAACAATTTTGGAATTTAAATTAATATGGAACAAGAAGATAAAGAATTATGATCCCTTCAGGAAACGATATTCAAATTTTGATTTTGTTTCGATATTTTTTTTATACTTCGATTATATCTTAAGATTTACAATTATAATTGAAAATATGTTATTCGTTTGATTTATTATTGATTTAAAATTCAAATAAAGGTACACAAAGTGAAAATATTGTGTTTGGGTAATTCGTTCGTTTTTTTTACAATTTAGAAAGTGGAAAATGATTGATTTCCTTGTTAAATTTGTTTGTGATATGATAATAATATGAGATTATTTATTTATTAACGTTTATTTGCTTAGACAAATTATTCTTATTCAAATAAATATTGTAGAACATATACATACTACACTTGTACGTTTCAGCCAAGTACAACAGTAACAAATTTTTAAAACAAAATTAATATTTGCAAACGTATTAACTTCTTTTCTTGGTACAGATAATCGAACTAAAACCTTGTCCATGCTTTAGACAAGGCAACCATATTTGTAATGAATCTTATTGAGTTTACATTTTTGTGAGTTAACCAAAGAATATTAATGTCAAAAATAACTCTAAGTAGGCTCAGTTCCAAAGGCGGCGAACTCCATTCATTATATGTAGAGCAGCAAGTCAGTAAATCTTTGTTCAAATATTTTATAAAATGATAACAAGCTACAACTCCTAAAATTCATAAAGTAGCTTTGGATCTACAGCAGTAAATTTTAAACCGAAGGTGACTCTTGTAACTTTGTATGCACTTTGCTGTGCCATATTAACTGGTTAACTTGGTAATTTGCAATAGATAAAGCCTGCACCAAAATAATGTCATTGATTCAGTATTTTAGTTCTTTTTTTCAATAATCAACTTCACGACAACTAAAAATGTATATAAAACTTAAAAAAAGGCAGTATTAGTTGGCCAATTACGCAAATGCTACTAAAAACTGCTGATATTATCCGATTGGCCAGATTTAATCATTATTACTGCCCGCTTTTCCTCTCTAAGCCCTTTTCAACTCAAAACAGTATCAATCATTTCCGTCAAATCATGTTCATATAGGTGAATGGAAACTATGAATTCTTTCATTAGGCCATAAGGAAGTTGGATTGCCCATATACCCATGGTATTTTGCGGTTGGCCTGAGCTAGATCTTACTATTGATTATTATTTAACCAGTATTTCATAATCTGTCATGGCTGAAAATTTTGGCTGAATAAATGTCAAAACTTGAAAAAAGTTAATTTCTAATAAACCTGGGACTTATCGAAATTCATGATTTACATTCATTTATTTACGACTACTCGTTAGCGACGCCAGTCCAATGAACGCAATATCCCAACAGTTCAATGAAGAGAACAATTCACCGAAAATGACAATTTATCGATAACGACAATTCACCAAAAACGACATTTCGCTGAAAGTATGTCAAATGATAAGATACACAGGGTTTGTATTTTTTGTCATATTTCAGTTGTATTTAAAAAATAGCCGTTCGTGCAACAGAAGTCTCAATTTTTTATATATTCGCGTTCAATTTTTTATTTTCTGGTGACGATTTTTCTGTATAATGGAAATTGAATTCGAATATAAGCTCCGGATGTTTATGGAACTAAGCCGTTTCTCAACCGAAAATGATGAAATTTGGTAAGAAAATAAAACTGGGATTTTAAAATGAGTTTTTGAGAAAGTTCTGAAATATGGTCAACTCAGGTTTATCTGTTTATCAACTGGTACTCATAAGACTTCTTAATCAATTGAGAATTTATAGTTTGCTCTAGAATTTCTAAAATGACAAGTTTTAGTCACAATACTACGACAAGTATTCATCAATACCTTCAAATAGTCTTAAAATACGGTCTTAAAGTCTTAAAAAATAAAATATTTGATGTGAGGTGGTTTCCGTCGGACTCCTTCAAACACATTTAAGCATTATATTTACCATTAAAATTTCATTTGCATCCAAAATTGACAAACTAATCGGTAATTAATTGGCTGGAGACAGACCCAGTTAGACATATTCCAGAACTTCATACAAAAATCATTCAAGAATCCCATTACTATGATTTGTATTATAATTTATCAACTCGTTTAAAATAAACTCCAGGACTAACGCCCTTTTCCAATTACCGGCTTATTTCAGATTTATTGACTTATTTAACGACATCTTGAATAAGTCAGTCAATTTGTTCCATTCATTGTACCGGCTTATTTGTGACGTAATAACCAAAAAACAAAACGCAATTTCTATTATATGGAAGAAAAAAAATTTTTGGCATCTTGGTCGTTGCTACTAGATTTGAAAAAAAAACCTGCATATATTACATTTAGTCAAGACACATTTTTGGAGACATTTCTCGCGAGGTGACTTATTTGAATAAGTCGGTGTCCACAAATAAGTTGGTAAGTGGAAAAGGGCCTAAATCCGGAATTTATATTCGAAATATATTTATATACCACGAAAAAACTAATTAAACCAAGGAACGAGGAAAAAACAGAATTTGTGCAAGACCGGGTTTAATTTTAATTCAAAATTGTTCCAAACGTATATAAAGCTTGTTTGTAAATTCATTCACAAAATTTTATAAGGAATTTTGTATTAGAGCTATAAACTAATGTTAAAATTATATAATAGAATGCGCCCCACTCGGTAATGCAATTAATTAAATTTAAATGTTTAGCGCTATTTTTTATGATTGCTTTTAGCTAACTAGGGCCAGACCCATATTTTAAATTCTTCCTCTTTTCCTGCGACTTTCAACCGAACAACAACGAGATCGAAAGCGTACTGTTACTCAACTGAAAAATGAGTTGCTTAGCGCCCGTCAAGTGAATATTAATGCCAGAACAATTAGACGAAAATTAAAAGAAGTGAACCTAACTCCAAGACGCCCCGTAATGATTCCGCGGCTTCTCTCCGTTACAAATCCATCTGGTTAGAATTTACTCATACTCATGCAAATTGGGGAACTGATCAATGAGACACTGTTCTCTTTTAAGATGAGACCATAATCCAATCATAGAAACCAGATGGACGTAATCTTGTATACAGAAGAGTTGGATAACACGCTAGTGAAAAATGTAAGCTTTGGTGAAGGTTCAATATATAGCAAATATGGTTTATATAGCAAAAAAAAAAATGCGTTAATTTTGTCCACGAGTGTAGATCTAGAATCTACCACTTATATAATAAAAAATTGTAATTCCTGTTTTAATTTCAAAAAACCAATAAGATCATCCCTTGATAAAAATTTAATCTTCACTGCAAAAATTGAAAAAGCCTATACGCTTCCATTACTCAAATGCACACCACATTTCGCATGGATCTCCCAATTTATGGAAAAGGCTTAAGTATAGGGTTTTCCAATAGGAATGATATGATTTTTAAGTGAGGTTTCGGCAATTTGTAATATGTAATGATCTGTCATTTTTTATTTCATTGTATTCAGTAATGTTTAGCATTTCATCATGGTGAGATATAAGCAACAACAACGTTCAAAAATTATTCACTTTTATTATCAAAATAATCGTTCTCCAATTGCAACTTTTCGTGCGCCACTGCCATTCTATATAGTCGTAATAATCGTCCAAGTGTGCTCGCAAAATTTTGTGCGTACATTTTCTTTAGATAATGTTCAAGTGCAAATAAGACAAAGAAACGTTCGAAGTAATGCAAATATTGCTGCCGTTCAGGCAAGTGTTGCTGAAGACCGCAATTTGTCGATTCCAAGACGTTCGCAAGAATTGGGAATGTCTCAAACCACAACCTGGCGGATTTTGAGAAAGGATTTGGGTTTGCATCCGTATCAAATTGTTCTCATTCAAGAACTGAAGCCATTGGATCAACGTAAACGTCGTGAATTTGCTGATTTTGCCTTGGAACAACTTAAAAAGATAACGGTTTTTTGCAGAAAATCATCTTCTCCGATGAGGCTCACTCACTTTCATCTGAGTGGTGTGGTAAATAAACAAAACTGTCGATTCTGGTGTGAAGAAAATCCACAAATTATTCATGAAAAACCATTACATTCACCTAAATTGACAGTTTGGTCTGGTTTTTGGTCTGGTGTAATCATCGGTCCGTATTTTTTTCGAAATGAAGCTGGTAACACCATTACTGTCAATGGAGATCGATATAGATCGATGATAACCAATTTTTTATGGTCGAAATTGGAAGAAGTTGATCTTGACAACATTTGGTTCCAACAAGACGGGGCTACGTGCCACACAGCAAGTGCAACAATTGAATTATGGCGAGAAAAGTTTGGAGATTCAATTATTTCAAGAAATTGTGATATTGAATGGCCTCCAAGAAGTTTGATTTAATACCATTAGACTATTTCTTGTGGGGTTATTTGAAGTCATTGGTCTTTAACAATAAACCAAACTCTCTTCAAGCTTTACAAGTCAATATGACATACGACTTGATTTAGTGGAATTCGTTCCTGCAGAACAAGTCGTGGAGGCAATTTGAATGACATTTTATTCAGAACTTAATTCAATCGATTGTAATTCACATTAAATAAAAAACATTTCAATTTCCTTAACAATTAGTGTGTTTTTTTTTAAAGAAATCATGTCACTCTTATTGGAAAACCCTTTATGAAACTTGATTCCGAATAGTAAATGCGCCTGGACTATAAAGATGTCGAATTTTAGAGAAATAACGTTTTTTTGTAAATTAACCATTTCAGGTCAAATTTAAAAAATATTCTGAACAATTTTTGTTTGCTATTTAAATCTACAGTTTTTTTGTTTCCATCGTCAAAAACCGCTGGTATCGCCCAATTTATTGATAAACCTTAAATATAAAGTTTCACCCCGATCGATCACAATCCGCCTGGACTGTAGAGCTCCAACAGAAAATCAGTCTGCGCAGGATAACGTACACACATGGATTTTTTAAAAACTTAAATTTTTTATTTTTTTACGTAAATAAAATTAAAACAATAAAAATCGTTATTTCCGCTTAAATTTTGGAAAAATAATCCGAGTCAGTATGTTTGCAAATTTAGTTTAGAATCTTTAAGTTCATAGATGTTTTTCTCATAAATGATTAAATTTTTTAAATTTGTACTTGCAATTTTATGAAAGCTGTTACTTCGGGTGAACCGATTTTAGGCAAACATCGCTGGGATTTCCCAATTTGTAGAAAAGGATTATGTATAAATTTTCAACCCTATCAGCTATTCCGCATGTGCTGTACAGGTGCCGTATTCTTGCTCAAAACAGTTTTATCACGGAAAGCTCGAAATTTGCAAAAAAAGCTTAAATATGAAGATTCAGCCATTCAATCCGTCAATCCATAACTGGCATTTAAACTTTTTTGACTTCAGCCATATAGCAAGTGGTCAATGTCATGTACAATTTTGACCTCGATTTGACAGGTTCACCATTTCCTATATCGCCGCAAAACAGTACTTTTTAAAAAATCTCTGTATGTGAAGGCGTGGCGCCGTGCAGTCTAAATACCTGTCGTTTTACAGCCCAGGCGGATTGAATGATCCAAATAAAACCTAATATTTAAACGTTTTCCATAAATTCGAAGATCGTAGTGATTTTTGGCAGACCAATGGTAGCTTCCATGCGAGCGTTCTACTTTTTTAAAAACAAAACGTTTAAAAACAAAATAGAGATGATCTAAACTAATTGTATTTGAACAATTAGTTTAGATCATTTTTTAAATTTTATCGGAAATGACGAGTTAAACAATTTTATTTCACCAAATTTAGGCATCTCTATATCGCAGGCGGAAAAAAACTGCATACTTTACACGTTATCCATTAAGTGGGAGATCCTTGCAAAATTTAGAGTGAAATTTATGTATAGGAAGTGGCTGCTTCAGTGGGAGCTGTCCAATTTTTCCAATGATGTTGAAAAGTTTAGCATTACAAACATTAATCATTCAATTTTCAACCAACAATGGGTGATCTTGTTGCTTTTTCGAAATTGAAGCAGGAATAATGGTTTCTGATTGCGTACAAGACAATTTTACTAAAACATCGTTAAGTTTAATTTTTCGCTTTAGAAATCACGTGTAGTGTAACCGAATATTTCGATTTTGGGTATTTGGTTGATTATTTAGAGCCAATTTGTAATAATTAATTCAAACATTAAGAATAGTTTTGATTATGGAAAATTTTCCGTTTTATTTTCAGTGAACTATCGTTTTTGGTAATTGTTTTTCAATAAATTATGCATTGACAAATGTCTAATACCTGTAAATAGTTAGGCACTTAGTTAGGCACAGCTCCACGAATGAAACATGGCTATGTTGCATGGATTAAATCGCTATATTTGGTTATTTAAAATATTTTAGTCATAATATATGTGTATGAGACGATGTTGAAGGCCATTAATAGTCATTCGGGCATCACCACTGCTTTCATATCGCTCACAGATCATTTACCATATTAAAAATCATCCGCGATCGCGGTGGTCTCTCTTTCGGGCTAAAACGACATCCTTCTTAAAAGAATGTCCAGAAACCCGCTATATGAGAGAAAACTCTGTTCAGTAGACGATGATGGCGGATGAAATACAAACAAAACTTGTAGACGGGTTTTTTTTGTTGTAGACACATTTCGAATTTGTTCACTTTTCATTTTATATGCCACAATTTAAATAACAATACCATCATCAAATTTGGTATAATGAATGGAAATGGAATTCGAAAATAATTTTTGGATAAAGTTCTGGAAGGAATTCGTTTATGGCAAAAGGATTCTAAAATAGTTTTACAAAGGAGTTCTGGAAGCTAACAAGGAATGGAACTTGGTTGTTTCTGAAATTATTGTTTAAGCTAGATGGAATTCAAAATTGATTTTTAAAAGAAGTTCTGGAATATAGCCAGGGGTAGAACTAAGTCGTTTCTTAAACAATCATGAAAAAATTGGGTATCATGAATGGAAATGGAATTCTAAAATCATTTTTGGAAAAAGTTCTGGGATAATGTCATCTGGGATAGATCTAGATTATTTCTGAACAGATTATAAAAAAGTGTTTTATGCTGGATAGAAATGACATTCTAAAATTATTTTTAAGAGAAACTCTATAATATAAACAATTGTGTTCAATCTGTTCGGTAAATCTATATGAAAATTACTCATTATAGATTTTTCGGAACTTATTCAACACCGCTCGTAAATGGGATTCTACAATCACAAAGATTTTTTTTTTCTGGAATAAAATCTCATAAAATGATATTTGGAGTTCTGGAATATGGTTAACTTGAACGGAACTTAGCTGGATGGAAATGCTGGGTGGAAATGAGATTGTAAAATATTTTTGTAAGAATTTCTGGAATATGGTAAACCGGGACGGAATTAGGTTTATTCTGAACTGATTATGATCGAATAATTTATGGTGGGCGTAATAATGGAATTGTAAAGTGATTTTTTTAGAAAAATTCTAGAACATGGCCAATTGGGAAGGGACTCTTTACGGGATGCGAGTTTTAAAAAATCAACCTAAAGAAGATCAGAAAAGCTTTAAAGTTAAGATGTTTTACTTACTCCCTTGTGTCTAACGTAAAATCGCCCAATTGCAAGAATTCAATATTGTCCAAAGTTAAAATAAGAAAAATTATAAAAATTTAATCATAAAGATAACACTTTCATTTATTTTCAATTTTATGGTGACAGTAATAGTAGATGAAAATTTTAAGTAGAACCGATGCAACTATGTGTTTTATAGTATGGCACCTCAAATGAATCCCGACATAGAAAATAATGCATTTCTGAACATCCCATATCGTTCCACTGATAACCTCGGACACCCGATAATCCAACGCAATTTTCAGTTTCATGCGATGTTTTGTTAAACCAATTATCTGGATTTGTTGGGTACCAATCCGAATATAAAAATGTTTCTCCAGTGGTCATCCAAAAAAATTCATTCTCTTTGCCTAAATCGGTACCGCTTGTCCAATAGTTTGGTAATATTTTAATAGTACGTTGTTCATTGAAATATTTGATATGTTTCCTAATTCGGGAATTCTCCTCCTCCGTGCGTATATCGACTAGATACATTCCCAATCTGGCACAAAAACGATATGATTGATGCCAATTTAAGGCCAATGGGTGGCTGTTAAAATATGTATGCCCATCGACAACATAATTTTGACCGCACAACGCAAATTGAAAAACTGAAACTAACACAGTAAATATTAAATAAATTTTAATGCTCATTTTAACTTCTAGACTAAATTATCAAAATCGAGTTCTTCTCCTTTTAAATGAAAGTATTCGGTTAGAATTACTATATTTGCCACTTAAAGAAAGTGTTTATTTGTTGAATATTTTTCGTTATCTATACAGGGTGTAATCTGCTTTAAATTTTTTTTTTGTACTAGGCTGAAATCTTAGATTACTTGAAATATTAAAAATTCCACTATAAATTCAACTTTTTTATAAATGATAAAACAACAGTTTCTGAACCACCATGTTCGAGTATTTATATACTCAACAACAAAATCTTAATATTTATGACCCGTCTACCTTATTTTTATCTTAAGATTAATTATTTAGTATACATGTCATTTGTACGGCGAGAGCTAAACAAAAACGTGACAAACTTGTATCAGCTGGAGATTTACTTTAAAAGTTTTACTTCAGATTTATTTCAATTACTTGTAAGAATGGAGCACAAAGCTTGTACAGCAGAATAATGATAAGATGATGCCTCGTTTTGCGGATGAGAAACGAAATACAAAATACGAACTCAAACAGAAAAAAACGCAAATTAAATTAATTTTTCCCATACAAGTGGGTTCCTAAATGTTTTTTTAAATAAAACTATTAAATTAATAAATTAAATAATTAATAAATTTAGTAATTTATCAAACAAGAAATGCAAAATTGCACAGTGATCTTGAGCGAGTGTGAGCGAAAAATCGTTACATTTTTTTGGTTGATTGATTGGTGGGTGCGCACGAACAAGCTTATTAGGCAAGATTCCTAGGAAGGGTAGGCTTCACTGTGCATGCCTTTTTCATTTATCAAAACCGTAGGGATAGGAAAGGAAAGTTAGTTTGGAGGACAGACTTGACCCGTTACTGACACCTAATACAAGTTAGTTAATTTTTTACACAACACAAGACAACACAATTTTATTTCCAATTTTTATTTAAATACCTAATTATTGAACGATGAAATCTTAAAAGAAAACAATAATCAAATTTAGAATAATAATACATTCATTTTTTTATCATCTCAAATAGGCTTAGTGTTAAATTCTAGATCCAATATTCAGTGACATAACCGACCTAGAAGATCACACACCCGGTTATTATTATTTGTATTCCCAACATATTACCGGCCCCTTCTGCATCCAGAATTGAAACTGCCCCTGCGTGACCTTCGTTTATCAACTCACTTGACACTTAGATTAAATCGCACCTTCGATTCAAAATTGGCCCAAGTCAAAAATCGTGATTTTTCACATAATTATTGTATAATGGTTAAAATAGCCTACATTTTTGATCTACAATAGCGACACATTTAATATTATTCTATTGCCCGTATTAAAGCGCTAGTGTCACTTTTGATTGTGATTAAAATAACGGATGCAAAACGAGAAAAAGTGACGCAATTCAGTTGTGTCATCAAGCCTCAACCAAACTTAAGAGCTTAAGTTGTGCTCCGTTTGGACCACTTAAGGGTATCACTCCCTGACCACCAACATTTTAGGGGTCAGTTGTTTATTTGTGATGAGAAACCTATAAAATTTTAGGGATTGTAGTAGTAACCGAAATGTTACAAACAGCATGTAACATAAGCTTTTAAGTCTTCGCTGGTTGAGGAATAAATCCGTTGACCTAAGTGGATATAAAAAAGTGTTTTATTTGAACTTGTGTCAATTTTTATATTACATCAAAATATTTAATTGGAGGCATAATCTGAGTTGTGAAATTATTCTTGTTTATGACCTTGTTAAAGTTAGCCGAAAGTTTCGAGCCGAAAGATAATGCAGATAGTGTCTTTTCTATCCCAGCTGAAAAAAATATACGATATGATTTTTCGATAAAGCGGTCAATAGATTCTATATAATCCGCTCCTACGTGCGGCACGCAGTGCGACATGTTTGCTGATCCCTGCTCCTACGTCCCCTGAAGTTCAAATCTAAAGCACCTCGGAGGGCTAAGCGGGGGGGGGGGGGCACAGCGACTTCCCGCATGCCCGTGGGAGTTGTGGAAGCCGTTAGCCTCTACAATTAGTCCATTTGTCTAGTGCATTTGTCTAGTTAGTGTGTCGGCTGAGATAGCAGAGATACTATCTGCATTATCTTTCGGCTGGAAACTTTCGGCTAACTTTAACAGTATTTGTTTATGGTTAGTAATATTTCGACATTTGTGTCAGTTTCTGTGTTAAAATAAATATTCTTTTTAATTGAAATCTGAAATTGTGACGTTATTGGTGATGAGGTTGTGATGGGATCAAGGTTGTGTTTTTGTACTTAATTTGTTTTTTTGTAGATTCCCCAAACATGGCTTTGAGTCGGGGTGGATTAATGGTAAAACTTAGCTTAGAAAAGTAAAGGGAAAACTTAACGAAGATGGACAATCATTAGACGTTCATTAGTTAATGACGATGGTGCTTGCATTTTTAAAGACGGTATGATAGTTTTACTGTGAAGGATGTATAATTATTACAAAATAATTATTTCTTGTCCTGTAGAAAATGAAATCTCTTTCGAACGATCAAATTTAATTGAACAAGATTTACCATTGATTGACGCTATTTCCCCGTATTTAAAAATTTCACCATCGACTGATATACTTTCAACATTACCTGAAAATTTTCATAGTAAACAGTCTGACGAATGATTGGATAAAATTGAACAAAATGTACCAGCAATGGAAGCAACTTTTTCTGAATTTATTTTAACAGTCATTTCTTAGAATCCCACTAAGCTTTGCTTTCGTCGATCTTCAGTTAAATAACGTATGTGAAGTTATTCCCGGATTCTATCCCCGAAATTAAAAAAAAATAATCAGGCAACACTAACATAATTGTATCCCTCTAACTCATGTGTGAAGTTAGCCCCGCCCCGTTTTATATTATATTTTATTCCAAATAGGCTTCATATGTGAAGTTATCCCCGAATTTAATTATATGAAAAAAAAATGTTTAATAAAATTATTTTAATACGGAAAACAAACAAAATAAATGTAAAAATTTAATAAAATGAAGTAAAATAATTTTTAAATTGGCTTATAAATTTGTCAGATAATTATAATTTGGCTATAAGATAGAAAACACATATCTCACATTAAGGAAAACACCAAATCGCAATCGTACCGATGCAACCTAGCGAAATTCGGCTCCAAACAAAATATTTACTTCTAATACGTTTTTGACTCAAAATAATATTTTAATTTGACATGTAAAAAGTATTAATTTGTCGTATCAGAGCTATATGGTTCTTAGATTGCCAGATCCATACGTCACTTTCGACAAAATATGAACACAAAAACAGAAGCCGCAGAAAATCAAAAAATTCTTGTGAAAATTCTAGTACACGAATTTTAGCCAAATTTCCCATATAGTCCAAATGGGACGATGTTCCTAAAAGTTCGTTGGGTTATCAATATTCCAACAGGCGTAGTTAGGCTCTTTAAGGAGGTTGTAGAATGAAATTTTTGAGCTTATATATTTTCTAGAATTAATTGGCCGTATTTCAGAAATTTCTTAAAATTTTTAACAATTTATGAAATTTTAGATTCCCGATAGGGTATGTGACAACCCCCACACATCATTGATAGTCATAAGAATCGATGGTTATCATCGTATTGGAGGATAGCAAAACACTTCCAGTCTAAAAAATCCTTAAATCCCTCAAACTTCTTTTTCATTGTTGAGTGATATTTATTTTTTCCACTATTTCCCGCATCAAATTGGTATTTTATGCAAGTTTTTTGATTTTCAACCCCCTCCTAGGAGTTGTTTCATCCCGGGATTTCCAAAATTTTTGAACAAATAATAAAAATCTTGACTTTCCGAGATACGTATTTCATAGTAAAAAATAGGATTTTTTCATGTTTTGTAGGGAAAATTATGGAGAGTCGCTCTTACACCCCCAAATTCAAGTGCGGTGAAACCATTCAAAGCGGATGATTCATGAAATTTTTGAACGTGCAAACCTTTATCCCAATTTCGCGATCTTATATATTTTTTCTAGAATTATTTCACCAAATTGCGAAATTTTCTTGGAATTTTTAACAATTTTTACAAATTTTACCCCCGTTAGGGGATGTTTCACCCCTAAACATCAATGATATTGGTAAGAATCTATGTTAATGATCATAATTGAGGAGGACAAAGAACTTTCAGTCGAAAAAATAAGATGTCCTGACCGAATTTCCAGAATCGTCTCTAGGGGTAGTTAACCCTCTGAGAAAGGGTGGTTTCGAAAAACCCTCGAACACGTCAACCTTATTTTTTTTTATGGAGTAATATAAATTTTTTCCAGAATTTTTCGCATCAATTTGGATTTTTTAGACAGTTTTTTTGATTTTTCAACCCCTTCCTAGGGGTAGTTTCACCCCTAGGTAGTACCAAAATTCTTGAAAAAATAATTTATAATGTAAGTTTTTGAAATACCTATTTTGGAATAAAAAACTTTTTTCATGTTTTTCGAGGAAAATTATCGAAAGTCACTTTTTTACCCCCAACTTCAAGGGCGGTTTTCACCCCCTTAGAAGGGGATTGAGCACTTAAAAAAAATACGTGTCACTTATTTTCCACTCCTCTACAACATATTAAAGTTTCATCGAAATCGGAGCCGGACACCTGGAGACCCTTCCTTGTCATGACCTAAGCTATTAGAAAACCAACCGAAACTTTTGCTCACTAGTGGTAGTTTTTGAGATATTGGCCAGAAACTGAAAATAACTTATATGACCGCAGAAAATCAAAAAATTCTAGTGAAAATTCTGGTCTATGAATTTTCCCCAAATTTTCCATATAGTTTTAGTATGATCTAAGCTATTAGAAAAACAACCGAAAGTATTGGTTACTGTGCAAGAAATGCCGGAAAGACGGAATATTGTTAAATTTTAACATTTCATATAGCGAGTTGCTTTACTTGGGAGATCAATTAATTTGCCATTTTAAGTATCACTTTTAATATTTTAGAACCAATGCAAGTAACCACCGTGACGGTTAAATTAAGTCATCACAACACTTGTAATATATCTGCAATGTATTGCCCCCCCCCACGGTAACCTAAAGAAAGAAGACTACATTAACTTGTTCCAGAAATTATTAAGTAACTTCACTATCGGAGGTCTGTTTAATGCAAAAAAAATACCTTCTAGATTAACCTCTCCAAAAGGCAAGGAATTACTTGCAGCTGGCCAATACTCAAACTGTGAATTTTACTCAGGAGGGAAACCAACGTACTGGCCAACAGATCCTAACAAAATCCCAGACCTAATAGATTTCTACATGACTAAAGGCATATCGGAACGCTACATCTTCTGAGAAAATGTTGAAAGTCTAATATCTGATCATTCTCCTGTAATTATGGCGGTTAGTGAAAACGTAATAGAAAAAACAAATTCCCCACAGCTCACAAACAACAAACAAATTGGGAATTGTGTAAGCAGTTAGTGGAGGAAAAAATAGAACTTCAAGTGCCAAACAAAATTGAAAATGATATAGAAGATGAACTAGAACAGCCCCTTGATGTTATAAAATGGTTGGCTTGGGAATGCACCCCCAAATTATCATCTAGGAAAGAGAACTCCGTTATTTACCTAATAGAAGTAAGAGAACTAGTGCAGGAAAAATGAAAAGCCCGAAAGCAATGGCAGAATACGCGTGTGCCGCAAGATAAAACCACCTTAAACAAGCTGTGCATCAAACTTAAGGCAGTCATAAAAGCAGTTAAAAATGAAACAATTGGAAAATACCTGTATTTTCTAGCTCCAACTAAAGACGCCGACTATTCCCTCTGGAAAGCCACTAAAGGGTTAAAATGACCAAAAACGCAGATCCCTCCAATCAAAACCAATAGTGGGAAATGGGCTAGAAGTGCGAAAGATATAGCTGACCTCTTTGCTGAACATGTTGAAGAAACATTTCAACCTCTACCCGGCAACATTGAAAGAATTAAAAGCTGAAATTAAGAACGTAAAAGCAAACAAAGCACCTGGTTACTATCTGATAACAGGGGAAATGATAATGAAGCTGCCTTGAAAAGGCACCCGTAAATAATTTCACATAATTAATGCGATCCTCAGGAAAAAAAACATGTACCAATGCAGTGGAACGTAGCAGAAGTAATAATGATTCCGAAACCGCGCAAGCCACCGAATAATAGAAAATCTTACCGGCCAATTTTACTTCCACCAACAGTAGCGAAATTGTTCGAGAGAATGTTGCTCAAAAGATTAAAAATAACCATAGAACAAAGAAAAAACCTTATCCCAGAATATCAGTTTGGTTTGAAAGAGAAACACTCATATATTGATCAGGTTCATAGACTTCCAGATGTCATTGAGAATACATTAGAGAGGGAAAAGGTTTGCTCTAGTATCTCCTTAGATGTGGCGCAGAGGTTTACTTTTCAAACTACATCGAGATTTACCAAAAAAAAAAAAATTCGGCAGGAGTACCGCAGGGTAGTGTTTTGGGTCCTATTCTTTACCTGCTCTACATCAGAGATTTACGTCAATTAAACGATGTTACCATTGCAAAATTCGCTGATGACATTGCAGTTCTCTCAGTAGGAGACACTATCGAGGAATCGACAACGAAACTTCAAGAAGCATGTGACAAAATCATAAAATAGACAAAAATGTGGCGTATCGGTCAGCAGATTTCGTATGCAAATAAGGCTAAATATCTAGGGATGACCTTAGATACCAGGCTCAGATGGAAAGAGCACGTAAAAAGAAAAATGAAGCATTTAATGTCAAATGTACTGGCTGCTCGGGAATAATTCAGGATTGTCAACCGAAAATAAATTTATATTATATCAACAGGTGCTAAAGCCTGTATGGACTTACGGAATACAGCAGCAAACGAACACCAAAATAATACAAACTTTTCAAAACAAAGTACTACGTGGTATAATTAATTCTCCGTGGTACATTAGAAACAATGAATTTCATGGGGACCTAAATATCCCGACAACGTATTTATCAACATGTAAATGAAGAGCTTTGTGGTATGTCGGACAGTTTACAGACGACTGCAGAGAACGAACTCAATTTATTTAATGGAATAAGGACTGGTATCAAAACTAACTTCAGTAAATAACCTATAAATGGAACTGGCCAATGAGCCTCTTCTCATTCACAAGTGACTAAATTAAGAAAGAAAAATTTTTGTATGAATTGTTTTCAGTTGTAATAATTTTTAAAAATAAACAAAAAAAAAAACATTTCTATAAAAAATGTTATTTGAGATAATAATTAAATAACCCGATTTCCTCGCACCAAAATCTGTATTTATGAAAAAAACTTAATTCATTTGACAATACTCCATTCACCATCTAAATAATCAGAAATGATAAACAAAGCAAAAAATGCGATATGTATTTATACCATTCAACCACCACTATAAAAACCTAATTCTAATTTATTTGATTGGCCTTATTTAACCTATAAAGAATGCCAGTTCTTAGGGGCCCAAAACCCCAATTATAAAAATCGAAAAATTTTCATACAAAATTGTTTTTTGAAACGAATTTTCAATGACAACTCAACGGCAACACAAAAACCTCTCGGGAGATGTGTAAAAAAAAATTATTTACAATAAAGCATTTGGCAGAAACATCACATTAACCCTTCGGCCCGAGTGTCAATTTCCTCATTCCAGAGACAACACAATCTCCTACTTCCATTACAATCACTTTTTACGGAAATTCTCAAAAATTTGCGAAGAATTATCTATAAATTATCATTTTAACCTTCCATAATTGAGTTGTGTTCAATATTTCACCGTGACAGCGTTGTGTGCACTACCAATTACAGACGAGCAACTCGCAAAATGAAAGTAACCCAACCCCGCCTCGCCAATGTTATTTTCATCACCAATCGAAATCACACGACGAAAAATGCATTTTGCATCCATCCAGCCGATATCGGGATTCAAATCCGGTACCTCCCGATCCAAACACCAAAACATTTATTCAGTGCCGTTTCGTCGGTGGAATAATAATTACAAGCAAACAAAAGATAAAAGAAAAATGTTTTATGTGTGTGGGTGCAACACACCAATCCAACCAATTTAGTCGTCTCTTACGACAAGCAGTGGGTGCTGTGGTGGAATTCTAGGATTAAAAATTCCCTCCCCCCCCCCAACTACACAGGAGCATACGCCTGTTGTACGTAAATTTGTGAAGAATAATCATGAGACGGGCGTGCTGGTGGACATCGGAAGCTGAAAGTGTGCGACTCAAACCAGGAACATCAACTTAAAACATCAATGAGGTTTAGATAAATATGAAACCTTAAAAAATAATTAAAACAGTACCTGAGGTAATGCGCATCCTTGCTTCCATCCAAGGTCAGAAAACCTAGAAATATTTATATTTCAAATTTAATATAAACAACAATAACAGTACTTATTACGTAGCAACATAACGATCTACCATTAAATATTTATCCAGCCCTTTCCTTAATTTACCGTAACAATTGTAACAACCATTTCAATTCGTTTTTATTTTATTTTTATTTAAAAATAAAAAAAAAACAAAATCTTTTCTTCGGTTTAAATTCGAATTCGTTTTTATCATAAATTCTACTTAAAGTCAACCCAACATAATAATACGGAAAGGAAAACAACCGCTTATACAAAAAAAATGTATTTTAGGCTATGCCAAAATATTTAAGAATAGTCGGCAGAAGGTTATATATCCTTAAGAGATTTTTCCCAACTCAAAATAGGTTTTCTTGATCAAAAAAAAAAAAAAAATGTGTGTGTGCGTATATTATGTCAGGTGCTGGAAACAAAAAAAGGACGATGGAATAATATAAAAACTTGGCCATTTCATTCAAAAAGGATATTACACGTAATACACAAACAACAATATAATAACAACAAAATTTTCATTTAAAGGGAATATGGGATGGTGATGAAAATTGGTTAAGTGAGAAAAAATACATTTCAAGAATGGAAAATACTTTTGTGTATGTTTGAGATATTTTAACTGGAACAGGAAGTTGTTACAAATTTACGATGAAAAAAATAAACAAAACAAAAACCATTTGGTTAACTAGGTAAATAGGCAAGAAGTGTTAATTAGGTATCGATTTTTTTTCTAGTCTAGTCATGTTTTGGGTGAGTAAAATGAGAAACGGCTTTAATGTGGTTGGTGGTAAGTATTTAAATTATGTTATGTTAGAGGTTTGAAAAATGCATTTTAGAGGTTCCTGCGCGCTTGAAATAGGAATTTTTAGGAGCATACTAAAAGCAGTAAACAGGAATTTTTAGGAGCATCCGATGCGTCGTATGCAGCTTGATATCCGCACTGTCTTCGTCAACAATTGCCTTGGTGTGAACCTCATTTCAAACAGCATTCCGAACTATATCAGCGATATTTGTGCAAAGTTATACGCCGGACGCGTATCTTGTGGATGCTGTATGTTCATGGAAAAATAGGCTGCGTCATCGTTCATGCAGATCGTGAAAATATTTGCTCAGATGTTGCTGACTTCTTGTCAAATATTTCGAATGTCTTCTCGCAAACCGGAAGATATCACTGTCCAGATGTCCATATTGTCCATCCAGCATTTCAACAGCTAGACGTTATAATTGTTCATGAAATTTTCTTCGGCCTTGCATTTCAAATTGCACATTCGACCTCCATTTTTAATGAACTGGTGCGGGTAGTGTTGGCGACAATGTGAGTGTGCCACTCTTGTGATCAAGCGGTTTGGTACAGTATTGGTGTCATGCCCTAGTGCATATAGTTAGCAGACAATCGCATTGATCCATAAGCTAGCCCGATTATATTATCATTGCATGAACGTCAGAACACGTATTTCAAATGATTCGTCGTATTTTACATTTTAGCGAAAAACCGGTAATCATCTGGGTAATCCAAATGAAGCTTTAAAATATCCCTAACATAATCAGGTACCTTAGCCGATGTCTTTGTAGTTTATAAAAAATATATTTATCTATTTATATTAAAAAGAATGAAAATGATGTGATGATTTTTGTTGTTAATGTAGTTCGAAACTTGAAGATGATTGGACATGCGGGGTAAAAGTAGAAGCAGCGGTCTTTCGTTTTGGAGGATGGCAGCATACTAGGTTTTCCGGTCATCATTTGTTAACCCAATCCACACTGCGGTAGTCTACGGTGTGATGTGGTGTATAAGAGATGGTGTATAATGTTGCGGCATGAGGAAGACTGCGACTCTAGTGTTACAACTTCTCCAAAACTACTCTAAACCGTTTATGATGCTAGCCTATTGGACAATCAGTTAAGATGAAAAAATCCATGTGTGTAAAATGTCTTGGGTCTAAAAGACAGAGGTTTAGCGAGAAGGAGCTTGGAGGTTGATGAGAGGAGATTTGGATGCCGAGAGGAGATTTGAATGCCGAGAGGAAACGGACCAAGCTTCAGGAAGGAAAGTCGCAAGAGAGGCTTAAACACTTCAGCAACGTTGTGAAGGAGAGGGGGATGTGGTGAGATTCATTGGACAATATCCGAGACCACCACCAACTTGTAGAGACGCGGGATGGTGTTAGCGGCGGCTGAAGCTGACAGCATGTTCAGATCAGCGATCGGCCTTCTTGTTTGCCAGGTTTGCGATCCGGATCTTCCGACAGGGAACTGGAAAATTGTAAAGCAGAAGGAGCCTAATGTGTTTGTGTAATGCTGTATGAGAATATCCAATCTGTGGCACTATTCTGGTAATTCCCAAGGTATAGGGAATTTGGGAAAGAATTTATATGATTTATATATAATTTCTGTTCAAAAAAAATTTTCGGCCTACTGAAGCGATAAGTTTGGTGCAAATATTTATAAATTGGACTTTCTATTATTAGGGAATTGCCAAAATAGGAATACTGTGGGCCGATTCTGTTTCTTTTTTTTTTATAGGAATATGAAATAGGAAAGAATTTTAAATTTTTATAGCAGTTTTGTTTTTTTTTTCCTATAAGCTAATTCTGGTTTTCTTTCCTGTTTATCGCAATTTTGACGTTTATCTTTCCGCCTGTACGTTGGATACTGACATTCTTTTAAAAAGTTATAAATTCATACAATTAATGAAGGTTTGAGATTTCTTAACCGCTTACAGAGTCATGGTTTTCAATACTCAACTTAATCAAGAATTTGAGAAAATTTATTCCTATGTGAACCATAATAAAACATAGGAAAGATTTTTTTAGAAAAAAACTAAACAGGAAAAAAATTCCTGTTTCCTAAAGAAACTAGAATCGACCCACTGGTGGTAGATAAATTATTACACAGTAGATAATCTTCCATCTTAAAATTGAAAGGAATAATACGTCTGGCGTAATAGTTGTTTATTTGATGATATGGATGAACATGATTTAATTGTGTGCTGCAGAAGACGGCTCTTAAGCTAGCAGAAGCCATACAAGGTAATATGGATAACTATAGGCTAATAATAGGCTAATTAATCACCCTATTAAAACAGTTTGAACTCCATCCATTCGAACTAAAACGATGGGTTCTGCCAGCTTTAGAATCAGTTAGCAGAACAAATGTCAAAAAATGATTTAAAACAATTTGAAAATAAATAGTTAATTTTAGGCTATGAATTTTTTTTATTTAAGGCTTTATCACTTCAAAGCTAGCAGAACCGAAATCTAAAATCGGACCAAAACAATGCAAAACAAGAAATGGAGCATTTGGCCCAATTAATAGGGCTATAATGAGCCTAAAATTATTTGTTTGTCAATAGAGCAAGTTTTTCTTTCTAATTTCGGTTTTTTTCCAATTTCCGATTTGAGCTCTGCTAGCTTTGAAGTGATGAAGCCTTATGCTTTAGGGCATTTAATTAGCCTAAAATTAACCTTTATTTTTCAAATCATTTTTGATATGGTTTCTGCTAACTTTTGCTAAAACTAACAGAACCCATCGTTTTAGTAGGTAGGGATGGAGCCTAAAAAATTTTAATAGATCATTTAATTAGCCTATACTTATCAATACTATCTCGTAATGTTCATACTGTTAAAGTTAGCCGAAAGTTTCCAGCCGAAATATGGTAATGCAGATAGCTTATTTGTTACCACAGCCTAAAGACGGCAATGCATATTTTAATTTGTTTTAAATGTCGATAATGCAGTTTGCGCCAATAAACAAGATTAACTTCAATATTCAAACCGAAAAGTCCCAGCATTACATATTTAAAAGTTACAAATGAGACGCAGTCACGTTTAGCTGATGACTGGTTTGTATATCAAGATTTTGGCAGATGAACGACAATTTGACTGTATCAATTGGATGAATCATGATCCTAAGTAGAAAATGATTTTGTGTTTGGAATAGGTTTTATTCGGTTATATTAGTGAAATATTCCCTTTTCCGTTGTTCCGACAGGAAACAGGAAGGTATTCGAGATTTTGGCATATAGACATCAAACTGACTATGCCAATTCGATAGCCCATGACCATAGGTAGATTCTGATTATAGGTTTGTGCTGGGTCTGATTAGGTTATAGGGGTGATTTTAAAGTTCCTCATTTTTCATCGATAAAATCGTTCGTAGGTCGAGATTTTGACATATAGACATCAATCTCTTTATGTCGATTCGATAGCCCAAGACAACAGGAAGATTTTAGGTTTGAGGTGAGTTTAATGAGGTTATTGGGCTAAAGTTTTTATTTTTCTTATGTTTTATTGATAAATACGTTTGTCTTTCGAGATTTTTACAGATACACATCAACCTGGCTATGCCAATTGGTGGAACCATGGCTAGAGGTACTTTGTAGGGTTTGGTGTTTCAAAAAAAATTTATCTTTTCATATTTAGCTGCCTGGTTCATTTAGAGCTACCGGCCAGCACCACGTTGAGGTATGAATCTGGGACTTCGTCTCCATCCTCCTCGTGTAACTCCATTAAAAATTAAAACACAAGGAGCAATAAAATAAAAATTATTATAAAAATAAAATATAAAAATATATAATTCAATTACACTTTCATTTCATACGAATATTTTTGCTTAACATTATTTAGAATATTACTTAGTCTATGAGAGGTTGAGAGACAAAGTGAGTAATAAAATGCCTTAGTTAAATCCATGTTATATATACCCACGGTAACTTCATTGTCATACGTTTAACGGTGACATTTCGAACATCTTATAAATAATTTACGTTTTCACCACAAATTAAGCACCAATCTTGCATAAATTCACTTTTTTCGAGCAAGAATTTTTGAATTTGTTTGCGTTCTTCGAAAATGTCAAATGTTTTAGGTATACGAGTAACTGTCTTATTTTTCATTAAATCTAAAGCATAAAGCATCATAAATATTCCGCAATCATTATTACCCGATTGCTTCAATTAGATGGAAAAAAAACTTGCTTGAAATTTAGAAGGAAATTTCTATGGTTTGATAGAATTGTAAATTTCTACAAACTTCATGAATTTTCAAAGCATTTTTTGTAATAGCTCGTTGCACTTTGCTTTCGATCTTTAGAAATTTTAGCCGAACCATAGACCGCATATTCTCCTTTTAAACAATTTATGCTTACAACATTAAAGTGTCTCTTATTTTGGTCGAAAACAGGCAAAATTAGAAACGATTTTTGAAGTATAGCCATATTTTTCACATCATCATTCGTATTATCAGAAAAAAAAACTATCGAAGCAAAAGAATATGATTCTATTTGACATTCCGGGAAGCGTGTAGCCTTCAATTGCAGCCCAATTTCACTAATTTCATTTTCGACCTGGTTACTGCCTGTCAATGAATTGAAACTGTCAAAATGAATTTTCTTTCCAGATACTTTTGCACAACATAATCGGCATATTCTTGATTAATTTTAAATCGTTTTTAATAATAATTAATATTTTTAAACAAATTATTTGCCATTTTTGGACTCTTTGGGTCATTATATCATCTCCCATCGGAGTTTCTTCGGATTATTGACTAAGGCTGTGTGCCAGACTTAAAATAAATCATTTACTACGGTAAAAACTGGTTTTAGGACAGATTTTTCGATCAGTTTACCATAGAGTTTTTACAAAAAAAATTAATTTAATGAAAAATTTATTAAAAATTGACTTTTACCTTAAGTTTGGCACACAGCCTAACTGAACGATTAACCTTTCCAACATCAACAATGTTTGAAAAATGTTTCATCTTAGCACATTTTCGTCCCCAATTTTCTGTTGGTTCTATATCTCATTTTTTTCACCATATTTTGTTTTTAAATCCTGTTTTTGGAAAATCGTCCATAAAAGTATAAATTTTCGTTTTTTTCAAACATGTGTTTTATTTCCCCAAAGTAGCTTTCTTCAGCAGTATTTGTAAAATGTAGGTAGTTAGTATTTGAAGGTTTCTTTAAAATGGGGGTTCAAAATGGTATAAATGGAACAAATTCTTTTAATACTTGATAAATAAATGTTGGCCTATAAAATATATTGTTATTCGTTGAATTTAAATTGATTTCAGGCAGAGACATTTTTTTTAAATCGATGTACAACTTGGCGTTTTTTTCAAATTACTTCCCTCGTTTTCAAAGTTTAATTGTAAGTGATCTTCGTCCTGAATAGTTAGGTCGTAATCAGGTTCATGAAAATTGTTTTATGATAACAAAATGGATAAGTCATATACTTTGTTCAGCTGCGTCGCTGTCTTTTTCTAGACAAATTTTAGAAAATGTTTGCCAAATAAGTTTTATTTTGTTGTAGTTTTCTTCGTCCATGATTGCATCCAGGCAACCAAGTATTTTTTTTCACTATTAGAGTGTCATTAGGTTGATCGAAATGTTTATTTATCACTCTTATAAATTTTTTTTTTAAATGCACGTAGCATAAATGATTTTTCACAAAATTATCGACATTTTCGTGTTTTACGTTCAAAACTCAATCGTGACAAACATTTATATAATCAATCATTTCACAACTATTCCAACCCAGAAAAATTTGATAATTGCACGGCTGAAATCGGTGACGATATGTTCAAATATTGGCCACTCCGTGACATATTTCAAACATTCATTTTTAAAAAATTCTGAAAAGATTCTAATATTCAATGACGACTGCAAACTAGTTATGTGTTCCATAAATGGAAAGTTAGTACCAGTTTAAACATCGACATTTTTAATATTTATTACACATAATACAAAATTTGATAGGAAACACCTTCAGGTTTGCGTATTACACACCCTGTGGCATCAATATGAATAATTAAGTCGTTATTCGTTTCTCTTAATCTAGAAACAACTTTAATTTGCTCTTTAGTTAAAGAGTAAATTAATTGTAAACGGATTTATCATTAAAAAATGAAGATATGAATTTTCAGTATCCATTCGTTTCTTTTAATCTCTAATATCGTCTACATCTTCATCCAAAAGAGACAGTGCCTCAGATCGAGCGACATTAAGCACCCCTAACTCCTTATAGTTTCCAAATTCCCCTGGCTTTTAAGATTTAAATTGCATTCTTTTCGTAATTGAGATTGCACATCTGTTGCAAAAGAAGCCTTTAGTTGTTTTTTTAGTTTAACTCTATTTCGTCCTCTCAGTTGGTTCGAAAATTGGTGCGTATGGTTTATTTCTCCGCCATAGAAAAATACTGAATACGTTGCTTTATCTTTTAACATATTTCGGTTAAGAACAAATGACAAACGGTCATAGCGTATTGTATACCATCGATTAGTCAACTCATCAAGACTCATTCGCATAAACAAATTAAGAATCCGGAAAATGTATAGGTACATGCGAACAACAATAACTCAATTATAAAGAATACAAATTTAAGCAGCCTCATTACAACAACATTGTATATATTTATCTTATCACATCCTCCTCGAGATATAATCGACTATCATCAATCAGTTCATGCATAATTCACAGTGAAAATTCTTATAAATCTATTATTTTTCTTGTCTTTAATCTTTCTGTGTTTGTTGCTCGTTTATGTTGTATCATATACTGAAAACAACAACAACAACAACAACACAAATTATTCCGAAATATACAAATATGTTATAATTTTATTTAGAAAAAAATATGTTGAATCTTTAAATCGATAAGAATTAACTTTTTCGGTGCACAAGAATTTAATGTGAAGCGCCCTCGAGAGAAAATTCTTGGCATGACTGGGTTATAGGATAGAAAAAATTTGCTGCAAATCTCTTTTATATACTACTTATGTACAAACATTATTCAAATTATTTTTTTTTTTCGTTTTTGTAATTTCGATTTCATCATTAGAATTTTGAAATTGAATTTCAAAGTTAATTTGAATTTGATTATTTTTATTGAGATTGGATACATTTATGTAAATTTTGGGAATAAATGACCGTTGAACATGATAAAGTATGTATATACATATCCTTATATAGTTTTTGTAATCCTTTGAGAATTTACTAATAAAATTTAGAACTATATACGGAATAAAATGGCATTTGTATCGATTTACATCAGAACCGAAGAACGAAAGGAAAAAATTGAAAGCCATAAATTCTATAATCGTGTAACATTGTAAAGAGGCTTTACCTGCAAGTGTAAATAATTCAAAATAACAACAAGCACCAGGTTAGTGTTGATTTTATATTCGAGCATAAAAAATGTTTTTTTTCCATAATCGTAAAATGTTTATGTATCGACAGAGTTAAGCGCCTATCCACTTAAGTACACATTCGTTTCAAAACAGGCAACAAAGGGAAAATCGAATAAATTTTTAGCATCCCAATTTTCTAATAAAACTTTATACTTCTTCACACAATACTTATTTATGTTTATATCGAATTTCGAGAAAAGTTTAAACCCGCTCGAAATTAAATTATGGCTAAATATGGAGGCGGATACCGAAACTACGGTGCAATTGGGTTGTAACGTTTACCGTTATCAAATAAATTTTTACAAGCTGACTAATTGGATTACTGTGGGTCGGCTCTAATTAGCCGAGAAATAATAATGTTGGTTGCACGTTTACGACGCATGAACATAATGACTCAGATTATTCTCAGGCACGGGCAACTCCAGAAGATAAGATGGATCATAGTGTAACCATGAACATGATGTAATCCATTGGTTATTAAAAAAATTACTGGTCAACATTTTTTTTTAAATTTATTTAACCCGAATAGCGATAATTTGTGTAGTTACTTTGAGTCCACATTAGATTCTATACCGCAATACCTAGAGATAAAGCCACCAAGCAGCATATATGGCCAGACAGGCCACGATACTAGCTAAGGTGTAGAAGCTTCCCCAATTCCATATCGAGTTAAATAAATAAATGTAAAAAAGGATATTTTCCACCTGATATGGACTTAGAGAACCGTTAATTTGATAATTTCAAGTTTTTAATACTTGCGGCTCGACTAATTCCAATCAATTAGATTTGGCGGTAACATGTATTTAGGTATTATCATTTTTACAGTTTAATAACACCTAATATTTATATTTGCGAATACACGATCGGCAAAAGAAACTCTGATTACTGATAACTTTTCAAATTCTGATTTGATTCAGCTCAGTAAGAGTTTTGGAAAGAAATTTTGTTCAGTATACAGTTGACTTATGGGTCGATCAATAAGTCCCCGTGTTAGGAATGAAGACGCAAGTTATTAAAATTTTTATTTTTTTATTTTTCAACGTAATATCGTTTTAGGTTGATACACTTTTCCCAACTTTTCGGCGATAACCTCCTCGTTTAAGCTGATTCTTTTTCTCCGAGCCGTGTTCATGTTGCAGAACAGAAAGAAATCGCAGGGAGCTAGGTCGGGCGAGTACGATCGGTGTGTCAGTAATTCATAACGCCGTTCATGTAGTTTGGCCGCGACATTTCCAGATGAAAGAGCGATTGGGATGAGGCAACTTCGGCCCGACACCTATCTCACATTTATTTACGGCCTCTGCTACTTCGCGCGCTTTAGTTCGGCGATCAGCGAGAATCATGTCGTGACCTTTTCACCGATTTCCTCAGTAACAACGTCTGCCGAGCGACTTGGCCGCTCATCATCAAAAATAAATGTACGACCACGTTTAAATTCGTTGAACGTCCAAAAATAAAAAGTGAAGATATTGTTCTTTTCCATTTTATTGAGAAACACGAAACACGCATGATACAACTGGCTGTCAAATAAAAATTAACCTGTGTAGTACATAGACATTTAGTATATAGTGTAGTTTGACAGATGACAGTATACGATCGTAATTTCAACTTCCCTAAGCAACGCTCGTATCGACACTCGTATTAGTATCACCCACGTTTTGCAGCGTATAATGTAGAGATAACTGTGAAGCTTCACTTAGTTTTAACTTTCGTAAGGCAGGTTTTAAACAGTTTAACGAATTATTAGCTAACACTTAATTTTATTTCGCGATATTTAAGTGCTTTCAACAGTCCGTTGCTTATACTGTATACGATGGTACAACTGAAAATTGCGTTAACTGTGTAATCAAAGAAATAAAACCTGGAAAAAATTCTTAAAGACGAGATTGAACTCGGACTACTTGTCTGAACTTTTACAATAAACTTACGTAGTTGCCTCATGAACTCTACAATGATTACAACGGTATTATGCAGTCGGAAATAAACGCTGACTCAAAGCGTTGTTGGCAATTAAGAAATCAGATGGCCTTATACGATGAGGTTAAGTGATCATTGTTCTGGAGATCCCAAAACCATTGCGGATTTGTGCGCAAATTTTTTTAATACGGCATACTCCAACATTTGCCACGAACTACGTCTATCTTCTATCGTATTAAAAATTGTAACTTAGCAATCAGTATCAGTTCCTTTGATAGCTACTTCAGGAGTACCGGCAATTCCCATTTATGCAGCCGATAAGAAAATTCACCGACAAATTTCAAGTTCCACCGATGTTAACATGTCACAGAATTATTTTAATAACTATAATAAAGTTGGTAATGGTGTTTAGGGCTCGTTTTTATTTTAAATAAAGTAAAACAAATTTAAAGACTGAGCTTTCGATGTCTCATCGACATCATTCTCAAAGCTATTATCCCGCCAAATTAATAATACACTGATTTATTGGAATGGAAACAAAAAAATTTTATTACAAATTTTGAAATTCGGCCCCATTAACAATGATAAAAATTATTTTTCAATTCCTTATGTTAAACATTTATTTGAAAAAATAAAACACTTGTTCAAAAATTATAATTTCAAAATTATCGGTAATTCTTCATCTTGTTTAAATGATTGTCTTTTTTCTAAACTTAAAGATCGTATACCACTCAATAAGCAGTCAAATTTAATTACGGGTCAAACAAAACAATTTTTGGAAAAAAGGATTTATCAACATAAAAATGGTGTAAATAAAGATGAAGAACAAGGTACTAGTGCACTTTCTACACATTTAAAGAATTCAGGTCACATAATTAGCCTAAATAATGTTAAAATATTGGAAAAAGAACGAAATTTTAGGAAAAGATCAATTTTAGAGATGCTATATATTAAATCTAGCATTAATTCTATAAATATAAATAGTGATTGCGCCTACATTGGCAATTGCTACAATTATTTTGTCTAATTTCGTTTTTTGTCTACTTTATTTCTTTTCTAAATTTATTTCATTGTTTAATTTATATATACAATTTTCATTTATATTTTTTTAATAATTTTAAAATCATATTCATATTTTATATACTTGTTTGTAAAATTTACTTTAAAATTTACTTTGTATTTGCTATTTGAAAAAATTGTATTTACTGTATAGGCACTTTTATATTTGTTTTTAAAAAATTTATAAAAAATTTTCATTAGCTTTGAGAATGATGTCGATGAGACATCGAAAGCTCAGTCTTTAAATTTGTTTTACTTTATTTAAAATAAATACGAGCCCTAAACCATTACCAACTTTATTATAGTTATTATTGGCTCAATAAATAATTTTTAATTATTTTAATAACATCCATAGCTAGGTAGTGTTAAAATAATCTTGATCTGAATGTGAGTAAATGCCAATCCACTACCTACTCTAAAGCACGTGAAAATTTCATTCGTCGAGAGTACCATCAACAGCGATGTTGTTGCCAGTTTGCTATAACTGTTATCTTACGGTCACTCAGCAAGCTACGATATGTTGCGGACATAGTTTTCATTCATTGATCAATGGCATTATCGAAACAACCGACTTATCTTCCTACATATCACAACTAAAAAGTATTAGCAATTGGTTTTCATAAAAAATACTACGAAATGGAAGCGGATCCGCTCGAAACGCAATATTTCAAAATGCGATATTTCAAAACACGATATGGTACACAATATGCGTTGTGAAGCGACGGGAACGCAGTAACCCTCCTGATACCGATCCTATATACTATCGCTCTAAACTGAAATTAAATTTCCCTTTCACCCGCCTGATATAACCTGATCCTAACCTCCGGTTTGTACCATATCCCGTTTTGTACTGTATCGCGTTTTGAAATATCGCGTTTTGATAATTCGCGTTTTAAAATATCGCGTTTCAAATGGGACCCAAATGGAAGACATGGGATTAAGTTACACTTTCTTAGTGTTTTTAACCTTTATTCATTTCTTGTTTATATATTTTTATTTTAATCTCATAGGAGGAAATTCGCAATAAACTCGCTACATTTTAACATATCAATAAAAATTTGAAATTACATTTTTAAAAGTCGAAAAATTCTTGTACGAGTGCTAAAAGGAGATGAGGTTGATTTCATTGGAATGTAAATAAACAGCACAGGTTCCATGAATTGGATAATATAGTAAAGAATTTTGATCGCTTTTAGGACCACCAAGCACACACCAATAAACCACAAAATTAAATTCTTAACCTTCATATAGTTTTATAAAATGTGCATATAGTTTTATAAAATGTGCAATTCCTGAATAAATTGAGACTCATGCGATATCAGCAGTGGTTTGCGGCCGGTCATAAATTAAATTGTTTTTTATTTGCAAATTACTGATGCCATTTAAATAAAAAAATATTTAATTGTGTGTCATCCGAATGGAATTTGAACGTAATTTTGATCAAACTCTTAAATTGCGTATAACATTTAAACACTGCATGTCTTATACCTTGTTGTTGCTAATCTTATAACGATATGGATAGGTAACTGTTTAAGAATCATATATAATATTGATGACAAGAAGCATGTGGTTAAAAATATTTAGACCTATTTGGGTTATTTGTCTGTAGATATAGAAAGTAAGACGATTATAATGAACGTTTTAAATTTGCATTTTTAAATTTGTTAACTTTTTGACGAATGCGTCTATTCAAGTTCTCCTGGCATCCATACAAGTTCACAGCAGTTCATGAATTCTTACAACCAGATCTTCCGCAACACGAACGATATTTAAGATCTTGAAAAGGAGCTCATTTACAAATTTTGGGTGTTTGACTGAATTTGGAAAGAATTTTAAAAATATATGTTCTAAACTTAATTGATTACCGATTTTTTTTTATTTTATTACCGTTCGATATATTGTAGACCAGGGGTGGGATGTTGTAACATTACTTTTTTCGATACTATCGAAAATTACATCTCTTTCAGCACAAATTAAATTTATCGTTTTTCCATTTTTCAATTACATTGCTTCTATTGCGATCTCTACCTATTCGAATAAAACATTATGTCGTTCTACGCTTATTGTATCACTTACTTATTTTAAGAGTGATACTCTATCGAAAAACAAAAAAAAGATAAATAAACAATTTATTCTAGTAGTGTGCGATCGCAATATAGAAAGCAAAATTGAAAAGTGAAACGACAAGCAATTTTGTTTTAGGAAAAAGAGATATAATATTCGATAAATATCGAAAAAAGTGATGTTACAACATCCTACCCCAGATAGTCTATCAATAAAGTGAAAATTTGGTTCGTGAAGAAATGCCACTTTTTCAAGAAAAAAAATGATTTAATGTAGGGCCATTGTATATAATAGAAATCTCAATCTATTAGAGTGAGAGATGATTTAAGTGGATCTTGGTGTAGACAATGTCGGGTTCAGGACCAGTGAAGTTATTTTTTGTATAAATCGGCTGCTTCGTTTTTCCAGCTTCAAGCCAATTTGTTTGTCCTATCGTCTTCTCATGGAATTCTTCTAGTAGTATATTTTAATTTTTGATATACTGAGCATTTTATGATCTTGCTCGATATTTAACCTCCGTAATTTTGCGTATTCCCCAGTCCCTGTTTTTCTCGCTAGGATGTATGTTCTCTTGCTCGTGACACAATTATTTCATCGTTGTTTAAATGACGGATGTCATTAAACCTTATTCCCCGCACCTACACCATTTCTTTTAATTGTTCGTGTCGCTCCGTTCTGCTTACACAATCTTCCTAATTATTTAGGCCACTTAAGACTTGAAGTCGTTGAACGGAGTTCCATCATCGAACATAACAATATCCCCCCCACTTCCTAAATTTTATATTAAAGCTGTTCAAGACGACTATACACGATAAGTTATTCATCAGCTGTACAGATTTAATTTGATCGAACAAATCTTTACCAGTTTCATTCGTTGTTTCCTGAAAATGTGAAAACTACTCCTGAAAAAGCCGCACATGTTGTTGCTTTATTGTAAGAAAGACGCAATCAAGGAGAAGTCGATCGTCAAATAAACATGAGCCAATATGCTATCTCAAGCATATCCAGAAGGTTTCAGAAAACTAGTACCTTCAATCGGAGACGACGTACCAGCAGGTATCGGTGTACTTCTGAGAGGGATGATCGATTAATCGTCCTAACTTCAATCCACGATGGCGCTAGAAGCCCAAAATTGACAATACGCCACTGCAAACAGTAACTCGTAATTGCTCGCGAACACATCAATTGGAACATCGAGCAATGGAGTTCTATTCACTGACGAACGCAGAACATGTTTCCATGGTAGTTCCATGGAGCGGCCGAGGCTACCGGCGTCCAGCAGAGTGATTTTCGTAGTGCTGTTTTGCTTTAACAGTCTCGTACGGCAGAGGTTCGTGGATGTTGTCGACTGGGCCGTAGAGAAGGTCTAACCGCTGAAAGATATATCTGATCCAAGAGAATGCCCTAGATATATGGTATTCTCTTGGATCATTTAGTGCCCTACGTAGGATATATATAGGAGAAGATTTCATATTGAGATGACGAGGTGGCCAGCACACAGTTCAGACATGAATCCAATTGAGCATTTATGGAACAAACTAAAACAGAGGGTTAGTGCCAGAAATCCGGAATATCTAACATCATTTACCTCAAGATTGCGTTGAATGAGGAGAGTGGGGTGCGACCTCCAACTCATTGTCAAAAACTTTTATAAGGTCAATGAGTAACCACATGCTAACCATTATAGGCGCAATGGAAGGGGGGTGGCTAACATTACGTATTAACCTGTAAAATTGTTTTTGTTTTGCTTGAGTTTCATGTTGTAATTTAAATTTATCAGGTGTGCAACTGAATTTTTGGGTTTCACACATATATGGTGCAAGCGACACATCTAGTTGTTGTTTATGTCAGAAATCTTGTTTTATTCATAGCGTGAATAGTTGTTAACGATAACCAGTTGTAATACCAGCACATATCGCAACTCAAGAATATTTTTTCTAGGGACGAAAATGTCGAGTTTTGTACCAAACAAACAGCCATTTGCCGAAGGCTTTGCTTTTCTGCTTCAACTTGACCAAAAATGCCTTCAGCTGCGTCATTTGCTTGAAAAAGCCTACGGCGAACATGCATCATCGAAAACTACATATGAAGATTGGTTTAAATGCTTCAGAAGTGGCGATTACGACATTCATTAGAAGAAGCGCTCCAGACGACCAAAATCATTCTAATACACCAAGCTGCAAGCGTTATTGGATGAAGATGATATGCAAACTCCAGATCAATTTGCGAAGGCATTAAATACAACTCGCCAAGGTATTTACAAATGTTTACATGCTATGGGAAAAATCTAAAAGGAGACAAAATGGGTGCCGCATGAGTCGACTGAGAGACACATTGAAAATTGAAGAGCCACTTGCGAAATTTTGCTTTCACGGCATTAAAGAAAGAGCTTCCTGTGTCGAATTTTTGCGGGAGATGTTCATCTTTAGTTCATCTTTTTTAAGAATACCAAATGCAGAAAGTCGTGGATTTCACCTGGCGAAGTATCAACATCGACGGCACGACCAAATCGCTTCGGAAAAAAGTCAGTGCTCTGCGTTTGGTGGGACCGAAAAAATCGTGTACTACGAATCATGCAATGCTCGAAAAACGGCCAGAATAGGACACGAGACACTAACGAGTGATATTGCAGCACGACAACGCTCCATGTCATCGCAATCCCATCTCCCAGGACACCATCAAAACGCTCAGATTGAATCTGCTACCGCTCCCGCCTTATTCTCCAGATCTGGCCTGGCCCCTTGTATTATCACTTGGTTGATGGTGCATGCCTTGCGCCAGTTTCGAAGAAGTGCAAAATTTGTTGGATGAATGGTTCCGGTACAAAAACCCGTCGTTTTATCATCGTGGTATTCATATATTGCCAGAGAGATGGCAAAAATGTGTAGGTAACGAAGGACAATAAACCATTTTTTATGTTTCTATTGAAATTTTCCGTTTTTAATTTTTCAAAAAAAAACCAGAAATTTAGTTACGACCTAGTGGATATTTTGACCGGACAAGTGGTGCAGTGGTTAAAGCTTCGGCACTTGGACCGGGAGGTATGGGTTCGAATCCCATCAGAGGCTAGATGCAAATCGAATTTTCATCATCGATTACAATCGGTGATGTTAATAAACACAACTAAGACCCTCTGATGGAGTGCAGAATTCAGCGCCGACCCACCGTCCATGTCAATGTACAGGTTGACATGGAGCTTGCAATGTGCAGGTGGTATACTGTAGTTGTGTGAGTAGGTGAATGGGTTAATGATGTAGCATGAATGCGTGGTATCACAATGGGCCAAAAATGGCCTAAGTGTAAACCACTGAAACCTAACCTAGTGGATATTTTTTTCATAATTATCAATTTTTTTGCTTTTTCTTTCAAAATTCATTATAAAAAAGGGGTAAACCAATGTCATGTGGAAATCGGTTAAGCCGTTTTAAAAAAATTAGCCTTTCTGTGGCACTATTCTGGCAATTCCCTGGGAATAGGGAATTGGGGAAAGATTTTATATGTAATTTCAGTTCAAATATTTTTTTTCCGGCCTACTAAAGAGAAAAGTTTGATATAAATATTTATAAATTGGGAATAATTTTTCCATATCTAAATTGGTAGGGAAAATTATTCCCAATTTTATTTTGTTTTCAAAACAATTACCACTAGATTTTTACCTCAGTATGCCAGAAAAAAATTCTAAAATAGAAATTACATATAAAATCTTTCCCCAATTCCCTATTCCCAGGGAATTACCAGAATAGTGCCACTGATAGCAATTCGTTTCTTCTTGCTTTCGTAGTACCTTGGTAGGCTGAAGTTTTTGTTCTTCGGGTATGACATTCCCCTGATGGTTTTGAAGCCGGTGACGGTGGTAGTGACAGAAACCTAATTGAAATTTACTTCGGTCAAAAGCCCGCGACCCGCTCGCATGTCCCGCAATATCTTTTCGTTTGAAGTGGAAGTTTATATCTACAAGCTCTAAGCAAATTACAAGTGTGGTTACTCTACATTCCAAAACAAAAGATGTTTTTCTAGAATTCTAAACTTAGATACCAATTGTAAATTTAAATACATATATGACTATACTGAGATGATGTTAAGTTGTGTCTGGTTTAAAAAAAAAGTAAAATGTATGAAATTATTTTTTAGCAACCAGAAAATTATGCTCGAATTTCGTATCCAGGGGCTCTATGTATTTCGAAAAGAAATTTGTTTTATTAAAATTCGGATAATTCTTTCGGTTGCTAAAATATTATTTCGTACATTTTTTTTTAAACCAGACACAACTTAGCAACATTTCAGTAGTCGTGCGTTTCAATTTGAAATTCATATCTTCCCAATTCCGTAATTCTGAATTATAGTGAAACAACTATCGTTTCAGAATTCATAGTAGCCAGGGGCTTCTTCTTGAAATCGGTGGATATTTCCGTCTGCGGATTATAATTTGCATTAAAATTCTTTATATTATTTCAATTGTTCGCTGGTTACTTTAATCGTTTTTTCAAATTTGCTTGCAAGTTTTCTATATTTGGGGGAATCAATCCGCATTGATTTGCCCAGTTGGAAATGTCCACCGATTTTTGTTTTGTAGTGAAATTGCTTAGTAGCCGGCGAAAAATTGAAATAATTGCGGTCTTACTTTGGGAAACATTATTCCTATTCGAAAAGGAATGAAATTTGTGCCCAAAGCAACAGCCAAGCGATTTTTTTTATACTCTCATCGGTTGGTACAAAAATTTAATAAAATCAAACGAAGAATGCGATTTACTGTTATGTCATAACAAACATTTAAGAAAATATAAAATTCGTTTTCGACATAAATATGTCTTATTTTTCAGATTAATTCAGCATCGGAGTTCATTTTTTGTATCGTTGATGTATGTCATTTAGTTCTTTATGCGATAACAAAAAAAAATCTAATTTATTTTATTGTTGATAAATTTAAAATTGACTTTTCTTGTCAAGCCGCCAACCCATAAAATAATAATTTTGAAAAAAGTTGATCTAGTGGCCAATAGGTTAACTTTGCGTAGAATAATTTCATTCCTATTCCAACAAAAACTTGGAATGAAACTATTCTGGTTGGAATGAAATGTATGGCATTGTTGTTGTAAAATTCCCAAAGTAAGACGCTAAATATAAAGAATTTTAATGCAAATTATAATTCGCAGTCATCTGCGACGAAACTCCCAGATTCGTAACATTTGATGTCAAAACGGAATGTATATTGAATCGAAAGATGTTTTATTAGAGTTCGTAAATTATTTAGTACCCTGGCCGCGTATTCTTGAAATCGGTGGATATTTATGGAAATATCCACCGATTTCAAGAATACGAACCCAGGGTACTAAAAAATTTCTAATTTCTAAAAAATTTCTAAAAATTCTAATAAAACATCTTTCGATTCAAAATACATCCCGTTCTGACATCAAATGTTACGAATTTGGGAGTTTGACTCAATTCGTAAAGTATTTCACAAATAATAACTACTCAGTAATAAAGTTCCCAACTTTACTAATTAATCAATTTGCCAAAATTTAATCGGAATG
The DNA here is from genome assembly GCA_932526605.1 of Nephrotoma flavescens. Classification (NCBI taxonomy): domain Eukaryota; kingdom Metazoa; phylum Arthropoda; class Insecta; order Diptera; family Tipulidae; genus Nephrotoma; species Nephrotoma flavescens. The sequence continues at coordinate 234,606,788 of OW052220.1, forward strand.
TTTTTTGATATAAACTTTCCTTTACCAAGATGGATTAATTGATTGAGATGAACATTCACGCGTAAGTTTTATCTCTAAATTGGCAATTCTTAGTGCAAACTGTTATACCAAAAGTGGCTAAGTTTTATTTCTCGCTTTAAAAAGCATGTGTGGTGTATTCGAAATTTACGCGTACATTCGAGCATTTCTTTGGTAAAAGAAAGTTAGTTGTTGACCACAACATACCATACCTCCATTTTTTAACCCATTCATGCCCGATGTATGATATATCATACGCAAATCACTACGTTCTTAACATCTTTCTCTTGAATACGTACTATAGATACAATTTTTTTGTTTATTATCTTAAGTGGTTAAGGAGTATAATTGTAAAATATTTTAAAACCTAACGGATAAAAAAGGTTTAGTTGCATTTTGATCGATGTGCATTAAGGACAAAATGGATCATCGTTGGAATGTAGAGACTTTATAAAAAAAAGTCTGTGTGGCATGTAGCACCGTCTTGTTGAAACCACATGTTAGCCAAGTCCATATAGATCTTCCATTTTAGGTAAAAAAAATTTGTAATCATCGCATGGTACCGCTCGCTATTCACAGTAATGTTTCTGCCTTCATTGTCTTTGAAAAATACGGTCCAATGATGCTACCGGCCCATAATCCACACCAAACAGTGCATTTTCTGGGATGCATTGGCAGTTCTTGCAATGCTTCTGGCTGATCTTCACACCAAACACGGCAATTTTGCTTGTTCACGTATCCATTCAGCCAGAAATGTGCTTCGTCGCTGAACACAATTTTCTGATAAAAAAGTGGATCTTCATCCAGTAACATGTTACACGAAAACAGCTGAACTGCCAAAAACAGTGTTGCCAAAAAGAAAGTTGCTAAAAAATCACCCGTTACTTACTTATTGTGTTAAAATTTCTTATTTTTTCAATTTTGAATGAATTGCAAAATGTTTTTTTTATATTATTATTTGCTAAATTTATCATTATAAATAGAAATAAATAAATAAAATAAGTGAAACAATATAAAAAATATACTGTTTCTGCCCATTGTATGATATATCATACCAGCTCCAGAGCCCCATTGACATGACTTATTGAATTTTTTTTCACAATTACATTTTTCGGCTTGAAATGTAAGTGAATTATGATTTTTAGAGAAATGGGGCCACTAGAACATAGTTCGGGATTGAGTGGGTTAAACATTTTATATTTTTAGGGAGATATCGCAATAACTAATACAGTGACAATGAATGTCTATGAATTTCAGTTTTAGATGATGAAAGATGAAATATTTTATAAATCTTAATTCCTATCTATCTGAAGAACTTAACGTGCTGCATGAACCTTAAAATGGGGATGTTAGTGAAGAATTATTATAAGGTTGAAGAAATAGATTTCGATCCTATTACCCTGAAATGGAAGTTTATTTGTCACAATGTTAAATATTTGTCACATAATCTCATAAAATATTTTCACTTGAATTTTTTGAAATTTGGTAATTAAAAGATCGTTATACGAATAACACCTTCATATATGTAGTACGTGAGGATATCAAAGTCTTTAAGAAGCTACAAGAAAACTATTTTGAAACTAAATTTACGTTTGCTTTATACAAAATGATGATAGTACTTAATTGTAAGTCTAGAGCACTCAATAAAAATGTATGCCCTATTGGTTCACAATCAGTGGCATCTTTCCAATGTTTTAACTTCGATTACTTATAAAGTATATAAATTGATCGGTTTGGTTAAGGATACACTTACCTCCTAAAAAGAACTACAAATTAATTGAATTACCTTCGATTAGTTAAGTTTCAGCGTTCCATTGATAGTTGTTACAGGATGGCTACCGCCATCCTGCAGATTACACTAATACCAAGCAAAGGCCTTACACGGTGAGGTTTTGCTGACTACAACTCAAGAAGAAGTGCTATGGGTCGTGGAGTTAGAGGCTTGCTGGTATTCTGGCTTACAGCATGTACAGAAACTTAAAAAAATAAACGCAAATAATAATAACCCGACTGTTCCGCCGAAATTCGTCGACCGGAACTTGAGGAACGAACAACACCAAAAAAAAAGAATTATAAGGAAAAGCGGTGCCATGGTCCGCGCATCCGATTTCGGATGCGAGGACCAAGAGACCGCCAACACTACGCCGACACGGAAAGAGAAGTCGCAACTCATCATGCCTAACCCGTAAAATCTAGTAATTCATTGTTAATTAAGAAAAATCACAACAAAAAACACGCACCCGTTATTCAGCTTTCGATTACATAACAATTAAACAATTAAAAATTTATAAAAACATAGAAAATAAAATAAAAATAAAATAAAAAAAAATCGTACCTTAAAAATATAAGGTTGCGATCTTGGACGGTCGTCATGCCATGCCACTGGGTCGCCGCCCCGGGCCGTTGCGGTGCCTTTCGCCGTTGTTGAAATTATTACAAATGACCGGTTGGTAGCGTTGAGGGGCCTTTCCCCGATACCGTTGGGCGTTGGATCGCTCTAACCGAAGGAAACTGAAGTGGCCTCAACTGACCACCCGTAAATAATTTGATTAGACGTTGGCTCGCCTTGAGCGTAAAATCGGGATGTGAAGTGGCCTCAACTGGCCACACCCGTAAACAAAACAGTGGGCCTCAAATTTAGAAATTAGAATTCAAAATTAGAACCGCGTTAGGTCCCCGTATATTAACAGCAACTGGAATTGTCGAAACAACGATGTGCTCCCCAATCTTTTACACAAAATTCAATCAATTCCACAAAATTTCAGACAGTAAAGTGTTAGATGGTATCGTAGATACTTCTTATTTTGTTTTAACTGGTCAAAATAATAGCAATTGCCAGTGCCGTTGATTAGTTTCGAATTCTTCTGCCATTAATAACTGTTTGGCAAAGATGATTTGGCATTATAACAACTAAACATGGTTTTGTTTAACCATCACAGCCTGAATAGATATGTTGCCACTTCCTCCACCTTTGTAATAGAGGCGAACTAAATAACACAAAATAAATTTCGCACCATAAATTTCTTTTAACATTAATACTTTTCTTTGTATTTATTAATTTACAAAAGTTTATTTAATAATTACACAATATAAAATTTTATAAATTTCATTTTCATACTTTCATTATCTATGAAACTTACTCACAATCAATTATTTTTATTCAGCCATTACAATACAATATTCAGTAATACACTACTAAATTACAATATTAACTTAAGTCGAACTCGACTTTCCAAAACTCAAAACTCTCGCTGCCTTTCGTTTGTATCAATTTACATTGATGAACGAGAGACATATGACGAAAAAAATTCTTCTAGAGTGTATCGCTTCCCACACACCTGATGCACATTGGCCTCGCTCTCACCTCGAACCACCAATCACGCGGCATCTATGTAGGGGCAAACACAAGAAACAACAAAACATGTCCCAATGAACAAAATTATTTTAGTACAGCAACAGTACCACGTGTTCGTAAACAGGTGGCAGTGCTGTACATTACATGTCAGATTGGCCATAGAGTAAACATACGAAGATGGAGTGTTACGACCAAAAAAGTCGTAACATAGTGTTAATTTACTCCATTCGGCCTTTGGGCCCCACCATGGGAGGATTACCTAGGGTAACACACCATGACAGATGTATTACGATACGCCCAAAGTTTATTATGTGTAAAAAATATCATCTTTGTAAACAATAAAATTAAAATGATCGTGGCCGATGCTTTTAGGTGACAAATTTGTAAAGATTTTTAAGAAATCAGGGCCCAAATCAAAATTTTCGCAGTTGATGTTTGATTGGATGCTTATGCTGGAAGTTTAAGTCAAGTTGTTTCGTTTCCAAAAATTTCAAAAATATTCTTCATCTTCTTAGTGGACTATGGTTTTTGTTGAATATGCAAAAACCACACAGACAATTGTGAATCACAAAACTATTGTATGATGTTAGATTATTTTTTTTATCGAGATTATACGTTCAAATACCGCGCATGGCCTTTTTTGAAAATATTTATTAGAAACCTAATTACCAGATGGTTCGTCAAACCCTCAAGACTAAATCGAATCCTAAAAGTATGATATTTTTACTACGGGTGTTTTCTGGTTCTGTAAGTTAATATTCAACTACTATACCATGTTAGATTAATTTTTTAAGAAGAATTATAAGATTTAGTTAACGAATTGAATGAATCATCGGTACTTGATTTGTTTTTAAACTGACCAACTAGCGTTTCCTGCAGTAACTAATTTGATGCTCTAGTATTATACAATTGCACAGACAGCAGTTCCTTGGATAATACGTACATTCGAAGGTGGCCAAATGTTACTTGGTGTATGAGTAAATAAAATATTTACTGTAGATCAAGTAGCTGTCAGTGATCTAATTTCTGCAGAATGTCAGAAGTTTGAATGGTTTCGATTGCTGATGATAAGTTTCTCTTCACATGCTTGGTTTACAGCATCTCGGAGATCGGAAAATCTACTATTTTTAATTATTGTGTTAATGCAATCATGAAGGCCTTCGCATGAAATGCTTTAAGAGCTGTTTTACAATTCAAATTCACGACAATATTTTGCAGAATTAGCTCCTTCAATTTTGATGGTCTATTTGTGATCTAATTGTTCCAGTGACCATGAATCTTGAAATTTACGTTTTAATGTGGTTTTTATGTCGCTCTACGAACCTTGTATGTTTTACTACGTCGTAAGCTATACCTGTTAGCTTAGATGTTAACAAATTTCCAATTTCCGTATTTACCAAACGGTGAATCACAACACGAAGGAAATGTATGCAATTCGAATTTCTGTGAAAATCCGAAATTAATTTTAACGCTATTTTAACATTTAATTTACAAATTTTGAGATTGCACAGGTTTAAAAGTTTTTGTACTACAAGCAATTTGATTTTAATGGTTTTATAATATTTTTAATGTTCTTCAATGCATTTTCTTTTATAATATCTATCTGACGCAACTTGTAGGCTCTTGATGAATTCCATGAACACTTATTCCATTTTCACTAACTTTGAATCAAGATGGTGTCCAAGGTGACCTAAACTAATAACTTCGACAATTAGCACATATTAGTCATTTACTAATAAATTTAGTTGAATAGCGAATCATCAATTCCCAAAGCATAAGAAATTAATTTAACTTGAATTTTAATTTGAGACACGTTCATGCTATCTAAAGCCGTTACATATTAACTCATTTGACACGTCCGTAAAACTAGCAGAACCCATCCAAGTATAAGAAGACAAGATACTATTAAAAAATTTTGGGATGCATCCCATCTAACTAAAGGGGTTTTCAATAAGGACATAACAATTTAAATAAAACACAGAACAATTGACATATTGGGCTGTAATTTATTTCAGGTGCAGTAAAAATGTTACTTTTAACTGTGTAACTGTCGTTCATATGAGCACTGCGAGCATGTTTGCAGCGATCGATTCTTTGCTTTGTTCGCGATTTCTTTGTTAGCTTATTGGCATAAACCAACGACTTAACGGAAGCTCATAAAAATAAATCCAATGGCGTTAAATCATTACACGGTTACCGAATTTCCCCTTCAATAGATCAATTGTTTGGACAGCTGTGTGGCATGAGACACCACCTTGTTAGAACCACATACTACTTCACACTACTACACATGCACATCCAATTCTCCATTGACATGTCGCGAACTCCATTGACTTTAACGAGTAACAAATCTACAACACACTTTGTGTGGTTGTAATGGAGTCTCTTGAAGCACATGTGGGTTTGTAGCTGTCCAATAACGCTATTATGCTTATTGCCAAAGCCATTCAGCCAAAAATGAGCTTCATCGCTGAAGATGATTTCTCGATGAAATTCAGGATTTTCTTCAAACTTGAGCAGAGCCCAATCGGACAAGTTAAAGTTGCGACCACCGACTCAGAATTGAAGTAGTAATTTTTAATAATTTCGTTGACGTTTTGACTTTTGAGAAAACGAGAAAAACGTTCACCCATATCAAAAAAATGATTTAAAAAGATTGGGAAAAATAAAGGCTGATTTAAGGCTTATTGATCCGTTTGTTCTAGAAAAAGTATTAGGCTTTTCCACTTCAAAGCTAGCAGAACCCAAATGGAAAATTGGACTAAAACCGAAATTAGAACGTAAACCTAAACCTATTGGTATACAAATAATTATGGTCCAATCAAATGTAACATTAAAAATTTTAGGCTCCACTCGTCCTTGACCAAGCTTTAGGTTATTTTATTTAAAGCTAGTAGATCCAAAATCGAAGCTAAACCGAAATTAGAACATAAACCAAGACCAAGATCTATTAACATAAATCAATTAACCTATGCCCTAAAAAAATGTCCTATTAAAAATGTTTGGGCTCCAGTCCTTCTTGTTCAAGATGTAGATCATTTAATTGAAAGCTAGCAGAACAGACTTCAAAAATCTTACCAAAGCCGAAATTAGAAAGCAAACCAATATCAATTGCCATACAAATAATTAAAAACGTATTATGGCCTAAAAATAACTAGGCTCGATTCGACCCAAATCAAAAATCGGATCACTAACGAAATTAGGATGCAAAGCAATACAAATTGTCTCAAGCTGGTTTTAAATTTAAATGACCTAAAGTTTGGTCAAGCAAGAGTGGACCCTAAAATTGTTAATGAGGCTTAGTATTTTAGTTCGATTTTCGAACACGTTTCTGCTAGTATTAAATTAAATTACTTAAAGCTGGGTCAGGAATAAGTAGAGCACACAATTTTTAATGAGGTATTTGATTTGGCCATAATAATGAGCCTAAACTTATTTGTAGGTTAGTAGATCTTTTTTTGTGTTCTAATTTCGGTTTTGGTCCAATTTTCGATTTGGGTTCTGCTATAGCTTCAAATTTAATGACCTAAAGCTTGATCAAGAGCGAGTGGAGCCCAAAAATGTTTAATAGAATTTTGATTAGACCTCTATGAGCCTAAAATTATATACATGTCATTTGGTTTAATTAGATTTAAATTAGATCACCTAAAATTTGGTCAAGAAGAAGTGAAGCCCAAAATTTTTAAGCTGGCTTTTTATTAGACCACTATGAGCTTAAAATTATTTGTATGTCAATTGATTTTGGTTTGCGTTCTAATTTCGGTGTTGGTCCAATTGTCGATTTGGGTTCTGCTAGCTTAAATTTAATGACCTAAAGATTGCTCAAGCACGAGTTTAGCCCAAATTATTTTAATGAGGCATTTGATTAGACCATAATGAGCCTAAACTTATGTGTAGGTCAGTAGATTTTGCTTTGTGTTTTAATTTCGGTGTTAGACCGAATTGCGAATTAAATTATGCTAGCTTTATATTAGACCACCTAAAGTTTGTTCAAGAAAGAATGAAGCCCAAAATTTTAATAGGCCTTTAATTAGACGATTATGAGCCTAAAATTATTTGTATGTCAATTGATCGTTTTTGTGTTTTAAATGCGATTTTCGACCAATTGTCGATTTGGGTTCTGCTACCTTGAAATTAAATGACCAAAAGCTTGCAGGCCAAGAATGGGTGGACCCTAAAACTATTTAACGAGGCATTTAATTATACTTTAATGAGCTTTTAATTATTTGTATACCAATAGAATTTAGTTTGCCTTCTAATTCCGGATTTAATCTGATTTTCGATTTCGATTCTGCAAGCTTTAAATTAAACGACCTACCGCTTGATCAAGAACGAGTGGAGCCCATACATTTTTAAGAGGGTATTTGATTAGGCCATAATGGGCCATTAATTATTTGTATGTCAATTGAATTTGTTTAGTGTTCTAATTACGGTCTTGGTTCGATTTTCGATTTGGGTTCTTTGAGCTTTGAAGTGGGCTTATGCTTTTTCTAGAAGAACTGAGGGAAAAAATTTAATAGGACATTTTATTAGCCAATAATTATTCATAGTATTTTGTAATGTTCTGCTGAATAGGTTCTGCTAGTTTTAAGGACATAGTTTGATATATTTTAGTCGAATTTATCTCTTTGGTTGACCGTTAATTTCGGAGGACTGCCTGCCTTTTTGTGTTGTTTTCGGCGAATTATCGTGGTATCCATTATTTTTATATACTTCTAACAATTTAATGTCGAATGACTGATCAGAATGTTTCTGATCAAAACAAGATCCGATACCTCCATTCCTATATTATCCTCGAAATAAAGTATTTAATAAAGTTTTGTGTAACGTCGTTCTATTAGAGAATCTTGAATTTCCTCAATAATGAGGATGTCGTACTTCTTTATTTAAGCATTTCCATAAATAGAAATAAATCATTTTCGTATCAGAACGTGTTTGATTCACAATAAAATATTAGAATATATTATTTTGAAGATAAGTTTAATAAAACTGAAATAGTCGCAGAAAGCTATTAAATAGAAACGAAAAGAAACTGTAGTCTATACCAGCTGCTTACCACATAAACAAGGCAAAACTTGTTATTCAAATCAAATAAGATTAAGCGCTATCACATCTGTTATATAATACGAGAAGATTCTAAAGCATCATACCATAATAGATAGACAGTATAACGAATCTTTATCACATTTACAGCATAAATTATGCAAATGCCTCATGTTTCAATCTTCCATCACCGCATATACTGACCATTTGCATAAAATGAAAACAAGGCAAGAAGAATACAACAAAATCTCTCAAATCTAGATTATAAGTGTTTTATTTGCCATTCATTGCTTTCCAACTCCATTTTTGTAACTTTTTGTGTTCTTTCGTTAAGTTTGTCGGAATTCATTATGAAACTTTTCCTCCTGAGCTTGCTGAATAGATAAGCAGTAGCAGCAGCAGGAGGGTACGAATATATATGATAATAATCAGTATAGTTATAAAGGAAAACATTTTTTTTTGTGCTTTTGTCAAATTGAAATCGATTTTTATTTAATTTGAATAATTTTTTGTCTGTTTCCCGGATTTTTGTGTTTTGTGCGTTTGTTTTGTTTGATGTAATTGAAATGAGAAAAGTTTATTTTCCCTCCCCATTCCCCGTACACATTTTTGTTCATACATATTTTTATTCTAATTTCATATTTTTGAAAGAGGATAGAATCGAGTATTTTTTTTAAATAAAATTTTAATAAATTCGGCGAAAAGAATGATTTCTCGTACTAAAAATTAGATGTTGCGACTACCTGTAATTATACGATACCTATTACTCGCACGAAAATTATTTAATTTTCAATATTTTTAATATATACAAAGAATTAGTTTTCATTTTAATAATAAATGGAATTTTATCCATTTTATGCTTTAAATTAAAAATTTTACGTTAATTGTCATAGTAATGTTTGAGATGTGCTTTTTTTAGGAATCGAGGAGATGGGGGAAAAATAATTTTTTATTTCCGTAAAGTTATGTAAATTGAAAATAACTTCTTTTGAAATGTTTCTTTTACTTTTAATTTTTTATTCTATTTAAGTTGTGTTCGTGGTACATTCATAGAAATGTATTTCATTGTGGCTAAACTAGATTGAGGAATTTGAAAGGTTTGTCTGAAATTATACGTTGTTGCGAGATTTTCTAAGAAGAACGGAAAGAGCAGCTACCGGAAAATAGATAAACTTTTATTAGATACTATAAAGATTAGTCAAATCTAAGCGAGTTATTGTTACGGTATTATTTGGAGCCGCATTACGCGATTTAAGATTTAGGAAAGATACAAACGTAATTGATTGCCGTATCCGTCAACATACCTTCCAACATCATTTGTTACAGCACAGGTTTATCTGAATTGCCGTAAAGCATGATAAAATAAAGCTTGAAAACAATTTTTTACAAATGATTTAGGTTTGCATTTTTATTTTATCAAGCCATACTTTGAATTCAATTCAATTTATTTTAAATAAATGACGAAGCCCTTATATATGACATGGAGACCTCCGCATGAAATATAGTCCAGGCAATAGGCATTATTTTACGTAATGTCTTTCGAATGAAACTCCGGCCCAATAATTTTACTATTTTACCTCACTAAATGTAGGGCAAATTTACCACAAAACCTATCTGATGCTATGCTTTGAGGATGTGTACGAACGTACACCTTGTAGCCAATTTCAAACATTTTAGGTCTGGTTTGTAAGCTTTAACGCTTTGTAGCGATTATTTTTGACCTCAGCGTGTGATAAAGTCAATTTAATTTGAAGTGGTAAGGCGATTTCATCACCTAACCGAATAACGAAAGATAAGGGGTACTACCGATGGTTTCGTGAAATCCATTTCTTAACGCAGCTGCAATCTCGTCAACATTGTGATCCCATCGAGTATATTTTATCTAAAATATAAGCTCTTATGGCTGCTAATATGGAATGATCCACCCGCTCTGCAACGTTAGATTGCGGAGAGTAGATAGCCGTTTTGGAGTCGGTTACACTAAATTCTTTTAAAAACGTTTTAAATTCATTGCTGTTGAATTGTGCGCCGTAGTCGCTATGTAGTATTACCTTCAGAACCTTAAAGAGGCAGAAGGAGAAAACTTACTTTCAAAAATATAAATTTCGAAAGGTTTCAACAATACAAATTTCGTGAAATGGTCAAGAACAATAAGTATTAAAGCATTAGCTTTAGAAACTCTATAATGAGGACCTTACAAGTCTACATAGACTACTTTGCCAGGAAAAATTGGGACTCTGTGGTATTAGATACATCACACTTTTTGAGATAATTTCGAACACAATTAACCATATTAGGCCATACTAGAATCTTGTAATCTTCTCACGTGTTTTCATAAAACCTCCATGTGAAGAGAGAGGCACATCGTGTTCGTTTTTTATAACTACCTCGCGCATACCATTTGGTACCCACAGTTTTCACTTTGATAAACCAGGGAGGAGTGGAAACATCTCGGTTCAAGGCGAATAAAGATGTGTTATCATCTACTTTAAAGACGGGGTAATTAGCAGGAGATTCTAAATTTTACATTTGAAATCAAAATACTCCTTCTAACGTTAAATTCGGCGATCTTATCACAAAATACCCTGGGACCACATTCTGTTTTCCTTCAACATTTAGTTGGAATTTGCATACCTGGAGTTTTAAGCTTTATCATAGCAAGCCAACCGCTTATACCTGGTTGATCCATCAACCATTTGAATGATTTTTTTTTCATGAAATTGAGTTATAAGAGTGAAGTCACGTCCTTCTACATAGGGATGGCACTTATTAATTGCAAGGGCTGTTATCCTTGCACCTTGAGACTCAAGCTCAGTTAAGGAGTAATTTTTCTGAGCACTAGTTTTTGAGACATTAATGCCAGCGGCTGTTTATTCCAATTACCATACATCTGATACAACACAGTTCCAACTCCCTCCATGCTAGCATAACAACGAATGAAAAAGATTATTTTTAATTATCGTTTCCTAATACTGGTGCGGCATATAATTTGGATTTAAGAGCTTTAAGAGACTTCTGCGCATTCGTCGTCCAAGTGAACTTCCGGCGGGATCAGCCGGCCATTCCAAGAAGACAACGAGTTTATTTAGACGTAATAGGAGGTAATAAATGTTTGATTGATGATATCTTTTCAGGGCCTGGTCTTAGTCCTTTCTCGCCAACTAGCTCCCCAATAAATTTAATTTCTCTCATGACGAAGCCTCTTTTCTCAATACTGGCAGTTCAAGGTGCTCCTTCAATGTGCCGCCTGTGATTAACAAATCATCAAGGTAAACTAGCACCTTGTCATGGAGCTCTTGAGAAATTACTAGATGCATCAGGCGGCACATCGACTCGTAATAAAAAAGACGTATAAAGTTATGCCATCATTGATTATGTGGTGATTTTTTCCACTTGCCCTTTAAATCTTGCAAACACGACCCATACCATTTCGGTTTTTACTCTATTGTTGGTCAGATAGTTGATTTTATGTGTATCTGAGAGTTTTTAATTTTGGTCTATCAACCATTTGAATATTTCTGAGAACCTGCTCATCGTCTGAGGCTTCGACACAAAGTTCCTTTGCCTATCGATTATTTGATTCATAGCGCGCTACATCTACTGCATGGCAAATTGCACATTCATCGCCTTGTTTTTCTTCAAAAACATTTTTCATCTTCGGTATTTTCTTGTAGAATTCTCTCATTTTAAAATCTTGTATTTGTGGAGTACTGTTCCTGCTTTGATCAGTTGGTATTTTGGTTGATTGTTTGGAATTTTTAGTAGACTCGTCGGTCTCTTTGGGTTGTATATACATGATTTTTATGGATTGGAGGATCAAGCTTGTATAGATTTTTTCATCCGTTTTTACTAATTCTGTGCATAAAACTATCAGTTATTCTAACTTCGATTCTAAATACCTCTTCGCCTTACGGGTTGGTCCACCTTTGTTATAATTGCTTTCGAATCGAGTTGCTGGTCGTTATTACCTGTTGCTTTGTGACTGATGATACTGGGTTTCGCTAGTTGTTGTGTAGCGATTAAATATGGTTGAATATTTGGTGGTTTTTGCTTAACTTTGTATTCGGTTAAGGACCAATTGTTCGGGGATTAATGTGTCTAGTCCATCATGTTAGAAGTCATATAAATCTACAACGAGCTGGATACGCTTTTAGTGAAACTGACAAGTATAACTCGGGACAGCTACAATTGATACTACTTGTGGTTGCTGTCTGCTGATTAGGTACCTGTAGAACTGGTTACAATCACATGAGGAAATTCAAATGTCACTTATTCACAAGTGCATCATAAATGATAATCACGGCCGCGATTCTTATGTTCGCATTAAGTGTTGGCAACAATGAGAAAACAACAATTTATTATGACCAACTTGGGTGAACTTGAACACTCAGAGTCGTCTAGTAGAAATCCTCAAGATGCGCTCAATAAATATCGATAATTTCGCTACAAAGCTGTTCCGCGGTATTCATTGCAATTTAATCGATCTATCTCTATGTGTAGTGGGAAAAACAGAGCCGCCTTCTACGCTTCTGGGATTTCTTCAGTAGACCATACCGATAATATAAATTCATTCATCTGGTAGAACATTTGATCGCCGCTGTTTTTTAGCGTTTTGCATAAAATTTCATCTTCACCTGAAGCCTTGTTGCTTTTCTGTTTTGACATCACGTTACATGTCAGATTGGTACAAAGGAGGTACTTGTTCGCAAACAAATATTGTCACTGGTCGATTTAAAAGAGAGACAAAACAATTCCGCCACACTTGAAGGGCTGTGTTGGTCTCCATTACTAGCTCTCTGTAGCTGATACAAGGTTGAAAATCTCCTGCTATCTCGTTTATGTTGCAATACTATCACTAAGGCTGGAATTGTCAATGCCAAGCATACGTTGAGTGTGCCTTTTATTTTCTCGTGGTCATGTAGTCGTCACGTGATTTGTTTGAACATATTTTAGGTTTGATTACGATGGCGCGCGAGTTACATGTAGGACATTGACACCACATGATAACAAAAATGCACATGAAAATATTTTGTTCTAGAAAAGAATCAAAATACATAAATTTTCACACAAAAAGTGCAAACAAAATATTTTATAATTTTTATATTTTTTGTGAAATGAAATGTATATCAGATTTCATTAAGTATATTTAAAACGAATATTGGTGTTAAATTTAGAACACGTTTTAAATATGCTTACTACAAAGTTTTATGAAGAATTAAAATTAATAAATTAAATAAAATTTAGAATTGTATCTGACTCCGAAGAGTACAGACTTAAATAACCAATTTTCAAAATAATGTAAAAAGTGTAAAGAAAAATAAAGTTTTTTTTATTTTCAACTGAAGTTGAAAAACGTTTTTGGCGCAGTTGATAGGATTTTCTTCCGAAGAAGGAAATCTAAGTGATCGAACATTAGTTATAATAAAAATTAAAAAGTGTCTAAGTTAAGATTTAAGTGATCGAACATTAGTTATAAAATTATTAAAAGTGTTTAAGTTAAGATCTAAGTGGTTGAACATTAATAAAAATAAAAAAGTATTTAAGTTAAAATCAAAGTGCAAATTTTCGCGACACAAGGAACAAAAGCGTCACAAAAATAAATTTTTATATATTTATTAACCTAGAAACATAATAAGTAAGTGAAAATTTTTACTCGTGAAAGTTGGAAATGGAAATTGAACAATTAAAAAAGGAATTATTTGATCAACAACAAATCCAAAAAAAGTTGTTGGATCAAATACAATGCCTAAACCAAAAAGTGTTAGAACAAGAGGTTAAAACAAAAGAAATAAAAGTGACAAAGTTCAACTTAAGACCTGACCAAATATTTAGAAATTTCAATGAGATTCCACCATTCTCTGGTGAAGATTCGTTCAAATTAAAATCGTTCTTGAAAACGATGGAAGACACAGAGACACTGTGTGGCAGCAATAATATTGAACTCAACTCATATTGCTTACGAAAATTAGTGAATAATAAAATCATCGGACAAGCCAGAAATGTGATAATGGAGATTCCAGATCATCAGCGGACGTGGACAAACGTAGTACAACAACTTAAATTGAAGTTCCGACCCAAGCACACAACACACCAATTGCTTTTTCAAGCAAAGGATCTCAAGGTATATAATCTTAAAGATTTGTTTAATAGATTAAATAAAATTAAATCACAATGTAGCGAAATTTGTAACTTCGACGAAGAAGATATATTCACTTATGACTCCATTGATAATGAATTAGAAGAAATTTTGAAATCGAAGTTATACCGATTGTTCAATTACAAATCGCAACAGATAAATCTTTGCTTGAATTGGATAACTTGTTATGCAAAACAGAAATTTATCTAGCGGAAGATGTCATTAAAATTGAGTATAGAGTAAATAAAAGTAAAAATATCTTCAACAATTCAATATATTTAACCAAAATAACAATCATCGAAATAATCACAATAATTATCAAAATAAGCATAATTTGTTTAACCAACATAGTAATAATTATAGAAACAATAACAATAATAATAGTAATCGAACTGGACAATATAGATTTAATACAGAACAGAATAGATTTAATACAGAACAGAATGGATTTAGTACAGAACAGTAAAGTCGTCAATTTAATAACAAAAGGAACAGTTTCACTAGAAATAATCAACAAGAACATGAACCTATGGAAGTAGATAATATAACTAGGGTTCGTGAATTAAACAAAGAGGTAAATTTTATAGAAGAGCCTCGGACAACTAACTACCCATAATAAAATTAACATTTGAAAATTTAATAGATACTTCAGCTTAATAGATACTGGCTCGGATACCAGTTTAATAAAACCTAATATTCTAAACTATAAAATATTTAAACTAGAACAACCAATTAGGTATAATTCCCTAGGTGGACCAAACTACGTAACAGAAAAAACAATAACTCCCATTCCAAAGGAATTAATCAAATCAAGCACACTCGAGTGGAAAATATTCCCTCTAAATAGTTGGAAATACGATGTCATAATAGGTATCAATTTTCTAAAAGCATTCGAAGCGACTATTGATATAAGAAACGAATATATAAAAATATTCAATGAACACGTAATCCCATTTTTAGAAATTAATTATCCCAAGGAATTTACTCAAGTAAATTACTTAGAACCAATAATAAACCCAAAAGAGGAAATTATTAATAAAGTAAACCAAAAACATTTAAACCCCGAAGAGAAACAATACTTGAAAGAAATTCTATCAAACAATAAAGATTTATTTTATAGTGAAGGAGAAAATTTGACCTTCACTCACGAAATAACGCATGATATAAAGTTGAAAAATGATAATCCCATTTATTGCAAAATCTATAGATATCCCTAAATACATGAAAAAGAAATCGAACGACAAATTAAAGATATGCTAGAACAAGGCATAATTAAAAAATCAAACTCACCATATAACTCACCCCTTTGGATTGTCTCGAAGAAATTGGACAATTCTAATATTAAAAAATGGAGAATCATTATAGATTATCGTAAATTCAATGGAATTAATATATCAACGATACATTTCTAATTCCCAATATCGAAACCTTCTAGACAAATTAGGTGGCGCACAGTACTTTACGACTCTAGATTTAGCAAAAGGTTTCCACCAAATATTAATGATCAAAAATGATCAAATCAAAACCGCATTCTCAATTCCATTTGGTCATTATGAATACGTAAGGATGCCGGGTTAAAAAACGCCCCAGCTACCTTTCAACGATTAATGAACTCCGTTCTAAGAGAATTCATTAATAAAATTTGCGTGATGTATCTCGGTGATATACTCATCTTTAGTACATCTATCGAAGAACACTACTTAAACATTAATAAAATGTTTAACAAGCTAAGGGAAGCAAATTTGAAAATTCAAGTTGATAAATGCAACTTTTTCTGTAAAGAAACAGAATACTTAGGGCATACACTAACCACAGAAGGTGTAAAGCCAAATTTAAAGAAAGTAACCGATATTACCAAATTAAAATTGCCCGAAACAACAAATTAAGTCATTCTTAGGAGTAACCGGCTATTATTGAAAATTTATTCAAGGTTATGTTAAAATTGCCCAACCTATGACAAAATATTTAAAGAAAGATGCAAAAATTAATAAACTAGATCCAACATATATAAATGCTTTCGAAAAATTAAAGACTTTATTATCCACCCTTCCTATTTTAAAATACCCAGATTTTAATAAATTATTTGTACTCAACACAGACGCAAGTTAATTTGCGATCGGAGTTGTGTTACTTCAAGAAAACCATCCTATTGCTTACGCAAGCATTACCGTAACGATCATGAAATCAAATATAGTACTACAGAGAAGGAATTACTTGCTGTAGTAAGGGCTATAAAATATTTTAGGCCTTATATATATGGGAAGCAATTCGAACTGAATACGGACCATCAAGCACTTAAATGGTTACATACGAAATATTTAGGTAAGGGCCTGAATTCCAGACTCCAAAGATGGATATTATCACTTGGAGGGTATAATACCAAAATAAATTACCTACAAGGAAAAGACAACAAGATAGCAGACTTTTTAAGTAGAATAAATACGGACATTAACGAAATTAAGACAATCGAAGCTGTAGTCGAATATAACGAAGGGAGACAACTCCACTTACTTCCAAAATATGAAATAAATAACGAAGAAATAGCAAATGATAACATTTCAATTCAACCAATACCTTCACAAAATGACAACATAACACTTTTAGAAACCATAATAAATAGATTTAAAACACAGTTAATATTCACTGCAAACTTTACAGAAGAACTAGAAAACATTTTAGGAAATAGAAGAATCAACATTAACCCAAAAATAAGTAGAAATGAGTTAATAAATAAATTAAAAACATATTTGTCAGGAACTAGAGTGGCAATTTATACCCAAATCTCAGATAATGAATTCCATAATATACAAACGTTAATAGAAGAATTCCCTAATATTGAATTTATTAGATGCACTCAATTCGCTCAAGATGTAGAATCGGAAGATGAACTAATTAGGATAGCTTCAATTCATCATAAAGAACAACAACATCCGGGAATAATTCCTTTGTACGAATATCTTAAAGATAAAATTTACCACCAAAATATAAAATTAATAATTTTATTGATTATTAATTTTATATTTTGGTGGTAAATTTTATCTTTAAGATATTCGTACAAAGGAATTATTCCCGGATGTTGTTGTTCTTTATGATGAATTGAAGCTATCCTAATTAGTTCATCTTCCGATTCTACATCTTGAGCGAATTCACCATAATCACCATAATTGTGATACTTGCAATAGGGCAAAATATGATAGAAATCCTATAAAACCTAAATTTAAATGCACTGAAATGCCAATAGATAAAAATCAGATAGTTCACGTAGACACATATGTAAATAAAAAGCAATCATTTAAGAATGTCTACGATTTTCATAGACAAATTCTCTAAATTTGCAACAGCTTACCCTTTAGCAAGTAGGAACAATTGAGAAATAATAGAAAAATTCAAAATGTATTTCAACCATAAGAAACCACTAAAACTAGTAGCGGATAACGAATTTAAACATGTAATTATCAGGAACAAATTGAATTACATCTAGCCAAACCAAACAGTCATACTGGAAATGCAGATGTAGAGAGACTGAATAATACGCTAACCGAAAAGTTAAGAATTCTTAATTTAGAAGAAAACAATCCTGTAAGAATTTAAATGTTAGAAGCTATCAAATGTTACAACAATCAATACCATAGTACCATAAAATATACTCCAGTAAAAGCAGAAGAAAACTCACAAATTAAAGATGAAATTTACAAAAACTTAATAAACACTCAAAAGAAAAGATTAGTAAAGTATAATAAAAATAGGGAAGACTACTAAGAAACTAGAAAACAGGGATATATATAAAAAATTAAGTGTTCTTTACACCACACACTGAAGTAAAACTTCTATATTTAATATATATAATATAATATAGAAAAATTATAATATTGAAAAAAAATTGGTCACCCTGTGTGTTCTCGAGTGTCACCTAGCCCTTTCTGTCTCATGCCACAAAAGGTAACCTTGTAACTTGGTAACTTTTTCAAGGCCAACTATTCGTAATAGATAATGATTATGTATGTGTAACAAAATGGACAAAAAACCATTTTTGAAATCTCCTCGCATAGTAAAAATGGCCTTGAAATATTTTTTATTTCATTTATGTTTGTGAAGTGGGGTTTCATCGAAAATTTGTTTAAGTCGCATTAAAACCTGTATCATAGGCAAACGGGGAAAGAAACGAAGAAAAAAATACAGATATAAAATATATCACCCGGACGATTTTTTTGGTCACCCTGTGCGTTCTGGAGTGAGTAAGTGAGTGAATGACATAGATGTTATAATATAGAAAAAAATAATTTTGGTCACCCTGTGCGTTCTCGAGTGAGTCAGTCAGTGACATAGTAGTCTATATTATATGACTTTCCAATTTTCCAGTTTTTCAATTTTCCAATTTACCAACTTTCCAAATTTCCTATTTTCATATTTTTTTATTTTCCTCTTTTCCAATTTTCCAACTTTTTAATTTTCCAATTTACCAGTTTTCCAATTTTCCAAATTTCCAAATTTCCAATTTTCATATTTTCCTATTTTCCAATTTCCCAATTTTCCATTTACCTAGTTTCCAATTTTCTAATTTTCCAATTTTATAATTTTATAATTTACAAATTTTCAAATTTTCCAATTTTGCAAATTTCGAAATTTCCAATTTTCCAATTACCAATTTTCCTATTTTCTTATTTTCCAATTTTTTTAACCAATTATTAAAATAAAATGTTATCAACTAATGTTCCACCTAGGGATTTATGAATTGTCATGGCACATCCTGATACTAAAGTTCGATTACATTTTTCGTAACGCATTTGCCAGCTTAGGCTGCGGGCCAATTCTAAGGTAAATCTAGGGTAAAAGCCGTTTTTAACAGTGTATGCGGTAAATTGAAATGCCGTACTAAAAAGTAGGGTAAAGCGAAGACACAAAAGGTAAATAGTAGTTGTTTTTGTTTTTGCTAACCAAATCATGAAAATATATCGGCCATGTTTCTAGACATAATTTTTTTATATTCACTAGCATTTCCCATGAAATAAAAATGCGCTTCGATATTTATGAACACAGTTTTATATGCTAAAATTTTTATTTATTTTTTGTAATAGTTTATTGTGTATATTACGCAACAAATTTGCGAAAATATACAATTTAAATTTATTCGTATAAACAATACGAATAATTGGAACAACGACAATAAAATTTATGACATTAGTTCGTGTACCTACATACCAATTTTTGTATATTCCTAGAAACAATGTGTCCCTTTAAGCCGCATTTACCTAATTTTATTTACTAGAGAATTGGTACGATTTGAAAATTAATTTGTACTAAAATTTCAATTTACTGTACTAATCGATTTATCTGAGAATTCGCCCACAGCCTTAGCCCCAAGTCAAGCGTGCCTAAAGAAGTTTTACTTCAAAAATTACAAATCTCTTAGACATAAAGATGAACCGAAGTTTAGAAAACATAATTTAACTAATATACATGCCATAAATATTAAAAGACCGTTAAAATTTACAGATTAGAACAATATTATTATTGACAATAACAATGACAATTACTCCGATTCCTGCTCAACTACTAGTCGGGAAAATAGAGACTAATTCAGGATACACAATACTGAGGGAGACCGAAATACTAATACAGGAAACATATAACTATTCTTTACATATCGTAGACCTAGTACCAATAGAAACAACAATATTAGAAATTAAAACACTAATTAAAGGAATGATACCAACATTTATAGAATACAATATTAAAACACCACTATAAAAGAATTAGACAAATTACTATATAGCTGCGTTTTTATAAAAACAATCGAGTAGAGTTCGCGATAGCTATTTTCAGATTTTTTCCAATTTAAAATTAAAAATTTATTTTTTTTAAAATTAAATAATTTAGAATTAATAGAAATCATGTATAACCAAAAAAATCCATCATAAAAGTTGTATGGTTTTCTTGTAATATCGTGGCAACCAGAAAATTATGCGCAACACAATTTAACACAACCACAATTCATCGAAAAGACTCGTAATGGTAATACAAACAGTTTTTCACGGAAACAATTCTACACTGAACAATTCATCGAAAAGGCTCGTAATTAAAAAATATTGATTGATTTTCTCTTAATTGTTCAATTGTGTGGTACGGAAAGCAAAGTAGGACATCTTCATTAATGACACTTGATTAATTGTATAAATTCTGGAAAAGCGGGGGTTTGGGGGCAGCCCCCATCCTCTAAGGTATACAACGAATTAAAATTACATTAAAAAATAGTTTTTATTTACAACAGTTGATTTTTTATCGTTTGTGGCACTATGAAGCGATAAGAGCGATAAAAACTCTTTGATCTGTGTCTGCAAGGTTAACGAAGCAATTATTACTAATAAAAATAAAAAAAAAGATGGCAAAAAATTAGCTGAAAAATAAATTATGCACCTCATTACAATAATCCGGTGCATTACAGTGAAAAATTTTGTTTCGATGAATCGTTGTTTGCACAATTGTTGTCACACATACTTGGTTATTGTAAAGTTGTAATATTCATCGAAAAATAAATTCGATGAATTGTTTGTTGCATAATTGTTTGTTGCATAATTGATTGTCGCAGAATTTTCGGGGAACCGTAATAGATAATAATAACGAATTAATAGTATGCAATATGAACAAACAAATACAAATCAATAACAATTATAATAA
This sequence comes from Nephrotoma flavescens, assembly GCA_932526605.1. Classification (NCBI taxonomy): domain Eukaryota; kingdom Metazoa; phylum Arthropoda; class Insecta; order Diptera; family Tipulidae; genus Nephrotoma; species Nephrotoma flavescens. The sequence continues at coordinate 234,628,015 of OW052220.1, forward strand.
AAGTATAAACAAATTGTATGAAACCATAGTAGAAGATAGAAAATTAGTCAAAGAATTTATTGAGGAAAAAGAAAAGTATAATTCGATGAAATTAATAATATTTGATATAAAATTGAAAATTCAAGAAGTAGATAGAATTATTAATGATCTACAAGACAACATAATGTTCAGTAAATTAAATATCATACACCCCTCATTGTTAACAACTCAAGAAATTATTGATTATGAAATAGATGCTAATAAATTAAAAAATTTGAAAGTAGGCTTTTCCAAGACAACTACAAATAAATTAATATTCTTAATCAAAATACCATATAGTATGAAAAAAGTAAACAAAAAACTAATTATCCCTCTAGCTAATGAAAATGATTGTAAATTAATTGATTGTAGAATTATTGAAATAATCGAATTTAATGATAAGTATTATGAATATGATGAAAGCAAATCTATAAATTATTTAAGTAGCTTAAAACATTGTATCTTAAGTAAAAACTATGAAAAAAATAAAAAATTTTAACACATAAATTTATAATATTAATGATAATAGTTTAGTAATACAATTAGCAAATAATCTAACGTTAATATCAAATTGTGATGAAAGACAATTTATCTTAAATGGAAATTATTTTATAAAATTTTATAACTGTACCGTTAATTTAGGAAACAAAACCTTCTATAATAATATTAAAGAAATAAAGGATAATTATATAATTCCAAAACTAACATATGAACCTACAAATAGTACATTAACATTTAAAGAAATAATATTAGAAACAAATAAGAACATAGAAGAAATAAAACTTTTAAAATATCATAGAATTTTTGTATATTCGGGAACAAGTATAATTACAATAATATTAATAATAATGATAACAATATTAACGATTTATAAATGTTTATAAAAAGAAAGAATTTTTAAGTAAAAGTCCAGGAGAATTCTAACCCTAACGAAGGGAGAGTTACATGTAGGGCATTGACACCACATGATAACAAAAATGCACATGAAAATATTTTGTTCTAGAAAAGAATCAAAATACATAAATTTTCGCACAAAAAGTGCAAACAAAATATTTTATAATTTTTTATATTTTTTTCTGAAATGAAATCTATATCAGATTTCATTAAGTATATTTAAAACGAATATTGGTGTTAAATTTAGAACACGTGTTAAATATGCTTACTACAAAGTTTTATGAAGAATTAAAATTAATAAATTTAGTAAAATTTAGAATTGTATCTGACTCCGAAGAGTACAGACTTAAATAACCAATTTTCAAAATAATTTAAAAAGTGTAAAGTAAAAATAAATAAAGTTTTTTTTATTTTCCACTGAAGTTGAAAAACGTTTTTCGCACGACATTTTACTTCCTTGCAAACCAATCGTCAAACTAATAATTTTAAGTCCTCGAAGAAGTGTTGGCCAACTGTTGATGATGATGCTTCCGTTATTGCAGTTTTTAGGATATTCCACTGATCTCATTCGCGGAATCTGGTAGTGGCTGATTTTTAAGAACTCCTGATAAAGTATTCTCATAATTAATTTTGGTAACGAAGTTGTTAAAAGTATCATTGTTTCTGTATAATTAATAAACCGGTCGTACTGTAACTAGTAACTATTTACTCTTAAGTTTTAATAATTTATTTTAATTTAAGTTAAAAGACGATGTTATTCAATACTGGTTAAATTTATAATAATTTATTTCTTAATTTTAAGCACGACTTGTCGCTATGGTGGTTAATGACAAACAGAATTTTATTTGGTTTTTATAAATATTAATTACAAAAAATGTTGGTCTATTTACCATAGAGGGTTATCAATCGCTTCGTAATTTAATTGCCACTAGATGGCATTACAAATTATATTAGGTATTAAACCAATGCCTTCTAAACTACTGGCCGCTTACACCAAATGATTACGACACGCTAAGTCGACGTTGTTGTTGCTTTCTCTAGTTGCTTTGTTAGTGTAAATATCCTAAAATTATTATTGCGCAGTCTCGGTATAGACTTAAATTGACGTCATGTGCGAAAAATGAGAGTAGTAAAAGGCCAGTAGTATAGAAGGCATTGATTAAACGCACTTTATAATAAATAGGAATTACTTTTTACGCTATTTGCTGTAGGCACTGGGCGAAACACACTTATACTTAATAAACACATTTTTATTAATCACTTGTTTTTGTTTCGCAGAATATTTTTCAAAAAGTTTAAAAAATCACTCGATCGATTTCGACTTGTTAGGTCATCATCAGTGTAGATACTCCTGATGATGACCTAACAAGTCGAAATCGATCGAGTGATTTTTTAAACTTTTTGAAAAATATTCTGCGAAACAAAAACAAGTGATTAATAAAAATGTGTTTATTAAGTATAAATAGGAATTGTATTGGTGGTAGTACAATATATAAGATAATTACATTAGTAATTGTGTGATGTACAAATGTCATAACAAACTGGTAAGAAATATTTAATATATTGTACATAATAAATTGAATTCTTATCTTAACGTAATTACTATTTTAGGTAACCAATTATCCTTATTGTTTTAAAGGTAAGTATCTATATGTGTTAATAAATATATAGAGAAATTCTAGTGTATATTTATTTGTGTTACAATATGCATGACATAATTTGTTGTGATTTGAAGATCAAGTTCAAGGACAAATTATGTTATGTATATTGTTTACATATGTTTTGGTTTGTTATCTAAATAATATTTAAACTAATTTCTAGGTAATCTAGATGAATTTATATAATGAAAAGGTAAGTATTAATTAATTGTTAATGTATATGCGATGTTTTAAGTTTATGTAATATTATCGATGTGTTCCAGGTGAATTCTGTTTCAGGGAGAGAATTTATTCGGGATTAAACAGTTTCAACGACGGGCTTCTTGGAAGCGACGGTTGTCGTTATTGTGAACAAAAGGTGCATTTTGCAACAACAACGAAGTGGAGAAAACAGAATGTGGTCAATTGGATAACAGAATGTTGTCAATTTGATTAACCATGTTCTTGTCATTTGATTTCCATGTATTTTGCAAAGCTTTTGCGTATACTGCAAATTTTTTAAAGGCATATCGTTTATGAGAAAAACGACCAATTTTCAACAATATAATTAGTTTTCCAAAACGTATGCGTAAATGATGATTTTTACAAAAACTTTTTATGGCATAGTTATGTATATAGGTATTACAAGTATTTAATTGAACACTCGAGAAAATTTTCCGAGACATAATAAATTTAAATATTAAATTAAAAATCGAGGTTTTAGACCTACCATTAAATCTAATGAAAGACTAAAACTTCGTTATGTTAGAAACTTCCATAAGAGAGTTGCTTCTCGCATGGCACCATTGCAAAATTACACTTGCCTCAAAATAATAAACTTCATTAGTAGCTTTACCCACAAAACTGATAAAATATCTTAGTCTTAGGAATTAGAGTTGTTGAACACCCTGATATCTAGATGAAACCCAATGGATTGCGTTATTGTTATGCTTTTACAAAAGTTATCTCGAATAGAATTGAAAATAACATTTCTAGAATTTTCTCAAAAGTATTAAAATTGACTCGAAAGTATCGATACTTTTCATAAAGCCAAAGTATCGAGAAAAGTATTTTAGTATCATCAATATTATCCTTGTCTTATACAGGATTATGTACATTACATAACGTTTACCTCGTGTCAAAAACATATACTCATTAAAAAAATATTTTGGTATGCAACAAATGCAATAAGCAACATCAGGCTAGCATTAGTTCATAAAAATATAACGTAACACAAACTTACATAAAATTAAGAACAAACCCATTTCGGTTTTGGAGCATGATAAGTCTAAAAGGAAGTTATTACTCGTATAATAATCTGAACTGGAAGATTATTTTTTTGACTGCCACTGGAAAATTATATTTTTGGCTGCCACCTTTACAAAAAATTTAAACTTGGTAAAACTGTAAGTCTAATGAGGTTTAATCTAACTGGTTAAGGCAACGTATTTTATAAGCTAAGCATTAACCAGCGAGCCTAGTAAAAGTCTGTAACGAAACCAAACATTTTACAGTTTGAACAGCGAATCTGTAACACAATTTTGACGTTTTCTTCAGATTGGGCGATAAGTTTCGCTCGTGTTACAGATTGCTAAGTGATAGTTCAAATTTAACGAAACTGAACGAAAAGTACTTTAAGTTTCGCTGGTCAGTGGTCAGCAATCTCAGTAAATATACATTTTTCAGATGTCGCTTTGTTACTTAAATTGCTTAAAAACTCGCTGATTAATGCTTTATGTGGTGAATTAAACATGGATTTCATAATTACGTAAATGATGCCGAAATTGTGTTCCAAAACCGGTTTGTATACCAATTTCTAGCCTACTGGGTAAATCTACCCAGTTTAACTTATAACTAAATCGCACCGATAACAAAAACACCCCCGCAACCAAAACAGGAATATTTTTTTTATATCACCAGGCCAAATTCTTAATTCAATCTACTTTAATGAAATATTAATTTTACAACAACAAAAAAGGGAAATGAAATGAAAACACGAGAAAAATATTTTCATTTTCATTTCAATTCATTTTAACAATTGAATTGAAGTAAAACGCAAGTAGAAAAACTTCTCTGTCATAGCACAATACATGACTTCCCAATTATTATTCGTATTAAAAACCATTAAATGGGATATCCTTACACGTTCAGGTACATTTCAAAATACGAATTTTTGTACTTTTAAAATACTTTCCTTATTACTTAATCGGATAATAAAATGTAGATTTCTATAATTCCCATAGAACCATTTTATTTAATAAAAACCTGGAAATACACAGAATCCTTATTTATTTAAAAAAAAAATATGTAACTCACACCTTCGACTTCTCAATTTTGAAGTTCATAACTCCCTGGAGCAAATACAAAATACATTCAAATATACCTTTTCCCAACTTTTCCCGATTTTGGTTGGTTGCGTTTGGCTTTACTGCATTAGGTACGTAATACCAGTATATAGTTTTAAAAGATGGACAGCTATATAAATTTGTCTTTCAAGGAGTGTTACGCTGAAATTGAAATGTGGACAATTCAAATTGCATATTCCTTCTTACTCGTAATATCAATTGACAACAAGATGGTTTTGTTTGTTTATTATATAAATCCTGTATATTGGAAAAAATATGTATAATGAAATGAAAATCCCGATTTTCCATTATACATTTTATTTTCCAATTTCCACCCAAATAAAAATGTCAAATTGCGGTTGAATTGTTCGTGCCAAAAGGTTTTTTTTTTTAAATGGAAATACGTAAGAGGGACGGACGTAAACACAGAGACAACTAAAATAAGGAAATCGAAAAATAAAATCCCGGATATGTTTAAAGTTAGGAATAAAAAAGGAAAGAAACTGGATCCTTCCATATTTTCTAAAAATTTTAAATATTATTTTCTTCATTTGTTTTACGGAAAATATTTTTTTTTTTTTGCTTATTTCATGATGAATTATGTGCCCCGACGACATATGAAGCGTTTTGGGTTTGCATATACATATTAAACTGTGGTCTTACATAAGCCAAGGAGGATTAATCATTAGAGCATAAATATGGAAGCTATATAATGGCAAAATTTTTATTATATATATTTGTTTTATTTTGTTTGACATAGTTTGACATAGGAACACAATTGTTATTTAAAGAGTGTTATATCTGGGGAATGATTCTTTTAATTATTTACATACACCGCTAGTCATCGCAATTGAGCAAATTACGTGGTCTGCGTTATTTGGCGAGTTATAACGGTTTGTATTTGCCAGATAGTTGGCGTTTGGTTGTGGGATTCCTTCGAGATGTTTAGAGTTCCCCGAAATACTCGAAAAATTAATAAATGCTGCAATCACGCCTTTCATCTCTGCCAACCATTATCACCTTGGTAAACATTGAATGCATGGATAGCACGTTTATGACTCGCAATACTGTCTGGTTGTAAAAGAACCTCTTAAACGTATCTTCCCATGCCCCGCAGCTTTTAATTAGATCGTCGACATTTAAAAAATGTCTATCCGTTAAACGGTACTGCAACGCAAGCTACATATTGGCCATTAATAACTGAATGAACTCAGCGTCACTATAAAGCGTCTGGCACTGCACGGTTAAATTCCAAAAGTTGTGATAAAATTGGAGGAAACTTTATGTTGCTGCCTACGCAATTACACCATTCTGCGGACTTCATATACTCAGTGCGTCGGTCTTTAAATCGTTTGATCAAATTTCGCTTTAGATCGCACCAGGACGCAAAAGGATTGTGTTTTGGATAAGTCTAATAACAATGTAAAGCGATACCTTTTAGCACCGTATACATTTCTTTCAACAAAGTATCTGGTCTTAAATTCATAGATGAAGCCACTGACTCTAACCAAAAGAAAAACATTTCCCCGTTATAGGAAATAACACTTCAAAACAGCTGCTTCATTTCGGGATAGTTATGGTTGGTGGCTGTTGTTCCATAAGTTCTCTGGCTGATTAGTTTGATCGTTGTAATGTGGGATATCAAATGAACTATTGTGTGGTTGTGTTGGCTCTCTTTGATTCCAAGCTATACCAGTGTTTGCAAGCTATTGACTCGGATGGATGGTATTATTAACCATAGTAGCAAACTTGAAGCAGTAACGGAATATGTTTGACACGGTGTGGAAATTGCATCTTCCCTTGCTCAACATATTGAACGTGAGATAATGTTGGTTGGTTTCCTAATACAGCGGCAGATGTTATTCCTGCAACAGATGTAGCCAGAGGTAGATAAGCAACTGAAATAACAGGTATTGAAGGTTGTCATAAATAAATTTTGATTGTCGAAAAGCTTTTTACCATCAGTCTCAGTTTCATTCTCGACATAATCATTAGCCGTAGATTTCAAACATGAAATATGGATTGTATTAGGTGACCAGCGTTAGTTGAGGAGGGATCATTCAGAAGTGCACTAAAGTTTTAGAGGTAAAGCCTGAGTGATGGTAACTTGGTTATCCGCTTCAATGGATTAGTTTAATTTATCTCTAATATCTAAATATATATTTGTTGAGGATAATAAACATTCACAAGAGCCTTAAATAAATTTGTACAATTCTAGCAGTATGATTTGACAAAAAAATACAAGATGTATACAATACACAAAGTTTCACATAGTGCAACGTATTGCCAAGTTGTGGTCGCCTTATCAGGAGGGTCACATAAGATGATCAAAGCAGTTCAACGTAGATATCTTCGCTTTGCATTACACGGGCTAGAGATCGTCTCAACCTTATTGATATACAACCAGTTAGTGAGCGCCGAGTTGTTGCAGACGTGTTGTTCATAGGACGAAAAATTAATCTAAAGGAAAATTTGCTAGATTTAAGAACTGTACCTTTCTTTCGAATCGACCATCATAGAACTGATTACGGTAAGTAATGAGCCTCTCTCTAGAATGCTGCACGAAGCTAAAAAACACTGCCATTACATCATTGATTTTTTTATTAATCGTGACTGGTTTGATATTTTATTTAACTCATTTGTTTTTTTTGTTTTTTTTTTATTTTGTTTTATCTTATTTTTTATCGATTTTAATTTTATTTAAATCTGTTTGTACTAAAAAGGCTCAACTTACGTTTTCCTTCCGAGCTATACCCCTAGTTTACCTTTTAATAATGAAATTTGATTTTTCTTCTAATACATATATTTCGCCGCTTGTTAATTTTCAAATTTTTCTGAATTTCACTGAAATTTTCCTAGAATTCACACTTTGACTATTTTTTACGTAGTACAGAAATCACGAAAAATTTCAACCCCGAGATTTTTGCAGATTCACCAGTGGCTTTATCACTAAATGTCTGTAACTTCTCTGTAGCTCAGACGGATTGACTGATCAGAATAAAGCTTCGTGATGAAATAATTTTTGGTTGAGATCGATCAACCACAAGTGGCAGCCACCAAAGGAGCTTTTTCGTTTTTACAATTCTAAATTTATTTTGCAACAATATCGGTCCAGATCAGTTTTCCAAAATTTAAGCGGAAATGACGTTTTTTAACAAATAACTGTTTAAAAAAAAATTCATTCGACCGTGGGAGTCGACTCGTTCCGTAGTAATCTAGGGGTTCTATTATATATTTTCGGAATTCAAATAATGAAAGCACTGACCTCCACTGTGTTAGCTAAGTCTGTAAGCAACTTCAGTAAGTACGAAAAATTTTACTCCGAAACCGAAAATTTTGTTATTGTTGTTGTCGCGCTGAATATTTTTTTGCTGAACCAAAAATCGTATAGAGACCGGGTCAAGCAGTCGGGAGAGAAAAAAAGGAAAAAAAGAAAAAAAAGTATCATAAGATTTTGATCGATCGCGAGTGAATTAAAATTATTTTTTTTTGTGGAAAGTATGTATTAATAAAAGAAAAAAAAATTAGTGATATCGTTAAAGTTAAAGTTGAAAAGAAAGAAAAATAATGTATAAAAGATTTTTTATAATAATAATCTAAGTTAAAAACAAAAAAAAAATATAAAACAAGAAGCAATTGGATTGTATAAAAGTTAGCGAAAAGAGCGCATAAATTAAAATGGTTGTCTTTGTCCATTCAGTACTAATTATAACTTATGTGCCTAATTATTGTAATATTTTATTGTGAACTATAAAGTTAAATAAAATTGCAAAATATATATTGTATATATGGTGAAAAATTCCTGAAATCAAAAATTTTTGGAAGTCATGTTTGAATTTCATGTTTTTTATATTTTCAATGTATAAGTAGTCTTGATTAAAAAAAAAAGTTTGCGGAAATTTTTTTATTGTTGTTGTTGTTGTTAAAGATACAGGGTGTCAAATTTTGATAAAAGTGATGAACATGATGTTGTATATATGGCTATAAAAAGAAAACTAACTACCCGATACTTATAAACAAGAGCTCATTCTAAAGATAAATGAATACGGATTCTAAAAAATTATAAAATTGGTACCATGTTTCAACTTGTTCTACTCAAAATGGCCGCCAAAATAGTATTTTAGAATTTTCTCAAACCTATTTTTTTTTAAAATTTTTCCTCATTTAATTCTATTGAACACCCCAAAAAATTGTACTTGTGTTATTTTTTGTTTTCTTTCAAAAGACGTTTGAGTATGAAGATCTACACATTTTTTTGTATATAAAATCAAAGTCAATGTGGAATTTTTTATTTCTAACTATTTTTATGATCAACTTGATAATGTAACTGTTTAGTTTTATTATTCAGTTCACAAATCGTTCATAAATTACATCACCCTAGGTTTGATCATTGTTAACTTTCTTTCAGCGTTTTGCATCTACGCGTGTTTATTTAGCAAAATTATTCCATTTCATTAAAATTTTTTGCGATTTTCAACGCTCTTGTTCAAAAGATGGAACAATAGCTTCTGAATGCAAATTGTTATATTGAATGTTTGTCCTATCAAATGACTGCTGTAATTATAATTAGACACGTTGTCACGTGACGTCACGTCACAATCTGTCATTTTATAAAAGTCTTTCTCCTCCAGCGACACACGTCACAACAATCGATACTCCTTCCCCTATAAAAATGTGAGATTGTTTATGGATAGCCCCTAAAGCAATAAGTAGAACAATAAAATTTTGCCATGAGTCATTTATTTTGTTAGGATTAAGCGTATTTTCTGTACCTGAATGCGTCACTTGATAATGTCTCCGGGGGTAACAGGTGAATTTGATGAATCAGTAAGGGGTGACACTTCGCTTTCAATTTTCGACTGAATTTCTGAATCTTAAGGAGGGTTATAATTTTGAACTCCTGGCTATTTTGTAATTGGCGATTCTCTCACAACACAAATGGGAGCCAACATTTTAAGTGAAAAGATGAGTTCATTAACCAGATGGAAATTAATTGAAAAAATTAAGGAAGATTTCTGGAATAGACGATTACGAGCCTATTTGGAACAACAGAGAGCAAAGTGGACCACAAATAAACCTGATTTAAAGGTGAAACATTTAGTTCCTGTTTAAGGCAACTCCATTCCACCATCAAGGTGGATAACTGGACGTACTACAGAGGTTCATCCAGGACCAATAACAAAACCAACTCCAGGAAACGCAAGAAAAGGAGAAAAATTCGACCGGCGATAATCCACGTTGTCGCATCAATCAGGATGGACAAGTTCTATGCCCAGATGATAATGAATGGTTACAACTAAGACAATTTTGGGGCTACCGCAATAATGCAAATAAAACAACAAATGCTCAACATAAGCCACAATAATAAAGTAGTTCAACCTAAGGCACGGCATTGTTGGTACACTCAATAATGCACAACAATACGCTAATTTTTTAATTTTTATTTATTTATTTATTCAATATTACAATTAAAACTGGTGGTTGTTTCGGCCCAATTTAAACGGATAATTTTCAAAATTATATTACCTTTCATTATTGGTACAATATTATATGAATTGAAACAGAAAAAAATTTGGTTTCAAATAAAAGTGCATTTGTCCGGGTAAAAAAAAACCGATTTCAATCGACGATTACATGAAAACTGGCGGTTGTTTCGGCCCAATTTAAACGGATAATTATTCAAAATTAAATTACCTTTCATTATTGGTACAATATTATATGAATTGAAACAGAAAAAAATTTGGTTTCAAATAAAAGTGCATTTGTCCGGGTAAAAAAAAAGCCGATTTCAATCGACGATTACACGAAAACTGGTGGTTGTTTCGGCCCAATTTAAACGGATAATTATTCAAAATTATATTACCTTTCATTATTGGTACAATATTATATGAATTGAAACAGAAAAAATTTTGGTTTCAAATAAAAGTGCATTTGTCCGGGTAAAAAAAAGCCGATTTCAATCGACGATTACATGAAAACTGGTGGTTGTTTCGGCCCAATTTAAACGGATAATTATTCAAAATTATATTACCTTTCATTATTGGTACAATATTATATGAATTGAAACATTAAAAAATTTGGTTTCAAATAAAAGTGCATTTGTCCGGGTAAAAAAAAGCCGATTTCAATCGACGATTACATGAAAACTGGTGGTTGTTTCGGCCCAATTTAAACGGATAATTATTCAAAATTAAATTACCTTTCATTATTGGTACCATATTATATGTTGCGGCCCAATTTAAACGGATAATTATTCAAAATTATATTACCTTTCATTATTGGTACAATATTATATGAATTGAAACAGAAAAAAATTTGGTTTCAAATAAAAGTGCATTTGTCCGGGTAAAAAAAAGCCGATTTCAATCGACGATTACATGAAAACTGGTGGTTGTTTCGGCCCAATTTAAACGGATAATTATTCAAAATTAAATTACCTTTCATTATTGGTACAATATTATATGAATTGAAACAGAAAAAAATTTGGTTTCAAATAAAAGTGCATTTGTCCGGGTAAAAAAAAAGCCGATTTCAATCGACGATTACACGAAAACTGGTGGTTGTTTCGGCCCAATTTAAACGGATAATTATTCAAAATTATATTACCTTTCATTATTGGTACAATATTATATGAATTGAAACAGAAAAAAATTTGGTTTCAAATAAAAGTGCATTTGTCCGGGTAAAAAAAAAGCCGATTTCAATCGACGATTACACGAAAACTGGTGGTTGTTTCGGCCCAATTTAAACGGATAATTATTCAAAATTATATTACCTTTCATTATTGGTACAATATTATATGAATTGAAACAGAAAAAATTTTGGTTTCAAATAAAAGTGCATTTGTCCGGGTAAAAAAAAGCCGATTTCAATCGACGATTACATGAAAACTGGTGGTTGTTTCGGCCCAATTTAAACGGATAATTATTCAAAATTATATTACCTTTCATTATTGGTACAATATTATATGAATTGAAACATTAAAAAATTTGGTTTCAAATAAAAGTGCATTTGTCCGGGTAAAAAAAAGCCGATTTCAATCGACGATTACATGAAAACTGGTGGTTGTTTCGGCCCAATTTAAACGGATAATTATTCAAAATTAAATTACCTTTCATTATTGGTACCATATTATATGTTGCGGCCCAATTTAAACGGATAATTATTCAAAATTATATTACCTTTCATTATTGGTACAATATTATATGAATTGAAACAGAAAAAATTTTGGTTTCAAATAAAAGTGCATTTGTCCGGGTAAAAAAAAGCCGATTTCAATCGACGATTACATGAAAACTGGTGGTTGTTTCGGCCCAATTTAAACGGATAATTATTCAAAATTATATTACCTTTCATTATTGGTACAATATTATATGAATTGAAACAGAAAAAAATTTGGTTTCAAATAAAAGTGCATTTGTCCGGGTAAAAAAAAGCCGATTTCAATCGACGATTACATGAAAACTGGTGGTTGTTTCGGCCCAATTTAAACGGATAATTATTCAAAATTATATTACCTTTCATTATTGGTACAATATTATATGAATTGAAACAGAAAAAAATTTGGTTTCAAATAAAAGTGCATTTGTCCGGGTAAAAAAAACCGATTTCAATCGACGATTACACGAAAACTGGTGGTTGTTTCGGCCCAATTTAAACGGATAATTATTCAAAATTATATTACCTTTCATTATTGGTACCATATTATATGTTGCGGCCCAATTTAAACGGATAATTATTCAAAATTATATTACCTTTCATTATTGGTACAATATTATATGAATTGAAACAGAAAAAAATTTGGTTTCAAATAAAAGTGCATTTGTCCGGGTAAAAAAAAACCGATTTCAATCGACGATTACACGAAAACTGGTGGTTGTTTCGGCCCAATTTAAACGGATAATTATTCAAAATTATATTACCTTTCATTATTGGTACAATATTATATGAATTGAAACAGAAAAAAATTTGGTTTCAAATAAAAGTGCATTTGTCCGGGTAAAAAAAAACCGATTTCAATCGACGATTACATGAAAACTGGTGGTTGTTTCGGCCCAATTTAAACGGATAATTAGTCAAAATTAAATTACCTTTCATTATTGGTACAATATTATATGAATTGAAACAGAAAAAAATTTGGTTTCAAATAAAAGTGCATTTGTCCGGGTAAAAAAAAAGCCGATTTCAATCGACGATTACACGAAAACTGGTGGTTGTTTCGGCCCAATTTAAACGGATAATTATTCAAAATTATATTACCTTTCATTATTGGTACAATATTATATGAATTGAAACAGAAAAAATTTTGGTTTCAAATAAAAGTGCATTTGTCCGGGTAAAAAAAAGCCGATTTCAATCGACGATTACATGAAAACTGGTGGTTGTTTCGGCCCAATTTAAACGGATAATTATTCAAAATTAAATTACCTTTCATTATTGGTACAATATTATATGAATTGAAACAGAAAAAATTTTGGTTTCAAATAAAAGTGCATTTGTCCGGGTAAAAAAAACCGATTTCAATCGACGATTACATGAAAACTGGTGGTTGTTTCGGCCCAATTTAAACGGATAATTATTCAAAATTATATTACCTTTCATTATTGGTACAATATTATATGAATTGAAACAGAAAAAAATTTGGTTTCAAATAAAAGTGCATTTGTCCGGGTAAAAAAAACCGATTTCAATCGACGATTACACGAAAACTGGTGGTTGTTTCGGCCCAATTTAAACGGATAATTATTCAAAATTATATTACCTTTCATTATTGGTACCATATTATATGTTGCGGCCCAATTTAAACGGATAATTATTCAAAATTATATTACCTTTCATTATTGGTACAATATTATATGAATTGAAACAGAAAAAAATTTGGTTTCAAATAAAAGTGCATTTGTCCGGGTAAAAAAAACCGATTTCAATCGACGATTACACGAAAACTGGTGGTTGTTTCGGCCCAATTTAAACGGATAATTATTCAAAATTATATTACCTTTCATTATTGGTACAATATTATATGAATTGAAACAGAAAACAATTTGGTTTCAAATAAAAGTGCATTTGTCCGGGTAAAAAAAAACCGATTTCAATCGACGATTACATGAAAACTGGTGGTTGTTTCGGCCCAATTTAAACGGATAATTATTCAAAATTATATTACCTTTCATTATTGGTACAATATTATATGAATTGAAACAGAAAAAAATTTGGTTTCAAATAAAAGTGCATTTGTCCGGGTAAAAAAAAACCGATTTCAATCGACGATTACATGAAAACTGGTGGTTGTTTCGGCCCAATTTAAACGGATAATTAGTCAAAATTAAATTACCTTTCATTATTGGTACAATATTATATGAATTGAAACAGAAAAAAATTTGGTTTCAAATAAAAGTGCATTTGTCCGGGTAAAAAAAAAGCCGATTTCAATCGACGATTACACGAAAACTGGTGGTTGTTTCGGCCCAATTTAAACGGATAATTATTCAAAATTATATTACCTTTCATTATTGGTACAATATTATATGAATTGAAACAGAAAAAATTTTGGTTTCAAATAAAAGTGCATTTGTCCGGGTAAAAAAAAGCCGATTTCAATCGAGGATTACACGAAAACTGGTGGTTGTTTCGGCCCAATTTAAACGGATAATTATTCAAAATTAAATTACCTTTCATTATTGGTACAATATTATATGAATTGAAACAGAAAAAATTTTGGTTTCAAATAAAAGTGCATTTGTCCGGGTAAAAAAAAGCCGATTTCAATCGACGATTACACGAAAACTGGTGGTTGTTTCGGCCCAATTTAAACGGATAATTATTCAAAATTAAATTACCTTTCATTATTGGTACAATATTATATGAATTGAAACAAAAAAAAATTTGGTTTCAAATAAAAGTGCATTTGTCCGGGTAAAAAAAAGCCGATTTCAATCGACGATTACACGAAAACTGGTGGTTGTTTCGGCCCAATTTAAACGGATAATTAGTCAAAATTAAATTACCTTTCACTATTGGTACAATATTATATGAATTGAAACAGAAAAAAATTTGGTTTCAAATAAAAGTGCATTTGTCCGGGTAAAAAAAAGCCGATTTCAATCGACGATTACACGAAAACTGGTGGTTGTTTCGGCCCAATTTAAACGGATAATTATTCAAAATTATATTACCTTTCATTATTGGTACAATATTATATGAATTGAAACAGAAAAAAATTTGGTTTCAAATAAAAGTGCATTTGTCCGGGTAAAAAAAAACCGATTTCAATCGACGATTACATGAAAACTGGTGGTTGTTTCGGCCCAATTTAAACGGATAATTATTCAAAATTAAATTACCTTTCATTATTGGTACAATATTATATGAATTGAAACAGAAAAAAATTTGGTTTCAAATAAAAGTGCATTTGTCCGGGTAAAAAAAAACCGATTTCAATCGACGATTACACGAAAACTGGTGGTTGTTTCGGCCCAATTTAAACGGATAATTATTCAAAATTATATTACCTTTCATTATTGGTACAATATTATATGAATTGAAACAGAAAAAAATTTGGTTTCAAATAAAAGTGCATTTGTCCGGGTAAAAAAAAACCGATTTCAATCGACGATTACATGAAAACTGGTGGTTGTTTCGGCCCAATTTAAACGAATAATTATTCAAAATTAAATTACCTTTCATTATTGGTACAATATTATATGAATTGAAACAGAAAAAAATTTGGTTTCAAATAAAAGTGCATTTGTCCGGGTAAAAAAAAAGCCGATTTCAATCGACGATTACACGAAAACTGGTGGTTGTTTCGGCCCAATTTAAACGGATAATTATTCAAAATTAAATTACCTTTCATTATTGGTACAATATTATATGAATTGAAACAGAAAAAATTTTGGTTTCAAATAAAAGTGCATTTGTCCGGGTTAAAAAAAGCCGATTTCAATCGACGATTACATGAAAACTGGTGGTTGTTTCGGCCCAATTTAAACGGATAATTATTCAAAATTATATTACCTTTCATTATTGGTACAATATTATATGAATTGAAACATTAAAAAATTTGGTTTCAAATAAAAGTGCATTTGTCCGGGTAAAAAAAAGCCGATTTCAATCGACGATTACATGAAAACTGGTGGTTGTTTCGGCCCAATTTAAACGGATAATTATTCAAAATTAAATTACCTTTCATTATTGGTACAATATTATATGAATTGAAACAGAAAAAAATTTGGTTTCAAATAAAAGTGCATTTGTCCGGGTAAAAAAAAACCGATTTCAATCGACGATTACACGAACACTGGTGGTTGTTTCGGCCCAATTTAAACGGATAATTATTCAAAATTATATTACCTTTCATTATTGGTACCATATTATATGTTGCGGCCCAATTTAAACGAATAATTATTCAAAATTAAATTACCTTTCATTATTGGTACAATATTATATGAATTGAAACAGAAAAAAATTTGGTTTCAAATAAAAGTGCATTTGTCCGGGTAAAAAAAAGCCGATTTCAATCGACGATTACACGAAAACTGGTGGTTGTTTCGGCCCAATTTAAACGGATAATTATTCAAAATTAAATTACCTTTCATTATTGGTACAATATTATATGAATTGAAACAGAAAAAATTTTGGTTTCAAATAAAAGTGCATTTGTCCGGGTAAAAAAAAACCGATTTCAATCGACGATTACATGAAAACTGGTGGTTGTTTCGGCCCAATTTAAACGGATAATTATTCAAAATTAAATTACCTTTCATTATTGGTACAATATTATATGAATTGAAACAGAAAAAATTTGGTTTCAAATAAAAGTGCATTTGTCCGGGTTAAAAAAAAGCCGATTTCAATCGAGGATTACACGAAAACTGGTGGTTGTTTCGGCCCAATTTAAACGGATAATTATTCAAAATTAAATTACCTTTCATTATTGGTACAATATTATATGAATTGAAACAGAAAAAATTTGGTTTCAAATAAAAGTGCATTTGTCCGGGTTAAAAAAAAGCCGATTTCAATCGACGATTACACGAAAACTGGTGGTTGTTTCGGCCCAATTTAAACGGATAATTATTCAAAATTAAATTACCTTTCATTATTGGTACAATATTATATGAATTGAAACAGAAAAAATTTTGGTTTCAAATAAAAGTGCATTTGTCCGGGTAAAAAAAAGCCGATTTCAATCGACGATTACACGAAAACTGGTGGTTGTTTCGGCCCAATTTAAACGGATAATTATTCAAAATTAAATTACCTTTCACTATTGGTACAATATTATATGAATTGAAACAGAAAAAAATTTGGTTTCAAATAAAAGTGCATTTGTCCGGGTAAAAAAAAGCCGATTTCAATCGACGATTACACGAAAACTGGTGGTTGTTTCGGCCCAATTTAAACGGATAATTATTCAAAATTATATTACCTTTCATTATTGGTACAATATTATATGAATTGAAACAGAAAAAAATTTGGTTTCAAATAAAAGTGCATTTGTCCGGGTAAAAAAAAAACCGATTTCAATCGACGATTACATGAAAACTGGTGGTTGTTTCGGCCCAATTTAAACGGATAATTATTCAAAATTAAATTACCTTTCATTATTGGTACAATATTATATGAATTGAAACAGAAAAAAATTTGGTTTCAAATAAAAGTGCATTTGTCCGGGTAAAAAAAAAGCCGATTTCAATCGACGATTACACGAAAACTGGTGGTTGTTTCGGCCCAATTTAAACGGATAATTATTCAAAATTAAATTACCTTTCATTATTGGTACAATATTATATGAATTGAAACAGAAAAAATTTTGGTTTCAAATAAAAGTGCATTTGTCCGGGTAAAAAAAAACCGATTTCAATCGACGATTACATGAAAACTGGTGGTTGTTTCGGCCCAATTTAAACGGATAATTATTCAAAATTAAATTACCTTTCATTATTGGTACAATATTATATGAATTGAAACAGAAAAAATTTTGGTTTCAAATAAAAGTGCATTTGTCCGGGTAAAAAAAAAGCCGATTTCAATCGACGATTACAAGAAAACTGGTGGTTGTTTCGGCCCAATTTAAACGAATAATTATTCAAAATTAAATTACCTTTCATTATTGGTACAATATTATATGAATTGAAACAGAAAAAAATTTGGTTTCAAATAAAAGTGCATTTGTCCGGGTAAAAAAAAGCCGATTTCAATCGACGATTACACGAAAACTGGTGGTTGTTTCGGCCCAATTTAAACGGATAATTATTCAAAATTAAATTACCTTTCATTATTGGTACAATATTATATGAATTGAAACAGAAAAAATTTTGGTTTCAAATAAAAGTGCATTTGTCCGGGTAAAAAAAAACCGATTTCAATCGACGATTACATGAAAACTGGTGGTTGTTTCGGCCCAATTTAAACGGATAATTATTCAAAATTAAATTACCTTTCATTATTGGTACAATATTATATGAATTGAAACAGAAAAAATTTTGGTTTCAAATAAAAGTGCATTTGTCCGGGTAAAAAAAAAGCCGATTTCAATCGACGATTACACGAAAACTGGTGGTTGTTTCGGCCCAATTTAAACGGATAATTATTCAAAATTAAATTACCTTTCATTATTGGTACAATATTATATGAATTGAAACAAAAAAAAATTTGGTTTCAAATAAAAGTGCATTTGTCCGGGTAAAAAAAAAGCCGATTTCAATCGACGATTACACGAAAACTGGTGGTTGTTTCGGCCCAATTTAAACGGATAATTATTCAAAATTAAATTACCTTTCACTATTGGTACAATATTATATGAATTGAAACAGAAAAAAATTTGGTTTCAAATAAAAGTGCATTTGTCCGGGTAAAAAAAAAGCCGATTTCAATCGACGATTACACGAAAACTGGTGGTTGTTTCGGCCCAATTTAAACGGATAATTATTCAAAATTAAATTACCTTTCATTATTGGTACAATATTATATGAATTGAAACAGAAAAAATTTTGGTTTCAAATAAAAGTGCATTTGTCCGGGTAAAAAAAAGCCGATTTCAATCGACGATTACACGAAAACTGGTGGTTGTTTCGGCCCAATTTAAACGGATAATTATTCAAAATTAAATTACCTTTCATTATTGGTACAATATTATATGAATTGAAACAGAAAAAATTTTGGTTTCAAATAAAAGTGCATTTGTCCGGGTAAAAAAAAGCCGATTTCAATCGACGATTACACGAAAACTGGTGGTTGTTTCGGCAAAATTTAAACGGATAATTAGTCAAAATTAAATTACCTTTCACTATTGGTACAATATTATATGAATTGAAACAGAAAAAAATTTGGTTTCAAATAAAAGTGCATTTGTCCGGGTAAAAAAAAGCCGATTTCAATCGACGATTACACGAAAACTGGTGGTTGTTTCGGCCCAATTTAAACGGATAATTATTCAAAATTAAATTACCTTTCATTATTGGTACAATATTATATGAATTGAAACAGAAAAAATTTTGGTTTCAAATAAAAGTGCATTTGTCCGGGTAAAAAAAAGCCGATTTCAATCGACGATTACATGAAAACTGGTGGTTGTTTCGGCCCAATTTTAACGGATAATTATTCAAAATTAAATTACCTTTCATTATTAGTACAATATTATATGAATTGAAACAGAAAAAATTTTGGTTTCAAATAAAAGTGCATTTGTCCGGGTAAAAAAAAACCGATTTCAATCGACGATTACACGAAAACTGGTGGTTGTTTCGGCCCAATTTAAACGGATAATTATTCAAAATTAAATTACCTTTCATTATTGGTACAATATTCTATGATTTGAAACAGAAAAAAATTTGGTTTCAAATAAAAGTGCATTTGTCCGGGTAAAAAAAAGCCGATTTCAATCGACGATTACACGAAAACTGGTGGTTGTTTCGGCCCAATTTAAACGGATAATTATTCGAAATTAAATTACCTTTCATTATTGGTACAATATTCTATGATTTGAAACAGAAAAAAATTTGGTTTCAAATAAAAGTGCATTTGTCCGGGTAAAAAAAAGCCGATTTCAATCGACGATTACACGAAAACTGGTGGTTGTTTCGGCCCAATTTAAACGGATAATTATTCAAAATTAAATTACCTTTCATTATTGGTACAATATTCTATGATTTAAAACAGAAAAAATTTTGGTTTCAAATAAAAGTGCATTTGTCCGGGTAAAAAAAAACCGATTTCAATCGACGATTACACGAAAACTGGTGGTTGTTTCGGCCCAATTTAAACGGATAATTATTCGAAATTAAATTACCTTTCATTATTGGTACAATATTCTATGATTTGAAACAGAAAAAAATTTGGTTTCAAATAAAAGTGCATTTGTCCGGGTAAAAAAAAGCCGATTTCAATCGACGATTACACGAAAACTGGTGGTTGTTTCGGCCCAATTTAAACGGATAATTATTCAAAATTAAATTACCTTTCATTATTGGTACAATATTCTATGATTTGAAACAGAAAAAAATTTGGTTTCAAATAAAAGTGCATTTGTCCGGGTAAAAAAAAGCCGATTTCAATCGACGATTACACGAAAACTGGTGGTTGTTTCGGCCCAATTTAAACGGATAATTATTCAAAATTATATTACCTTTCATTATTGGTACAATATTATATGAATTGAAACAGAAAAAAATTTGGTTTCAAATAAAAGTGCATTTGTCCGGGTAAAAAAAAGCCGATTTCAATCGACGATTACACGAAAACTGGTGGTTGTTTCGGCCCAATTTAAACGGATAATTATTCAAAATTAAATTACCTTTCATTATTGGTACAATATTCTATGATTTGAAACAGAAAAAAATTTGGTTTCAAATAAAAGTGCATTTGTTCGGGTAAAAAAAAGCCGATTTCAATCGACGATTACACGAAAACTGGTGGTTGTTTCGGCCCAATTTAAACGGATAATTATTCAAAATTATATTACCTTTCATTATTGGTACAATATTATATGAATTGAAACAGAAAAAAATTTGGTTTCAAATAAAAGTGCATTTGTCCGGGTAAAAAAAAGCCGATTTCAATCGACGATTACACGAAAACTGGTGGTTGTTTCGGCCCAATTTAAACGGATAATTATTCGAAATTAAATTACCTTTCATTATTGGTACAATATTCTATGATTTGAAACAGAAAAAAATTTGGTTTCAAATAAAAGTGCATTTGTCCGGGTAAAAAAAAGCCGATTTCAATCGACGATTACACGAAAACTGGTGGTTGTTTCGGCCCAATTTAAACGGATAATTATTCAAAATTATATTACCTTTCATTATTGGTACAATATTCTATGATTTGAAACAGAAAAAAATTTGGTTTCAAATAAAAGTGCATTTGTCCGGGTAAAAAAAAGCCGATTTCAATCGACGATTACACGAAAACTGGTGGTTGTTTCGGCCCAATTTAAACGGATAATTATTCAAAATTAAATTACCTTTCATTATTGGTACAATATTCTATGATTTGAAACAGAAAAAAATTTGGTTTCAAATAAAAGTGCATTTGTCCGGGTAAAAAAAAGCCGATTTCAATCGACGATTACACGAAAACTGGTGGTTGTTTCGGCCCAATTTAAACGGATAATTATTCAAAATTAAATTACCTTTCATTATTGGTACAATATTCTATGAATTGAAACAGAAAAAAATTTGGTTTCAAATAAAAGTGCATTTGTCCGGGTAAAAAAAAGCCGATTTCAATCGACGATTACACGAAAACTGGTGGTTGTTTCGGCCCAATTTAAACGGATAATTATTCAAAATTAAATTACCTTTCATTATTGGTACAATATTCTATGATTTGAAACAGAAAAAAATTTGGTTTCAAATAAAAGTGCATTTGTCCGGGTAAAAAAAAGCCGATTTCAATCGACGATTACACGAAAACTGGTGGTTGTTTCGGCCCAATTTAAACGGATAATTATTCAAAATTATATTACCTTTCATTATTGGTACAATATTATATGAATTGAAACAGAAAAAAATTTGGTTTCAAATAAAAGTGCATTTGTCCGGGTAAAAAAAAGCCGATTTCAATCGACGATTACACGAAAACTGGTGGTTGTTTCGGCCCAATTTAAACGGATAATTATTCAAAATTATATTACCTTTCATTATTGGTACAATATTCTATGATTTGAAACAGAAAAAAATTTGGTTTCAAATAAAAGTGCATTTGTCCGGGTAAAAAAAAGCCGATTTCAATCGACGATTACACGAAAACTGGTGGTTGTTTCGGCCCAATTTAAACGGATAATTATTCAAAATTAAATTACCTTTCATTATTGGTACAATATTCTATGATTTGAAACAGAAAAAAATTTGGTTTCAAATAAAAGTGCATTTGTCCGGGTAAAAAAAAGCCGATTTCAATCGACGATTACACGAAAACTGGTGGTTGTTTCGGCCCAATTTAAACGGATAATTATTCAAAATTATATTACCTTTCATTATTGGTACAATATTATATGAATTGAAACAGAAAAAAATTTGGTTTCAAATAAAAGTGCATTTGTCCGGGTAAAAAAAAAGCCGATTTCAATCGACGATTACATGAAAACTGGTGGTTGTTTCGGCCCAATTTAAACGGATAATTATTCGAAATTAAATTACCTTTCATTATTGGAACAATATTCCATGATTTAAAACAGAAAAAATTTTGGTTTCAAATAAAAGTGCATTTGTCCGGGTAAAAAAAAGCCGATTTCAATCGACGATTACACGAAAACTGGTGGTTGTTTCGGCCCAATTTAAACGGATAATTATTCGAAATTAAATTACCTTTCATTATTGGTACAATATTCTATGATTTAAAACAGAAAAAATTTTGGTTTCAAATAAAAGTGCATTTGTCCGGGTAAAAAAAAGCCGATTTCAATCGACGATTACACGAAAACTGGTGGTTGTTTCGGCCCAATTTAAACGGATAATTATTCAAAATTAAATTACCTTTCATTATTGGTACAATATTATATGAATTGAAACAGAAAAAAATTTGGTTTCAAATAAAAGTGCATTTGTCCGGTTAAAAAAAAACCGATTTCAATCGACGATTACACGAAAACTGGTGGTTGTTTCGGCCCAATTTAAACGGATAATTATTCAAAATTAAATTACCTTTCATTATTGGTACAATATTCTATGATTTAAAACAGAAAAAATTTTGGTTTCAAATAAAAGTGCATTTGTCCGGGTAAAAAAAAGCCGATTTCAATCGACGATTACACGAAAACTGGTGGTTGTTTCGGCCCAATTTAAACGGATAATCATTCAAAATTATATTACCTTTCATTATTGGTACAATATTCTATGATTTGAAACAGAAAAAAATTTGGTTTCAAATAAAAGTGCATTTGTCCGGGTAAAAAAAAGCCGATTTCAATCGACGATTACACGAAAACTGGTGGTTGTTTCGGCCCAATTTAAACGGATAATTATTCAAAATTATATTACCTTTCATTATTGGTACAATATTATATGAATTGAAACAGAAAAAAATTTGGTTTCAAATAAAAGTGCATTTGTCCGGGTAAAAAAAGCCGATTTCAATCGACGATTACACGAAAACTGGTGGTTGTTTCGGCCCAATTTAAACGGATAATTATTCAAAATTAAATTACCTTTCATTATTGGTACAATATTCTATGATTTGAAACAGAAAAAAATTTGGTTTCAAATAAAAGTGCATTTGTCCGGTCCGGGTAAAAAAAAGCCGATTTCAATCGACGATTACACGAAAACTGGTGGTTGTTTCGGCCCAATTTAAACGGATAATTATTCAAAATTAAATTACCTTTCATTATTGGTACAATATTCTATGATTTGAAACAGAAAAAAATTTGGTTTCAAATAAAAGTGCATTTGTCCGGGTAAAAAAAAGCCGATTTCAATCGACGATTACATGAAAACTGGTGGTTGTTTCGGCCCAATTTAAACGGATAATTATTCGAAATTAAATTACCTTTCATTATTGGTACAATATTCTATGATTTGAAACAGAAAAAAATTTGGTTTCAAATAAAAGTGCATTTGTCCGGGTAAAAAAAAGCCGATTTCAATCGACGATTACACGAAAACTGGTGGTTGTTTCGGCCCAATTTAAACGGATAATTATTCAAAATTAAATTACCTTTCATTATTGGTACAATATTCTATGATTTAAAACAGAAAAAATTTTGGTTTCAAATAAAAGTGCATTTGTCCGGGTAAAAAAAAGCCGATTTCAATCGACGATTACACGAAAACTGGTGGTTGTTTCGGCCCAATTTAAACGGATAATTATTCAAAATTATATTACCTTTCATTATTGGTACAATATTATATGAATTGAAACAGAAAAAAATTTGGTTTCAAATAAAAGTGCATTTGTCCGGGTAAAAAAAAGCCGATTTCAATCGACGATTACACGAAAACTGGTGGTTGTTTCGGCCCAATTTAAACGGATAATTATTCAAAATTATATTACCTTTCATTATTGGTACAATATTCTATGATTTAAAACAGAAAAAATTTTGGTTTCAAATAAAAGTGCATTTGTCCGGGTAAAAAAAAGCCGATTTCAATCGACGATTACACGAAAACTGGTGGTTGTTTCGGCCCAATTTAAACGGATAATTATTCAAAATTATATTACCTTTCATTATTGGTACAATATTCTATGATTTAAAACAGAAAAAATTTTGGTTTCAAATAAAAGTGCATTTGTCCGGGTAAAAAAAAGTCGATTTCAATCGACGATTACATGAAAACTGGTGGTTGTTTCGGCCCAATTTAAACGGATAATTATTCAAAATTAAATTACCTTTCATTATTGGTACAATATTCTATGATTTGAAACAGAAAAAAATTTGGTTTCAAATAAAAGTGCATTTGTCCGGGTAAAAAAAAGCCGATTTCAATCGACGATTACACGAAAACTGGTGGTTGTTTCGGCCCAATTTAAACGGATAATTATTCAAAATTATATTACCTTTCATTATTGGTACAATATTATATGAATTGAAACAGAAAAAAAATTGGTTTCAAATAAAAGTGCATTTCTATGATTTCCATTTTCTATGATTCGTCCGGGTAAAAAAAAGCCGATTTCAATCGACGATTACACGAAAACTGGTGGTTGTTTCGGCCCAATTTAAACGGATAATTATTCAAAATTAAATTACCTTTCATTATTGGTACAACATTCTATGATTTAAAACAGAAAAAATTTTGGTTTCAAATAAAAGTGCATTTGTCCGGGTAAAAAAAGCCGATTTCAATCGATGATTACACGAAAACTGGTGGTTGTTTCGGCCCAATTTAAACGGATAATTATTCAAAATTAAATTACCTTTCATTATTGGTACAATATTCTATGATTTGAAACAGAAAAAAATTTGGTTTCAAATAAAAGTGCATTTGTCCGGGTAAAAAAAAAGCCGATTTCAATCGACGATTACATGAAAACTGGTGGTTGTTTCGGCCCAATTTAAACAGATAATTATTCGAAATTAAATTACCTTTCATTATTGGTACAATATTCTATGATTTAAAATAGAAAAAAATTTGGTCACAAATAAAAGTGCATTTGTCCGGGTAAAAAAAAGCCGATTTCAATCGACGATTACACGAAAACTGGTGGTTGTTTCGGCCCAATTTAAACGGATAATTATTCGAAATTAAATTACCTTTCATTATTGGTACAATATTCTATGATTTAAAACAGAAAAAATTTTGGTTTCAAATAAAAGTGCATTTGTCCGGGTAAAAAAAAGCCGATTTCAATCGACGATTACACGAAAACTGGTGGTTGTTTCGGCCCAATTTAAACGGATAATTATTCAAAATTAAATTACCTTTCATTATTGGTACAATATTATATGAATTGAAACAGAAAAAAATTTGGTTTCAAATAAAAGTGCATTTGTCCGGTTAAAAAAAAACCGATTTCAATCGACGATTACACGAAAACTGGTGGTTGTTTCGGCCCAATTTAAACGGATAATTATTCAAAATTAAATTACCTTTCATTATTGGTACAATATTCTATGATTTAAAACAGAAAAAATTTTGGTTTCAAATAAAAGTGCATTTGTCCGGGTAAAAAAAAGCCGATTTCAATCGACGATTACACGAAAACTGGTGGTTGTTTCGGCCCAATTTAAACGGATAATTATTCAAAATTAAATTACCTTTCATTATTGGTACAATATTCTATGATTTAAAACAGAAAAAATTTTGGTTTCAAATAAAAGTGCATTTGTCCGGGTAAAAAAAAGCCGATTTCAATCGACGATTACACGAAAACTGGTGGTTGTTTCGGCCCAATTTAAACGGATAATTATTCAAAATTATATTACCTTTCATTATTGGTACAATATTCTATGATTTAAAACAGAAAAAAATTTGGTTTCAAATAAAAGTGCATTTGTCCGGGTAAAAAAAAGCCGATTTCAATCGACGATTACACGAAAAGTGGTGGTTGTTTCGGCCCAATTTAAACGGATAATTATTCAAAATTATATTACCTTTCATTATTGGTACAATATTATATGAATTGAAACAGAAAAAAATTTGGTTTCAAATAAAAGTGCATTTGTCCGGGTAAAAAAAAGCCGATTTCAATCGACGATTACACGAAAAGTGGTGGTTGTTTCGGCCCAATTTAAACGGATAATTATTCAAAATTAAATTACCTTTCATTATTGGTACAATATTCTATGATTTAAAACAGAAAAAATTTTGGTTTCAAATAAAAGTGCATTTGTCCGGGTAAAAAAAGCCGATTTCAATCGACGATTACACGAAAACTGGTGGTTGTTTCGGCCCAATTTAAACGGATAATTATTCAAAATTATATTACCTTTCATTATTGGTACAATATTATATGAATTGAAACAGAAAAAAATTTGGTTTCAAATAAAAGTGCATTTGTCCGGGTAAAAAAAAGCCGATTTCAATCGACGATTACACGAAAACTGGTGGTTGTTTCGGCCCAATTTAAACGGATAATTATTCAAAATTAAATTACCTTTCATTATTGGTACAATATTCTATGATTTGAAACAGAAAAAAATTTGGTTTCAAATAAAAGTGCATTTGTCCGGGTAAAAAAAAGCCGATTTCAATCGACGATTACACGAAAACTGGTGGTTGTTTCGGCCCAATTTAAACGGATAATTATTCAAAATTATATTACCTTTCATTATTGGTACAATATTATATGAATTGAAACAGAAAAAATTTTGGTTTCAAATAAAAGTGCATTTGTCCGGTTAAAAAAAAGCCGATTTCAATCGACGATTACACGAAAACTGGTGGTTGTTTCGGCCCAATTTAAACGGATAATTATTCAAAATTATATTACCTTTCATTATTGGTACAATATTATATGAATTGAAACAGAAAAAAATTTGGTTTCAAATAAAAGTGCATTTGTCCGGGTAAAAAAAAGCCGATTTCAATCGACGATTACACGAAAACTGGTGGTTGTTTCGGCCCAATTTAAACGGATAATTATTCAAAATTATATTACCTTTCATTATTGGTACAATATTATATGAATTGAAACAGAAAAAAATTTGGTTTCAAATAAAAGTGCATTTGTCCGGGTAAAAAAAAGCCGATTTCAATCGACGATTACACGAAAACTGGTGGTTGTTTCGGCCCAATTTAAACGGATAATTATTCAAAATTATATTACCTTTCATTATTGGTACAATATTATATGAATTGAAACAGAAAAAAATTTGGTTTCAAATAAAAGTGCATTTGTCCGGGTAAAAAAAGCCGATTTCAATCGACGATTACACGAAAACTGGTGGTTGTTTCGGCCCAATTTAAACGGATAATTATTCAAAATTATATTACCTTTCATTATTGGTACAATATTCTATGATTTAAAACAGAAAAAATTTTGGTTTCAAATAAAAGTGCATTTGTCCGGGTAAAAAAAAGCCGATTTCAATCGACGATTACACGAAAACTGGTGGTTGTTTCGGCCCAATTTAAACGGATAATTATTCAAAATTAAATTACCTTTCATTATTGGTACAATATTCTATGATTTAAAACAGAAAAAAATTTGGTTTCAAATAAAAGTGCATTTGTCCGGGTAAAAAAAAGCCGATTTCAATCGACGATTACACGAAAACTGGTGGTTGTTTCGGCCCAATTTAAACGGATAATTATTCAAAATTATATTACCTTTCATTATTGGTACAATATTATATGAATTGAAACAGAAAAAAATTTGGTTTCAAATAAAAGTGCATTTGTCCGGGTAAAAAAAAGCCGATTTCAATCGACGATTACACGAAAACTGGTGGTTGTTTCGGCCCAATTTAAACGGATAATTATTCAAAATTAAATTACCTTTCATTATTGGTACAATATTCTATGATTTGAAACAGAAAAAAATTTGGTTTCAAATAAAAGTGCATTTGTCCGGGTAAAAAAAAGCCGATTTCAATCGACGATTACACGAAAACTGGTGGTTGTTTCGGCCCAATTTAAACGGATAATTATTCAAAATTATATTACCTTTCATTATTGGTACAATATTATATGAATTGAAACAGAAAAAAATTTGGTTTCAAATAAAAGTGCATTTGTCCGGGTAAAAAAAAGCCGATTTCAATCGACGACTACACGAAAAGTGGTGGTTGTTTCGGCCCAATTTAAACGGATAATTATTCAAAATTATATTACCTTTCATTATTGGTACAATATTATATGAATTGAAACAGAAAAAAATTTGGTTTCAAATAAAAGTGCATTTGTCCGGGTAAAAAAAAGCCGATTTCAATCGACGATTACATGAAAACTGGTGGTTGTTTCGGCCCAATTTAAACGGATAATTATTCAAAATTATTATACCTTTCATTATTGGTACAATATTATATGAATTGAAACAGAAAAAAATTTGGTTTCAAATAAAAGTGCATTTGTCCGGGTAAAAAAAGCCGATTTCAATCGACGATTACACGAAAACTGGTGGTTGTTTCGGCCCAATTTAAACGGATAATTATTCAAAATTAAATTACCTTTCATTATTGGTACAATATTATATGAATTGAAACAGAAAAAATTTTGGTTTCAAATAAAAGTGCATTTGTCCGGGTAAAAAAAAGCCGATTTCAATCGACGATTACACGAAAACTGGTGGTTGTTTCGGCCCAATTTAAACGGATAATTATTCAAAATTATATTACCTTTCATTATTGGTACAATATTATATGAATTGAAACAGAAAAAAATTTGGTTTCAAATAAAAGTGCATTTGTCCGGATAAAAAAAAGCCGATTTCAATCGACGATTACACGAAAACTGGTGGTTGTTTCGGCCCAATTTAAACGGATAATTATTCAAAATTATATTACCTTTCATTATTGGTACAATATTCTATGATTTAAAACAGAAAAAATTTTGGTTTCAAATAAAAGTGCATTTGTCCGGGTAAAAAAAAGCCGATTTCAATCGACGATTACACGAAAACTGGTGGTTGTTTCGGCCCAATTTAAACGGATAATTATTCAAAATTAAATTACCTTTCATTATTGGTACAATATTCTATGATTTGAAACAGAAAAAATTTTGGTTTCAAATAAAAGTGCATTTGTCCGGGTAAAAAAAACCGATTTCAATCGACGATTACATGAAAACTGGTGGTTGTTTCGGCCCAATTTAAACGGATAATTATTCAAAATTATATTACCTTTCATTATTGGTACAATATTATATGAATTGAAACAGAAAAAATTTTGGTTTCAAATAAAAGTGCATTTGTCCGGGTAAAAAAAAGCCGATTTCAATCGACGATTACACGAAAACTGGTGGTTGTTTCGGCCCAATTTAAACGGATAATTATTCAAAATTATATTACCTTTCATTATTGGTACAATATTCTATGATTTAAAACAGAAAAAATTAGGTTTCAAATAAAAGTGCATTTGTCCGGGTAAAAAAAAGCCGATTTCAATCGACGATTACACGAAAACTGGTGGTTGTTTCGGCCCAATTTAAACGGATAATTATTCAAAATTATATTACCTTTCATTATTGGTACAATATTATATGAATTGAAACAGATAAAAATTTGGTTTCAAATAAAAGTGCATTTGTCCGGGTAAAAAAAAGCCGATTTCAATCGACGATTACATGAAAACTGGTGGTTGTTTCGGCCCAATTTAAACGGATAATTATTCAAAATTATTATACCTTTCATTATTGGTACAATATTATATGAATTGAAACAGAAAAAAATTTGGTTTCAAATAAAAGTGCATTTGTCCGGGTAAAAAAAGCCGATTTCAATCGACGATTACACGAAAACTGGTGGTTGTTTCGGCCCAATTTAAACGGATAATTATTCAAAATTAAATTACCTTTCATTATTGGTACAATATTATATGAATTGAAACAGAAAAAAATTTGGTTTCAAATAAAAGTGCATTTGTCCGGGTAAAAAAAGCCGATTTCAATCGACGATTACATGAAAACTGGTGGTTGTTTCGGCCCAATTTAAACGGATAATTATTCAAAATTATTATACCTTTCATTATTGGTACAATATTATATGAATTGAAACAGAAAAAAATTTGGTTTCAAATAAAAGTGCATTTGTCCGGGTAAAAAAAAGCCGATTTCAATCGACGATTACACGAAAACTGGTGGTTGTTTCGGCCCAATTTAAACGGATAATTATTCAAAATTAAATTACCTTTCATTATTGGTACAATATTCTATGATTTAAAACAGAAAAAATTAGGTTTCAAATAAAAGTGCATTTGTCCGGGTAAAAAAAAGCCGATTTCAATCGACGATTACACGAAAACTGGTGGTTGTTTCGGCCCAATTTAAACGGATAATTATTCAAAATTATATTACCTTTCATTATTGGTACAATATTATATGAATTGAAACAGAAAAAAATTTGGTTTCAAATAAAAGTGCATTTGTCCGAGTAAAAAAAAGCCGATTTCAATCGACGATTACATGAAAACTGGTGGTTGTTTCGGCCCAATTTAAACGGATAATTATTCAAAATTATTATACCTTTCATTATTGGTACAATATTATATGAATTGAAACAGAAAAAAATTTGGTTTCAAATAAAAGTGCATTTGTCCGGGTAAAAAAAGCCGATTTCAATCGACGATTACACGAAAACTGGTGGTTGTTTCGGCCCAATTTAAACGGATAATTATTCAAAATTAAATTACCTTTCATTATTGGTACAATATTATATGAATTGAAACAGAAAAAATTTTGGTTTCAAATAAAAGTGCATTTGTCCGGGTAAAAAAAAGCCGATTTCAATCGACGATTACACGAAAACTGGTGGTTGTTTCGGCCCAATTTAAACGGATAATTATTCAAAATTATATTACCTTTCATTATTGGTACAATATTATATGAATTGAAACAGAAAAAAATTTGGTTTCAAATAAAAGTGCATTTGTCCGGATAAAAAAAAGCCGATTTCAATCGACGATTACACGAAAACTGGTGGTTGTTTCGGCCCAATTTAAACGGATAATTATTCAAAATTATATTACCTTTCATTATTGGTACAATATTCTATGATTTAAAACAGAAAAAATTTTGGTTTCAAATAAAAGTGCATTTGTCCGGGTAAAAAAAAGCCGATTTCAATCGACGATTACACGAAAACTGGTGGTTGTTTCGGCCCAATTTAAACGGATAATTATTCAAAATTAAATTACCTTTCATTATTGGTACAATATTCTATGATTTAAAACAGAAAAAATTTTGGTTTCAAATAAAAGTGCATTTGTCCGGGTAAAAAAAACCGATTTCAATCGACGATTACATGAAAACTGGTGGTTGTTTCGGCCCAATTTAAACGGATAATTATTCAAAATTATATTACCTTTCATTATTGGTACAATATTATATGAATTGAAACAGAAAAAATTTTGGTTTCAAATAAAAGTGCATTTGTCCGGGTAAAAAAAAGCCGATTTCAATCGACGATTACACGAAAACTGGTGGTTGTTTCGGCCCAATTTAAACGGATAATTATTCAAAATTATATTACCTTTCATTATTGGTACAATATTCTATGATTTAAAACAGAAAAAATTTTGGTTTCAAATAAAAGTGCATTTGTCCGGGTAAAAAAAAGCCGATTTCAATCGACGATTACACGAAAACTGGTGGTTGTTTCGGCCCAATTTAAACGGATAATTATTCAAAATTAAATTACCTTTCATTATTGGTACAATATTCTATGATTTGAAACAGAAAAAATTTTGGTTTCAAATAAAAGTGCATTTGTCCGGGTAAAAAAAAGCCGATTTCAATCGACGATTACACGAAAACTGGTGGTTGTTTCGGCCCAATTTAAACGGATAATTATTCAAAATTAAATTACCTTTCATTATTGGTACAATATTCTATGATTTGAAACAGAAAAAAATTTGGTTTCAAATAAAAGTGCATTTGTCCGGGTAAAAAAAAGCCGATTTCAATCGACGATTACACGAAAACTGGTGGTTGTTTCGGCCCAATTTAAACGGATAATTATTCAAAATTATATTACCTTTCATTATTGGTACAATATTATATGAATTGAAACAGAAAAAAATTTGGTTTCAAATAAAAGTGCATTTGTCCGGGTAAAAAAAAGCCGATTTCAATCGACGATTACACGAAAACTGGTGGTTGTTTCGGCCCAATTTAAACGGATAATTATTCAAAATTATATTACCTTTCATTATTGGTACAATATTATATGAATTGAAACAGAAAAAAATTTGGTTTCAAATAAAAGTGCATTTGTCCGGGTAAAAAAAAGCCGATTTCAATCGACGATTACACGAAAAGTGGTGGTTGTTTCGGCCCAATTTAAACGGATAATTATTCAAAATTATTATACCTTTTATTATTGGTACAATATTATATGAATTGAAACAGAAAAAAATTTGGTTTCAAATAAAAGTGCATTTGTCCGGGTAAAAAAAGCCGATTTCAATCGACGATTACACGAAAAGTGGTGGTTGTTTCGGCCCAATTTAAACGGATAATTATTCAAAATTAAATTACCTTTCATTATTGGTACAATATTCTATGATTTAAAACAGAAAAAATTTTGGTTTCAAATAAAAGTGCATTTGTCCGGGTAAAAAAAAACCGATTTCAATCGACGATTACACGAAAACTGGTGGTTGTTTCGGCCCAATTTAAACGGATAATTATTCAAAATTAAATTACCTTTCATTATTGGTACAATATTCTATGATTTGAAACAGAAAAAAATTTGGTTTCAAATAAAAGTGCATTTGTCCGGGTAAAAAAAGCCGATTTCAATCGACGATTACACGAAAACTGGTGGTTGTTTCGGCCCAATTTAAACGGATAATTATTCAAAATTATATTACCTTTCATTATTGGTACAATATTCTATGATTTAAAACAGAAAAAATTTTGGTTTCAAATAAAAGTGCATTTGTCCGGGTAAAAAAAAGCCGATTTCAATCGACGATTACACGAAAACTGGTGGTTGTTTCGGCCCAATTTAAACGGATAATTATTCAAAATTAAATTACCTTTCATTATTGGTACAATATTCTATGATTTGAAACAGAAAAAAATTTGGTTTCAAATAAAAGTGCATTTGTCCGGGTAAAAAAAAGCCGATTTCAATCGACGATTACACGAAAACTGGTGGTTGTTTCGGCCCAATTTAAACGGATAATTATTCAAAATTATATTACCTTTCATTATTGGTACAATATTATATGAATTGAAACAGAAAAAAATTTGGTTTCAAATAAAAGTGCATTTGTCCGGGTAAAAAAAAGCCGATTTCAATCGACGATTACACGAAAACTGGTGGTTGTTTCGGCCCAATTTAAACGGATAATTATTCAAAATTATATTACCTTTCATTATTGGTACAATATTATATGAATTGAAACAGAAAAAAATTTGGTTTCAAATAAAAGTGCATTTGTCCGGGTAAAAAAAAGCCGATTTCAATCGACGATTACACGAAAACTGGTGGTTGTTTCGGCCCAATTTAAACGGATAATTATTCAAAATTAAATTACCTTTCATTATTGGTACAATATTCTATGATTTAAAACAGAAAAAATTAGGTTTCAAATAAAAGTGCATTTGTCCGGTTAAAAAAAAGCCGATTTCAATCGACGATTACACGAAAACTGGTGGTTGTTTCGGCCCAATTTAAACGGATAATTATTCAAAATTATATTACCTTTCATTATTGGTACAATATTATATGAATTGAAACAGAAAAAATTTGGTTTCAAATAAAAGTGCATTTGTCCGGGTAAAAAAAAGCCGATTTCAATCGACGATTACATGAAAACTGGTGGTTGTTTCGGCCCAATTTAAACGGATAATTATTCAAAATTATTATACCTTTCATTATTGGTACAATATTATATGAATTGAAACAGAAAAAAATTTGGTTTCAAATAAAAGTGCATTTGTCCGGGTAAAAAAAGCCGATTTCAATCGACGATTACACGAAAACTGGTGGTTGTTTCGGCCCAATTTAAACGGATAATTATTCAAAATTAAATTACCTTTCATTATTGGTACAATATTATATGAATTGAAACAGAAAAAATTTTGGTTTCAAATAAAAGTGCATTTGTCCGGGTAAAAAAAAGCCGATTTCAATCGACGATTACACGAAAACTGGTGGTTGTTTCGGCCCAATTTAAACGGATAATTATTCAAAATTATATTACCTTTCATTATTGGTACAATATTATATGAATTGAAACAGAAAAAAATTTGGTTTCAAATAAAAGTGCATTTGTCCGG